>VZSR01000247.1:11997578-12104879 GCA_013398615.1 Brachypodius melanocephalos
TTTTTTTTTTTTTTTTTTCATTTATAGAGTAAATTGTGCTTCTGTAAAAGGAGGTCTTGGGAAGCAGGTATATACTCTCATCTTTAGTGGTTTGCATTCTTTCCTTTAAAGGCTGCTGTTGCAAGCAGGGAAATCCTGAAATTCTGTCGACTGGCAGTGGAGAACTGCTGCCCTCTGCTGTGTTCAGTGTGCTTTGCTCAGGATAACAAACCGGGACAATGCGGGATCTGCTTCCCAAAATTTGCAAAGCTTCCTTATCCCTCTGACATTTGAAGAATGTGAGGACGTTCTTCTGAATGTTAGAAAGAGATGAAGTGTTAACTACAGGTTAGACAGTTGATGTTAATTTGTTGAGTTGCTGATCATGAGGCTGTAAAATCTTGTTGCTATTATATATTTTTTCTAAATTCCTATATTATTTTGGAAATCCCTTTATATAATTAATATTCATCCACATCCCTCATACAAATATATGGATGTGGTAATTTTATAAAATTGGATTATCCCATGCTTCATTAGCCTAGTTATTGATTTTCTGTAATATGAGAATGGGCAACACTAAACAATTTTTATTTTGGTGATCTCTGATTTTTTTAATGAAATGTCCTAAAGGACTTTTGAAACTCTGACAAGTATTGTTTGTATTTCTTCCTTTCTTAATTTAAACTTGTGTGTCCTCAGCAATCCAAGTGCTATGAAAGTGATTTCAGCTCTCTGTGATGACTTCCCTTACAGCATCAAATAAACATACAAGGAATCTGAAAACTTTCTTGCCTGCATTCTGTGTTGTATGGTTTTGTTGGACACTGCTCAGCACTGCAGTGTACAAGTGCATTGTGCTTTTTGTAATTTTTAATCCCTTTGCCTTTCCCCCTTTCTGTTGTTCTATCAGCCTTTCTTTAACCAATAGTTAAGATGCTCAGGGGAAGCCTTGAGTTGATCTGAATCTCTGATGCTCTGGTAGTAGGTGATGCAAAATGAATTCTTCAGAGTATAGGTACTCCTTAAAAATGGAGTTGGATTTGTGGGTAAGCTTTGTGGATCCTTTCCAGCTGGGAACTGGTAATTCATCTTAAGGTGAGGCTTAGGTTAGATATTAGGAAGAAAATTCTTCACTGAAAGGGCAGTTGAGCATTGGAATAGAGAGCCCAGGGAAGTGGTGAAATCCCCATCCCTGGAAGCATTCAAAAGGCTCATGGATATTGCACTTGGGGGTATGGTTTAGTGGTGAACATGGGCCTGGCTAATGGTTGGACCTGATGAACTTTGAGGTATTTTGCAGCCCTAGTGATTCTATTTGATGTTTGTAAATGAAGGATAAGTGCCCACCTCAGTTGCTGTCCCACTCTTGAGATAGTGATCACACATTTTTTATTAGACCCTGCTTGGTTGATTTGCTGTTCCTTTCTCATTTGGTATTTTTGGGAATGAGTTCTGCAGTACTTTCTTTTCTTTGCCTTCAAACATCTGCCAGGTAATTTAATTGTCTGCTAATGCCTGTGTTGTCCTAAATAGTTAGTAGTTGCTTTTTATATGCCTTTTCTATGCCATTCAGCTTTTCAAAGATTGTGTCATATTCCCAACTCAGCTGCTTGCTTTTTATAAGATGAAGAGCTTTGTCAGTTAAGTGTCTCAAATAAAAGCCACTGAGTATCTTTATCCTTGATGTTATTCCCTGTATTTTTTTTAATTTTTGTGCCTTTTATCAGATGAGATGATCAGAAATGTTTCCAATAGGTGAGAGTTATGATTCTCTCAAAATTATACAAGAAAGTAATACTTTCTGATTTTTTCTTTTTTTTTTTCTGAACTAGTAGTTTTGTTCCACTTGATGGTTTAAAACCTCTCTATGATTTTAGTTGAGGTTCTATTTTCTAGGTGTTTTAAAGGCAACAGAGGGGAGGAAGAAGTGGAGAATGACTTACATTAGCTATAACATGCTGTCACATTCACGCAGGTTCTAACTGAAGTAATTTCAAAGCTGAAGTAGGTTGTTATTTTCTATAGCATCTTGCTAAAACATACTAAGAAGAAATACTTTGTTTTGAACACTTGTGCAGTTAGTTTGCCAGCAGCTGCTGGTGTTTTTTAAGGACTGATGCCTGCCAGAACTGTTGCCCTAGATTCCTGCTGAAATGCTGTGGTTTAGAAACCTGTAGTAATATGCAGCAGCTCTGGGGTTGATAAGTAGGATTGTGTCCAGAATCAATATTTTGAAGGTTTGCTTCTTATCAGGGAAATGGCACTTGGTAATAATAAATTATTTAATGGATCGTTGCTTGAATTCTTAGCAAAGTTTGGCTCTAATTTGACAGTAATTTTCACTGTAAGAATAAGTATTTTATGTTAAGGAGCATTAAGACATAAGAGCTATAAGAAAATGTGATTTGAGATTCCTTTGTGGAGCTCAAGTTCAGATCAGGTAATGTTGTCCCCACACTTCTTGCTTAAGCTGTTCTGTCATGGTGATTCAGTTGTAATTTGTGGTTTCAGTTTTCAAAGCTATAACCTTCATCCCTCAACTCTATTTTTCAGCTTGTTAATTAAGGTATTTCCTCCTTATTTGCCAGTTCTGAAACTGTTACTGCACTGGTGACCATATTAGTGAGCACTAAATAGGAGAATGAATCTGCTAAAAGCAGCAGAAATACTTTGAAAAGTACTTCCCCTCAGCTCTCCCCTTTATCTATTAGTTTCCCAGGAAGTGGCAGAAGAGCCAATGACCTTCAGGCAATAACAGCCTTCCTTACCTGTTCTCAATTAATAACAAAGCGTAGGTCACCAGCACCCTTACCACCTGGATTGGATAGAGATGGCAATTGTATAAGAGGGATTTACATTTTAAGATGGGGGAAGTGATGGAGTTGCAGTGTATTAAAACTGTAGACTAGCAAATGCTTTTATCCACTGGAGTAAAAAAGTAGCATTATGAATCTTTTGCCATTTAGAGGAAGGTATCATCTCTGGTTTTGAAATGTTTAGATTCATTAGAATGATGTAAAAATTAAACTATTGGCATTTCTGCTTTCAGCATGGTACCCACTTTGTTGTATGAAAAAGTCTCTTTGAAAAAAATTGTTATAGAACCTAGTGACAGTCCTCTGTGTATTCAGAAAAGTATGGCAAGTATTTGAGCATCCACAGAACAGCACTGCTGCTGAGATTCCATCCTGATATCAGCAGATTATTTTATAATTGAGATGTGATCAGTTTTCCCTGTTTTTAAAACAGCAGGACTAAAGGACTGAGTTGTGTTTGTTTCTGAGAACAACCTTCTCACTGTCTGCAGGCAGGGAAAAACCCCCACTGTCATTAGTATTGTGCAAGCACTTCATCTCCTGGCTATGAGAGGTTGTTAGCCTCATCTCTCTTCTGCTCGGCTGCTTTGATGTAGCACCAAATATGTCAAATTGCCGTCTCTTCTTGATGTGGTGTTAAGCAAGCATGAGCAGCAATTGAGATGAATCTGGAGTAGTTTGAGGTTTCACCAGATAAAAGACGTGTATTATTAATATATTTTCTCTCACTCATTTTCACTTGTTTTTTTACCAGTCTGCCCTTATTTTTTCAGGGGAGGCACAGATGCTTTATTAATTCTTTATGAATTATTCAGCAGCTGATCTAATTTTTGTGGCTACTTTGCACAGACCATTTCGAAGGTGTTCCACTACTGAAAACTGCTTCTGCTGAAGGGGCTCCTTCAAAGAGATAGGATGGGATGACTCAGATTCTGAGCAATTCTACAATAACTGAAGGATCTTCATATATTATCCACACTGGAATAAACCTCAAAGGTGTTGTCCTGCTTTCCTCCCATCACACTCCCCCTCCAACAGTTTCTGCATGACAGTCTTAATCAAACTAGCCTTCTGTTAAAGCCCACTAGGTGCATAAGGAAAACCTTGTTTTGGAGGATATGGTTAGCCTAGTCAGCCTGGGTCCTACAGAGAACAATCCAGAGTGAAATGACATCCTTGCTCCAGACTGGTCTTGACACTGTGGAGAGCAGTTCCAGCTAATCACCCCTTGCTGGATTTAATCTTTCCCACTGAGTGTCGCCTTGAGAATATAACTTTTCTTGACTGATAATTATCACTTGAGATTACAAATACAGACTAGGTGAAATCTTCATTGAAAGTGTGGGGAAGGGATGAGACAAGGCTCTAAAGGTTTCGGGTCTTTCAGGAGGGCTTTTATACTTTAGCAGTTTTATCTTTGTGATTCAGTGTCTGTTGTTCAGTAGGAATCTTTTTGAGAGTTCCATGGAACCATTTAGGGCTATATGTGAATACTGTTTTTTCTCCTGTATGGACGGATGGAATCAACACATCAAAGGCAGCTTTAGATTAATCACATACTTTTACTCTGAATGGTTTCAGTAATGTTTTTTGAATGCAAAGATGTCATAGTTTTAAACACTAAAGGATTTTTCAGGTCAGACTGCTAGCATGTTTGGCTGGGATGGAGTTAATTTTCCTCTCAGCAGTCCATATGGTGCTGTGTTTTGGATTGTGACAAACTGCTGATGAACATGCCAGTGTTTTAGCTATTGCTGAATAGCACTCACACCATGTCAGGGCCTTTTACATTCTCACCCTGCTGCACTGGCAAATAGGCTGGGAGTGGGCTAGAGGTTGTGAGGGGATACAGCTGGACCCTCTGACCCAAACTGACTGAGGAGATACTCCTTATATTTTACTATCTTGTTCAGTAATAATTTAGGATGAAGTGGCTGTTGCAGAGGTTGGCCATTGATCTGCTGGTGGTTAGTGATTTGGCTTGCCTTACTTGTATGTGTGGATTGTTGGGTTTTGTTTTTTTAATTATTTCCCCTTTCACTTATTTATTTTGACCTATGATGTTTCTCCTCTTGATTCTGCCTTTCTGATTCTCTCCCTCATCCCCGAGGGAGGGAGGGAGGGAGTAGTGGCTGGTTAGATGCTTACCTGTCACCCAGGCTCAACCTACCATGGACTGTTTCTGGACATGTTAAATATGTTTGAAACAATGTAGTACATTCTGATTTTAGGAATTTTCTGGTTGAATTCTATTCTAATCACAGTACAGTCTATTCAAAATACAGTAATGTTGTTTTTTTTCCTCATTGAGATGTTGCTAATGAAATAATTTTCTGTGGTGAATTTAACAGAAGATCAGATAGACACCTATCTGCTGCATGTACAATGTCTTTATTGGCTCAAACTTCAAGTATTGCAAAGAGAACCATTTCTTTTCAGTCATTTCCTAGTCTGTATTGAACATGTTCTCCTGACTGGTAGTTTCCAGCTAGGAAAAAGTAATGTTGAGTTTTGACTTTCATAGTACTCCTACTACCCAATTCTGCGACCTGTCTCATTCCCAGGAGCTTCTTGTGTGAAAACTAAAGGTGTAAAGCATACTCCAGCAGGGCTAAAATACTTTCAAAACATCAGAAAAAAAGGAAGATATTTCACTCAGGGCATTTTTAAATTCCAAAACATCAATGGCTTCATGCTTGCCTTAAAAAACATGACTACCTGTAGCTTTTTGTCAAGGTATGCTTCAGTTTTAATATTAACTCCTATATAGCATTTTGCTAGACTTTCCCCCCTTTGATATTCTTAATCCCTTTCTCATGATATAAATTCTGTTTGTTGTTGCTTAGGTTGCCTTACCCTCTCATTTGTTTCCCCTTTGTGTGGTTTCAAGGAATTTTGGTGTTTATTCTATGCTTGCTACCTACTTCTGGGAAACTTGCAAATGATTGATATCCTTAGAGACTTCTGTTCCTCCAGTCAGTTTGGCTGAAGTTAAACTGTAGTGTTAGAATTACTAAGAGGCAGGAACTGACAGATGAATGATATGATTAAATATTTTTGAAATCACACTCGGAATATGTAGGACCTCTATTCAGTGGTAATTGTCAGGAAAGTCTGTTTTTCATGAAGTTTTCCTTCTGAATGCTCTTCAGTCTGTCACCACATATTTTGAAGGCTGATTATTTTTGCATATAGAGGACATGATAATGCAGACACTTCTGGCTTCTTTCTCCAATATGGTATTATATTTCCCCCTCTGTTTTGGGCTGAAAAACTCCTAAAGGAAGCTTATACAAATGCCCATAGTGATGGTCACTCAGTTGGGAAGGGAGACAGTCTTGACTGTTTTTTGGCTTATCAAGGCTTATGAAGGACCTCATCGGAGTGATGTCCCAGATCTGTCTTGTATGTAACAATTTAAGACTTGGAATGAACTGGGAGAAAAATCACAAACACCCACTAAAGAGTTTCTATTCATAGGATCTGTTCTGGGCTTAAATGCCATTGCAGGGCAAGTCTGAAAAACAAGAAGGCACCTATTAATCAGCTTCCTCTTTCCAAAGTAACATTTCATGTTCCTTCTGAAGGTAATGAGGCTGTGGTATTCTTCAGGGTTTTGGAAACTTAAGACACAGACAGAAGTATTCTGCAAATTTTTATATGAGAGTACTAGGCTTCTTAAAAAGGACATAAGCACATCAGCATTCTAAGCTGGACGTGCAGCTGGTTTAACTCCTGCAAACATGTTAACCTGCCAAGCTCACAAAAGCATGTTCTAAGCTATGAAGACCTGCTAGGGATGCCCTTTAGAAGGGGAATTTCAGCTCAGTGTTTTGAGTTTATAAACCTCTATGCCTGAAAGTATGGTGCAAAAGATTCCTTGGTTAGGAGCATGCAGGAACAAGCAGTACATTTTTTAAGCTACTCTCTCAAAATTGGCTTGGATGGTCATCTGATACTTCAGGGAGCAAGAACTGCAGAGCCAAAAAGCTTCCTGGGTGCTGATGGATGCTGTTTGCACCAGACATCAGTTGTTCTCAAACTAGTGTTCAAATTTCATTTGCCTTATAGAAATTGCTTATAAAATTAATACTCCTTGAGTAAGAAATCATTACAGACATTACATTAGAGCTCTATGCTAGTATGGGGTAATCTTAAACCACCATCTAAGCTGTTTTGCAGAGCTCTTTTTCATTTTGGAATTCTGTATACTCTTTGAAGACCTTACAGACTATGCTTATGCTGATTTATTAGTTTTAAGTAATTCCAATGATAAAAAATGTATTTTTTTTAAAAAAATGGATTGTATTACATATCCCAGAAGTGTACCAGCTCAAGCTTCTGGAGAAGGGGCATCTAAGCTTGATTCCCACCAACCTGACAGGTGCCTGCAGTGGTACTTCGGGTTCATGCTCTGTCTTGAAGAATTATGGAGCCTTTCCTCCTTTGATTTAGTACTCTGAACAGTTGATACGTTTGTCAAGTTAGATTTTCACTACTCATTTCATTAAAATCTCCAGGTCTTGCTGCTTATGAGATTGCTGTTTCCTAACCTGTGCTATATTGAGGATATAGGTGGAACATATGGATGGATGAAATTGGTACTACTTGTGTTCTATCAAGAATAGTTGGCAAGTGCTGAACTGAAGCATTAAGTTTCTATGAAAGTCTCATAGTGTGGTTTTTTTGATGCTATATAGCTCTTCTTTCTGTCTCCAATATTCTTAGTGCTCAGGGAGACTTTGAAGTAGGAGCTTTCTTATTTTAAGACAACAAAATTAGTCTTGTTCACTAATTGAAGATCATAATGATATGGGTATTTTTATTGTGCATGTGGGAGCCATACATAAAGATGGGTTATTGCCAAGTAAACATTCAAACAAAATGTGAAATAGAGACAATTCATTATAGGTAGTATTTTTGTAAGGATGAAACCAGTTATTTTCACTCAGAACACTTTTGAGGAAACAATGGTGGGATCTGACTGTAGGAGCTTTTATGTGATAATACAAAATGCAGACTAATAAATTGGCAGTGAGAAGTGATAGATAGTTAAAGCCGTATTCTTCTAATTAACAAGTTAGTCATTGTGTTACTACATTATTTTTTGTGTTTTGAAATGTTAATTCAACCTTCAGTTTCAATCAGAGCAATAATTAAGTGTGGATATGTTTCTGTAGAGCTAAAATGTAGACTTGGAAATCTTCTGTTTCATATGTTTCTCTATATGAGAACATACTGTATGTTCTTATTTCAGAAAGATTTATGTTAATAGTTTTTTTTAAAAAAAGCTTTTGAGCAAAAATAATTGTTTTGAACAAGTGAAACCATTACAGTTTAATGTCAGGATTTGCTTAGCAAAATATGTAAGAATATATTTTAATTTTATAAGTTTAAACATTGTATTTTTAAGCTTGTGGGCAGGCATATGTGTAAAAAATTTCATCTTTGTATGAAGGTCAAGATGATTTTGTAGTGTAACCAATTTATTTATCTACAGCTGCAAATATATGGCTGAAAGAATCAGATGTTTTATGTGGTCTTCATCAACAATGTAGATGTAATTGCCTGAAGTTACTTAAGCTTTCTTTTCCTTATTGTATCTTACTGATGGAATCCTTTGTGGATGTGTAGACTGTATCTTCCTCTTATTGATTCTTCTATGCCCATGGCACATTAGAGCTTATATTTTCTGCATCACAAAAAGCTATTTCTGCTACATTCAAGAACTGCTTTTGGCTCTTTGACTTTATTTGTTGTCATGAAATTGCCATGCATTTAACTGTGTGTTATTTCAGTGAGAAATTCTGTTATAACAATGCAATTAGAGGTATGGAAGTAAGAAGGGTTGTCGATCCATAGTGCATAGAAAAGGTTGTTTTGTGTGATAGGAACGTTGTTATGTTTGGCAAGAGACAGTGCTCTGTGCCTGTGTTCTTCGCCTTGTGCAGTGTTCCATGTGTGGTGTTTGAGTGTGTGCTCAGTTGTGCTTTGCCCTGATTCTTCAGTCAGGAGTCCCTTTACTGGGACCCCCAGCCAGCAGAAGGAACATAAACATTTATACAAGGTTCCTCTGTCAGCCTTTCTACTCAAGGTTGTCCTTGAATATTCTTGCAAGAAGAATATAATCTAACTTAGCTAGACAAAGAAGGTGCATTTTTTGTTTCTTTACACTCTGTTTCTTTTTTGTGACAATTAAGTTCAGGGTTAGATGTTTTCCTTTGGTCCTGCCCATATTGCTGCACTCACATGCAGAAGATGATCTACTGTGGGAAATCATGTCTAAGGCTATTTGGTGAAAAATTGTAGGTCTCAGCACATGGTGAAAAGAAAACTGTGCTTATTAATATGGAAATACTGTCATCGGTAATCCTTGGAGAGTCTACCAAGAATGAGGTCCTCATGCAAATGAAGTTTATTTTGAGGTTTACTGTGGGCTGAGTTACACATTTTTCTCCAGACATCTTGCCTTAGTTTTGATTTCATCAATCTGCACATTTATATAAAGATGACTGTCTCAGTATAATTCATGAAGTTACTCGTTTCTGAGCTGGAAGTGTGGATGCGATTTTACACTACACTAAGCTTGCTACCTCGGGGGTGCTTATCAGGTAAACCAAATGAAGTAAAAGGGAGATGACAAAAGGCTGCTACAGGTGTAAACTTAATGAACAGTTATATCCTAAAGATGGTTCTTTACAATACCACTTAATGCAATAAAAAATAGAAGTGTTGGCTAATGTTATTTTATTGAAGTTTTTTGCAAAGGCAAGTTAGCTTATGTTACAAGAACAGAGTAATTGCAGAGGGCATATTTTGGATAATTTTCATCAATTTCTATAATGCAATTTATTAAAATACATGAATAGATTGAAATCCTGCCGAGACCCCATGACATACAAAAAAGGAAATAAAGTTTTAATCTTGTAGGGGTTGATTAAAAAACAAACCATTTAAAAAAATTGCATCTTAGATCTCACATGTACAGTTGTTTGAAATCCTTTCCTAAGAGCTCTTCATAATCAAATTGATGCATAGTCCAGATTGTTCATGATTTCATAGTGCTAGTGGAGCAAAATAGCAGTTTCTGATTTTGTGTTGAAGTTGGAGAGTATTTGTGTATTTCTGTACTGTTTCTTTATTACTTTTGCTAGACCATTAGGAATTTTACTCAGCAATTAAAGACTTTTTTTTTGACGTGTCAAATAACCTTGAATTTTTAATGTTTGAAAATGAGGATTAAATATCCCAGAGCCATTCATTTTGTGGTCTGCTGACACTTCCTTGAAAAAGCTAGTGTAAATTGCAGATCAGCAAATTCCCTGCTGTTCAGCTTACAACGTCCCTGGTTTTATAATTACACACAGCTGATTTTAAAATGGGTTTTCACATGCTCATTGGTGCAGTGCGAAAGCACCTTGCAGGGAGCGTTGGGTTTATCTCTATCGGGCCGTGTAACGAGTCCCTTGCTGCAACATCTCGCCCCTCCCCTAAGCAAGCAGCACACACTGAGCAGTGGCTCTGCTGGAGTTGCTTCTGTTTTCATGGAGGAGATAGCAGTCCTTGCACTGCAGCAGGTGGAGCTGCCTTGGATCTAACCCGGGCTTCTGGCTGAGAGGATCTGAGTATTACTTTGGGCCGTGAGACAGTTGTCACTTCAAGCTGGCGCTAGCGTAATTAAATAGAAAGCTGACTCAAAAATTTTAAAAATGGACACAGGATTTTTTCTTTGCTTTTTTAATAAGATCTGGTTTCTAACGTGAAGCAACATTTTTCCTGAAGAATTCAACCTATTTATATAAAGGCTTATTTTTGAACACTATGGACCTAGATTAAATGTCAAAGACAGGCAGCAAGCAGCGCTTACAGAGGCATTTTTCTGGAATCTCAGTCACGGATCGATTGAAGTGCACAGGGTCTGAAAAAATGTCTCCTAGCATAAAAAACTTGGATTGTTTTTCTCCGATGCTATGCCACTGTAAAGTAGCATGTACGAACAACACAATATCTTTAATGTTTGGATGTAAGGTGGGTCTATAAAAGGACTTTCCTGGAAATGTAAGCTGCGTTTAATGAATGATTGCCTTTGTGTCTAATGTAACTGTACCTTAAATTTCTGGTTAAATAAGTGTGTGTTTTGTTCCATGCCTTACTCAATTATCCAAGCTCTTAGTGATGATGACAGAAGTAATGAATTATCATGCCTACTGTTTAAAGATCCCTTTGAACAACATTTTGAATTTACTGAATGCCGCATGTAAAATGTCGTCATTCTTCATTAATCAGCATTAATCATCATGTAATCAGTTTATTGCACTTGGCTTTCATTTTCTTCCACTGTAGAGAATTAAATACACAGGAGACTTGCACTGAGATACAGGGCTGGAAATGCCTCCTGACATCATTTTGATGGAAGCAATTGTTAGTGGCAGGTTTGGGTTTAACAGTGCCCTCGGGCATTTAGTCATTTTAGGACTACATCAACTGTTTAGGTTTCAGAGGAATAAAACATATAATTTGGTAATCATCAGAATGATAAACAATATGTTCAGTGTTGTGTCAAAAATGGTTTTTTTATTTCTTTTCAGTAAAATTAACTTGCAATGTCAAGGATATGAGGAGAATGTTAAGTACTGGAAAGCCACTTTAAAATTAAAGGAATATGTGTATGAAGTTACTTTTGAGGCAGAAATTAGGAAATCTTTCTCTCTAAAACTTTCTTTATATATTCATGGTTTCCAATTTATGTTTATTGTTTTTAACAAAAATATTTCAGCTAGACTTAATTTTATAAAGTGGGATCAGTTGTATGTGTACATATATACTCATGTATATGCATGTGCGATGCATTTATATATACATGTATATACACGTATATGTATGTATAAATGTCACCTATGTTGGGAGTGAGGAATCTAAATTTTTATGGCTCTTTTGATAGTGTAAATATTATAAAACTTAAAGTTGAACGCTTTATGTCCAGGAGGAAGTCTTTGCCTTGTTTTGAGTCTGCTTATCCTTCCTGTGTCCAAAGCATGTCTCAGTTGGAAATATGTACCTATTTATTGATGCTATTTGAAAACTAATTGATATTACACTTAAGTTTTTTTTTTTTTTTTGTGGAACTGCACACTCCTTATTTATCAGATATGCTCATGTTTATGCAATGAATTTGGGAAGAAAGCCGTGGAATGAATATACTCTCGGGCTGGCTTTTGCCCGTTGAGCTGCAGAGCAGGGACGCCGTTCACTTTAAGAGCAAACTAAAAATACCCGGCCAGCACGCAGGCTGCACTTTGGGCATGTTGTGGCGGGGCTGAGCGATGGCGGCGCTGCCCTGCCCGGGCGCGGGGCGGCCGCCGGGGGGCGCTGCGGGGCGGTTCCCGGCCCGTGTTCGCCTTCATGGCGTCCTTGGGCTGCGCGCCGGGCGTCGGGCACGGGGCGCGGCAGCCTCAGCCTCCCGGGCGGGCACCGCTCGCCAGGGCAGCCTCTAAGGTGTCTTGGGCTGTGCGTGCACAGGCCCGAGTCATCTGCGAATAAGCGGGGATTGCTGTTCATCCCCAGTGCGTGCTGCTTGCTGCCTCCCTACCCTGTACCTCTGCTGCCCGCGTCCCAATCGAAAGGAAGGATCTCTGTTTAAACAGTGACCTGCTGGCAGTGCAGGGAGATTTTGCACCAGGCACTTGTAAATTTTTGAACAAAAGTTGCAGGGCTGGATAGTACTAAAAATAAAATGCTCTTGTCCTCTGAGAAGATACAATCTTTGAATACTGAGTAAATATTTAAATGACGATGTAAAACAGTAATACGGGGTACCTGTACCAGTCCTTCACGTAACGAAACAATCTCACGCAAGTAATCACATGCAATAATGTTTTCAATTTTCCTTTTTTAGGCCACATGAAAAGAACATTCCCAAGCTGAGTGTTCCTTCTTTATTCTCCTTTCCTTGGTGTTCTGGAATGGGTGAACTTTATTGCAAATATTTCTGGAGTTTTTTTAAATGTATATACTTACCTTCAATTGTTTTATTGTTTGTGGGTGCCCATGACATGGAGCATTACATAAATAAGTTTAACACTATCTGTGCATTTTGACATACGATGGAACACTGTGACCTAAATAACCATGTTATAAGCAGTTATATTCAATATACAATGTCAAACTGAAACTGTTCAAGCAGGGTGAAATGCCTTATGTCTTTGTCACAGCTCTAGTTATTAGAGAAAACTTAGTGCTTTTATTTGAGAGTGAAGCAGTTAGTTACTCAAAGGACTGAACTTGGGTTTGAAAAAGTAAACCAAAAGATCAAAAGCTCTCTTCCAATATTGCAAATCATTCCATTTATCATATGTTAATGCCAAAGTTGAAAATAATACTGAATGTTCTATTCCATGATCAGTGAAGAAGCTCTAGAAAGACACAGACACTATCATCTTTTCTTACATTACTTAAGTTTCTTTTGTTATTCACAGTCTTTTAACTTATCAGTATTAATTGCTGTTTACCTGCAAAGAGATTTTATTTGGCTTATATAATCTTCTTGTTTTTTACAAATAAGAAGTTTTCAATTTGACTTCAGTTCTGCAGTAGTGGAGCATGTCTTTAGTTTTGTGTCCTTTTTTTCCCATTGTGTGGAAGACGCTATTATTTTCCTAAGCACTAGTTTCTAGTTTAGCACTAGACTACAGGAAAGACTTGTACAAAATGTATTAACATCTTTAATATATTATTCATTTTTTTGTTAGTTTTTTTTTAGCAAGGTATGCAAAATTTTCTGCATTGTTGCTTTTGTTATTAGAATTCTTGGAGGTTATTTTCTGCTGAAGGGTTGACAGAGTTGTGAAAGCTGGGGAGATGTGAGAGCTGTAGGTATTTAGTCTTCTCCACCCGTTTGTTTTTGGCATTGCATCCAGGTAATTTTATGCAGGAGTGGAGGTGTTGCATGTCAAACAGTGCTTCACAATAACTTCATGGAGTGAACTTTGGAAGGGTCCTTTCAGATTTAGTTTAACTGATAGAATGGAGAAATGACTAAAAAAGGACAAGTATTTAAATGTGGAGAATTGTGTGCAAATGATCTAAAACTATTTGGTTTCATCACGCTGCCTGTTCATACTGCCTCAGAAAGGGTCTGACCTTGTTGAGCTTCTGTATATTTTTCAAATTCAGATATTAGATTTACTTATTCAAGTCTTCTTTTATTCCTAACCTCTTTCTAACCATGGTTGGAACTGTACAGTGAAAAAGAAAACTTTACCCAGTGACAGACTGTAAGTCACACTGTGCTTTCCTGGGATTTGTTGTTGTTGTTGGAAGTGAGCAGTAACTTGGGAGTTGTGTGGCTGATGGATGGAGAGGGCTAAGGGCTGGAGGAGGAAGGGACTTTGAAATACTTTTTTTTTCAAATACAGATAAGAGCTCAGGAAGACTAAAGTGAGCCTCTTAGAATGAGTTTTAGGAAATTTTTCTGTGCTTTTCCTGTGAACAAGAGATTTCTGTTCTGAAAAATGGTGCTATAAAATGTCCAGAAATTCCTTGTTTGTCTTGCATATTGTTGCGGATACTTTGTTCATTCTTATTTTTGTCTAACTTTGCTGTCCTGAGAGTTGAAGCAAGGATGTTGTGGCCTGAAAAATTATTTCACTCTGGTGAATTGGGTTAATTTTCGAGTTCCATCTTGTGAAAACTAGCACTAGTTTATTAAAATCAATGGATTTTTCAGTAGTTTTCCCAAGTGACCATAGAGTTTGGTGACATTTCAAAACTTATGGAGGGTATAATTTAGCCTAAAGATACCCTGTTAACTATGTTGCATCAGAAAAGAAATGTTTTAAATTGATTTTGACACACCTGCATTATGCAACAGAATCCTTTCAGGCAGTGTCTCTGTCAGAGGTATGTTTAGCACTTGGTTGCTTTGGATTTAAAATTAAGGTTATAAATTGTAAAGCAGTCCATAAAGCTCCTTATAAAGGAGTTAAATTACTAATTGAGTGTTGGGAGGTGGGCAGCTGAGACTGTCTGCAAGTTCAGAGCTGCTTTGCCACACCTTTTCTTTGCTTTGATGTGTCCCTTGCTCGGCTGGCTCTTGTAAATTAGGGTCTCCTTGGAGCCTGGATTTGGGTGTGGTATTGCATTCTCTTTCTTGTAAGCAGAGTAATGACCTGCTCCTAGCCACCGGAGGTGGGTTGGCCTTATTCTTTACCTGCCCTTCTCCCTGTTATGCCAGCATTGCTATGTGCCTCAGCTTGTCATGAGCCACTTCAGGGACCTACAGAAAATCTGTTACTGCTGGAAGAGGGGGAAAAACCTTCTGCTGGATAAGCTTGCTGAGCTTGCTCAGTGCCTGAAGTCATCTGTGTGCTCCCAGCAAGGGGCAGGGAGATGAAGTTGTAAAGCTTGACCAAGAGCAAGTGAATGGGTTCTGCTTCTTCAGACCCTGGCTGCCCTCGGAGAGAGCTGGGCTGTACTGTGAAATCGTGTCTTTAGACCCCTATGGAGGGGAACTTGCACAGGGCTTTGGATGCAGCAGCACAATTAACTTGGCATGGCTGCAATAGCTGCCTGAGCTCTTGTGCAGGGGCTGGCAGCTCCTGGGAGAGGAAGGGAAGGGGCAGTGGTGAGTGGTGGCTGTGTGACCAACCAGCTCACTTGAATGCTGCCTCAGACAAGAGGCACTGTATTCAGGGGTGGTGCTCTGTAGTAGAGCAGTAGAAACACTTCTGTGGAGAATCAGCTGTTATAAGATACGGTAGTTTGCTTGACTTAAAGCACTTTCCTCAAAAGTAGCTTCTGTGAAGGGCTGTGGCACCTTTCAGATTAGGTCTTAGTGTGGATATTATGCTTTCATGTACTTTGCAGAATCAACAAGGTTGGGAAAGACCTTTGAGATCCTCAAGTCCAATCTATGGCCTAACACCACCTTGTCAACTACACCATGGCACTAGGTCTTTTCTTAAACAACTTTGTGTCAAACAGTGATTTCAATCTCAAATACTACATCAAAATCTAATTAGCAGTTCACTTTTAAATTTTTTTGAGATGATTGTAGGCCCTGTCACTGTCTTTTAGGGGAGAATTCTTTATCACAACATGTTTTCACTTTTAATCAAAGCAATAAAATACCAATCTATTAAAACTTCATATGCACTATTATAAGCACTGATGCACTCTATAATGTAAATATGTATCTATTAGTGAAATCCAGAGCCTGTTTGCATTCAATCATGTTCAAGTATCTGTCTCTAATAAAGTACCTGTTTTTAAGGAATATGTCTGGTTTCAGGAAAAAAAGTGAGGTAATTCTGTTCTTTGTCTAAAGATATTAATTGTTCTGTAAAGGAAATTAGTTTTGATTGACCTGTGACTATTTGACTAATTAGTGCATGCAGGGGTTTTTTGTGTGGATGTTGTTGTGTGCCCTGGTCCCCACAGTAAAACTGGAATGATCCACTTCTAGCTTCTACAGGATCTTTTGAGATGACCTGGAAAGTAAATCCACTTTCAAATAATTTTCCTATCTTTCCTAATGAAATCAAAGTTTAAGGTCTGCTAGGGATGTTTTGGATCACAAGTACAGCCAAATACAGCCTTCATCAGTGGAGCAGGTTACTTTAAGCTTGCAGAATTCCTACACTCTCTGATGCTGCAAGACATTTGTTCTGCTTCTTGGAGCTGCAATGTTTATTTTCTCTAATCGCCAGTGTGGTCTAATTTGTACTCTGGTAACGTACCCTTCTACTTTTGGCCAACACTTTAAGTTATAATTCTTCTCTGTTTCCAGTGTTTAATATGGCTGCTCTAGAGAGCTAATGTCAACTCTTTTCAGGGTTTTATTTTGATAAGTGAAAAACAAGTCAATCTCAGAAAGAAGATGAATGGCAGCAGTCTGAGGCTGAGCAATCCAGCATCCCACTGCTGCAGGGAAAGGAAAGAGAAAACTTCTATCTTCTGGTAGTAGTGAGCTATTAAGTTGATTATCTCATGAAACCTCTCTGCTAAAAAATTGAAAAATCAGGGCATTTTGAATAACCACTGCAATTTTTTCATAACTGTCACACTTTACCATCTCTTCATTGGTACATCCAGCTGAGGAGAAGGTCTGAAAGTGTTTGGAGTTGGCTTCTTATGGCAACAGAAGTCGTAATGCTTTTGCTTTCTTCTTAGGAGTTATTCCTAATGCTGGAAGAAATGGGTATTGTGCTTCTCTGCTAATTAGTATTTTTAGAGAAAATACACTTGAATTGCTTATACTGTACCAGTTGAGTTCAGAATGTTAGGCATTACAGGAGCTGATAACTTATAGATCATTTCAAGCAAGTTTTTTTTCAGTTTATCCTGTAGATCTTAACTTTGTAATGCTGTAGGTGTTTCTGATGAAGGGGATGGGGTTTTGTGGTAACCTGAAATAAAAATTGCATGTAACTCATGAGAAGATTAAAAGTTATGCACTGTTGTCAGATACTGCCTTAGTGTGGTGTTCCTCTGCTTACAGACAAGTGGGTTACTTGCAGTTATTTACTGGCTTATGATATATAAAAGAATTACCGGGAAAATGTCTATTTTTGACTTAAGCTGTAGTATGTAGATCTTGGAATTCTGTTTAAAAGAAACCCTAAGGAAATATTTTCTATCCTAAACATGCCTCAATGACAGGATAAACTTTTCCCAAGATTAAAATGAGTATGTTTAGAAGGTTTTTCTATACCCTTAATAATATGACATACTTTCCCTATAAATTATTAATAAGTGTTTATGTATTTGGGAGTATAATAGTAGTGTGTGAAAGTGAAATGTGCTTAGAAAATATTGGGAGGTTTCTTATGGACACAGTAAACGCTGTTGGGATTTAGGTAGCTTTATAATAATCCCAGGTGAGACTAAAAGGGCTGGAACATTTTTGGATAGGACCAGTCTTTAAACTAAAAATGCTAATTAAAATTTTTATTTATAGCCTTTATTGCCTTGAAGTCAGCAAGGTCAGAAGAAAATGTATTTCTTCTGACTTAGAGGTTTTTTGGATAATCTTTTCACATTTCTGTGGTGCCCTGATCTTTTTCTATATTTTTTTTCAGAAATACCGCTATCAGGACGAAGATACACCCCCACAGGAGCACAGCTCTCCACACATTGCCAATGAGGTGACGGGTCCAGAGCTGGTTCACGTATCAGAGAAGAATCTGTCACAGATTGAGAATGTCCATGGATTTGTTTCCCATTCTCATATTTCACCAGTAAAGGTAGGCATTTTTAAAGTTATGGCTGATTTTGAGGAAAAAGTGAAGAAATTATTTGATACTGGGGAATGTTTGGGCTTCAGAGTGATGAGATGGGCTTACATTGTGGTAGGCTTATAGCTTGGTACTTTTGGCATAAATTGTTTGTGTGACAGTGTCCTTTGTAACTGCAAAGAACAAATGCTGTTACACTGAGAGCAGCCCTGGGGAGAAGGACTTGAGGATGCTGCTGGATGAGAGGCTGGACATGACCCAACCACGTGCACTCACAGCCTAGAAAGCCAAACATGTTCTGGGCTGTATCCAAAGCAGAGTGGGCAGCAGTGGGGAGGGGATTCTGCCCCTCTGCATTGCTCTGCTCAGACCCCACCTGCAGTGCTGCATCCAGCTCTAGGGTCCCCAACAAAAGGACATGGACCTGTTGGAGCAGGCCCAAAGGAAGGCACAAAGATCATCAGAGGAGCACCTCTCCTTGAAGACAGGCTGAGAGAGTTGGGGCTGTTCATCCTGGAGAACAGAAGGCTCCATGAAGCCCTTCCAGTACATAGAGCAGTTGCAAGAAAGGTGGAGAGGGAATTTTTGCAAGGTCATGCAGAGATAGTACAAGATGTGGAATGGCTTCAAGCTGAAAGAGGATGGATGTAGATTAGATATTAATAAGAAATTCTTTCCCATGAGTGATGAGGCCCTGTCACAGGCTGCCCAGAGAAAGGGTGGCTGCCCCAGCCCTGGAAGTGCTCAAGGCCAGGTTGGATGAGGCTTTGAGCAACCTGGTCTAGTGCAGTCTTCAAGCCCATGGCAGGGAGTTTGATCTAGATGATCTTTAGGGCCCCTTCCAACCTAAAGTATTCTATGATATTTTAAGAAAAAAAATGTTTTGAACCTAGTTATATTTCCATTTTTTCAATTATGAAGAAAAAAATTGTTGAATGTATCAGTTCTTTATCAATGACTTGTGAGGACTCTGTAGAACCAACTGTAGTGTGTGAGTGCATTTAGTAATTGTTTTCCAGCTTTTCTAAAAGTTTTAAAGTGTATATGATGATATTGAACCAGTGATTTTTGCTTATATCTCCATAATGAACTCTCAGTATTTTTCCGTAGTCTTCAGCTATGAAGCTGAATCCTTGAAGCCCTAATGAATAACCTTTTAGAAGTGGGCTATATTGCTCTCTGAAGAGCCTTCTGAGAATACTCATGTGACAAAGCTTTCATTTTTGGGAATGAAAACAACAACTTCAAACTTTTCTTGCTTACGAAGTCAGAAACTCAGTAATGCACTTTCACGTGTCTAATTCCCTGAACTGACTGATGTTCAAAAAGTAATGAAACACCTTTTATGTGCAACCATTAGAAATAATAAAAAAAAATCCTCTTCCTCTAGGGACTTAAGGTTAACTCTGTTTATTCACAACTTTTTCCTAATTCCTGGAGGAGTTAGTCTTGCCCTTTAGAAAGCATAAAGGGATTAAAAATGCAAAGAGGGGAGCTGTAAAACTGTCTGGAAGATATAAAACTATTTGTGAAATACAATTAAGCAGAATTAAGTATTAATTATGGTTACAAAATATGGTGAGGCCTTTTCAAGATACTATGTGTCTAAGGTCTGTGAGGAGGATTGCTATTATCTGTCTCACATTGGGAAATCATCACTCAGTGGGGAAGAATGTTCATCAGGGGAGTATTATCACTCAGTTTCTATTGCCATTTTTAGCATATATCTGATTATTTTCAGGTGACTCCTCTATTAATTTCAAAGCAATGTATGGTAAATTGAAATTGCTCAAAGCTTTGTTTATCTGAAAACTGGGGCGGATGTTCCAGGTTTCAGTTGTTTACCAGCTTTTTGTGTACTTTTGAATTCTGATGGTGATTGACTGCTGGCTTGCTTCTCTCCTGAAGAAAAACCCAAGGTTGCTGTTGTATTATTAGCATATCTGGTCTGCTCTGCTTTTGGTCTGATGATCTGCAAGGTGTTCACAGTTTTGGCATAGCTCTTGCTGAAGATCAACTTAGCAACAACAGCTTTGATTTAAGAGTGCTTTGTGTGATTTATTTGGTAGGTTGGCTTGGTGCACAGTGCAAGGACCAGGTCTTTTCTGTTTACTGATATACAAGATTTCGATCATCTTTCTTCAATAGTTCATTGCTTAAGGAAACTGAATGTAGTAGAGAATGTGCTTATGACACAAAGTAATAGGTTTGGGTTTTCTTTTAAATATGAATGTTAAATGCACTTAAAATTTCAAATACAGAGTTAGTAGTTTGAAGAGGTCAGTGGTTTTATGATTATATGTTGCTTTTTAAGCAATGCTGCAGGATTGTAGGATTGGATTTTGAGGAATACCTTCTGTTATAGCAAGTTCTCTGCAGTGTGGAGCAATAGTGTAGAAGAACAGAAGGGAAGGGAGAAGCATGGTTCTGACTAGTTTGCATTTTGTTCTTGAGAGAAGCTTTCAAATACTCAGGGACTTAAAACAGCTTTTATAACTTGCTTGGACAGGTGGATGCTATTTCATAGAGTAGCTTCCAATGTCCAAAAATACAAATGTGTATCCCAATTTTTTAGATGATGAGTATGTGATTGCTATTTATCAAATGTTAAGTACTGTAGTAAATGAAGGTGGGTTATCTTCTTAACAGGGAAATGGGCTACCTCAGATTCAGATTGGGTTAAAATATTACATGTTTGCAATAAGCATAAAATAAGAGAGACTAGCTATACAGATTTAAAGTTTAAGTAAGACAAGTTTTGTGTTGTTAGAGTGGAGCTTTGTCAATTCAGGAAGAAATGTTTACTTCCTGTGTCTCAAGTGACAAAGAAGTAAACTTGGCCCAGGAGATTTTGTGTCCTCTCTTCTCTAATACTGTGGCAAATCGAACACTAGTGCTACAAAACAGCTTATTAAAAAGTATTTAATAGTAGAGAATCATGAAGAAATAGTGAAAATGGTCAGACTTCAAATCCTTCACAAATATTCTGTCCCAAAGGTTTTGAAGAATGTTTTCAGGTAGGTAGGCAGCTAGTACCAGAATTTCTTCAGTAAGTTCTGAAGGAGTTTCCGAATTCCACCTGGAAATGCGCGGTTCCAGTGTGAGCTCCCGAGGGTTCTGCAATGCTCTGCTCTCAGATTGACCACGAGATGGCGACACTACAACAGGGTTTGCTTCAATGTGACCCTTCAAGGAAAAAAAGCTTTGAGTAACAGATTATTGCAAGGCTATAAAGTAATGGGTCACCGAAAACCAGAAAAAGCAGTAATCTTTATTTAGAGCAACCTGGACATGACAGGTTATTTATCATCTATATATGATGTAGCATAGCAGTTCAGTTTTTAAGTGTAGAACCTGGTTGGGGCTTCCATGTATTTCTGTAATGTGTTTGTGAATTATGTGTTGGTATTTGGGGCTAATATTTCATTGTTAATGCAGAAACTGTAAAGGAAACATGTAATAACTTATAAGATTCTAAATATACCTTGAACTGGAAAAATATACCGTGACTAGCATGCTAAATCTTTATCTTGCTCTGAAATAAATTCTTACTATTGCAGTATTTCATGCATTTCCATTATATCCATAATTCCCATTTGAAATTTGCACAAGTTCTTGAAAACTTCCAAGCAGTTGATAAGTTTATAAATGATATTATCATGTGGCTACATGTGGTAACAGGAAGTTAGACTTACTTGGTTGAGAAAAGTCTCTGCCGTTGTTCTTTCTTGATCAGATCTTTTTCAATGATCTGTCTCTGGAGATTTTCACCATACCACCAAAGGGTGTGAGGAAAATGCCTGCACCTGGTTTGTTCCTTTCATGTGTCAGATACGGACAGCTGAACAGAAAGTTTTAGCTGGAACATTGTACTGGCTTTATTAGTCTCGTAAGGGGCCTAAAATTGCTTTTTCATGCTATACATGAAAATTTTAATTACTGACTGAATCGTACATCTATAAGGAGCTAAAGACATTCTACTGGTTGAATATTTGGTAT
The DNA here is from genome assembly GCA_013398615.1 of Brachypodius melanocephalos. NCBI lineage: Eukaryota > Metazoa > Chordata > Aves > Passeriformes > Pycnonotidae > Brachypodius > Brachypodius melanocephalos. The sequence goes on from VZSR01000247.1 coordinate 12,019,609, forward strand.
CTCTAGAAGAGCTCTGTGCAATCATCAGTGGAGTAGCAGAACAGTCTAGGAATTGTGAGAAGTATGTTTGGGTTGATGGGGGAAGTCTTTAACTTTTCCATAAGAGTCCATAATAATGGCCCCTTGTCTGTATTTCATGCAGCACAATTGGCCACTTTCCTGTCCTCACAAGTTCCAAGGAATGGTCATCCCTGTACAGGGGTGCTGGGGACAGGCAGTACAGAGATCAGCCTTCCCATTGCTGGCTGCCTACTCGACCTGTCATCTCCTGCACAGACCTGTCATTCTGGCTGGGGCTGTTGTATTATGCTACAGCACTTATGCTTCAGGTGATGCAGTAAAAATCCCCCCCTTCCCTTTACCAAAGAGAGCATGTGGATTGATGTTGTTTATCCATTTAAAGCAATTGGAGGACTCTTTTGTGGTTACATAAACTTATGTCAGTGAAGAAAACTATGACTTCATAATGTTATGACATTAAATGCAAATGAGTTACTGTTTTCCTGTCTCTGAACAATGAAATGCTTCAAACTGAGGTGAAATACTGTTCTCCCATTGAATAAAAGATTGAAGTTTTACCTTCAAATTCTAAGCAAAAGAATCCTTTTGCCCAGGTGAAGCAGCCAGGGAATACCTTTGAAGCAGTAGCTGTGCCCAGTGCCTCTGTGCTTTATCTCTACTTACCCCTTGCAGTATCAGATCTGGGAGAAAATATACAGGCACGTTAGAGTGCAAGTAGTCTTTTATTAGAATAAAAGCAGTAAGACAGAGTTTACCTTCTTTTGGTTCTGTGAACCTGTGTTGAAGCTTGTGATGATGTGTTGAGCAGGGAAGGATCACTCTACACCTTCAGTGTTCACTGCTGAGAGTGGCAGTAGGTTAGTTGGGCGTTTTATTTGACCTAGTGCTGTGAGTGCCTGTATGTCCTTCAGCCTTTCCTCTCTTCTTGCTTAGAAGCAGCAGCTTGTGGTTTTGTGCCCCATATCCTGTACTTTGTGAAGTGAACACATAGTTTCAAAAAATGTCAATAGTTTCAGTGATACCCAAACCTTTGCTGAGACAGGCTTTGTAATCCTAGCACAGCAACTCTGCTGACTGCATGCACTGTCTGTGAAATAAAGATCTTGTGCCCACTTGGTGTGTGCCTGCTTTTTTTCACATGTTTAGTCATCTTTGGAAAAGTATTTCCAGGATCTAATGGTATTTAGGCTTAATGGTTTTAAATTAACCCTGATTTGAAACTGCTTCTCTATTAGTGCTGCAGTGCTGTGTAATAGCCCACTTATCCTGAGCATGGTATCACAGGAATGGCAAGGTGGTACTTGTTCTTAAAATAGCTTCCAGAAGGGAGAGGAGAAATTGGAACTTGTTCTCATTTCTGTACAGGCAAAACATGGTGAAACTGTTCTAAAGAGCAGAATCAATGAGCATGTGGAGAAATGAGAGATGAGAAAGCAACGAATGCATTGCAAAGAGAATTTTTGCTGCACAAATCCCTTAAAGCATGTGCTTAAAGATCATCTTGTTGATGTAGGTTTCTAGGTTTTCTTAGATGCACACAATAGACGCACTCAAAAAAGATCATGGAGAAACTCAACCTGTCATGAAATAAGGAAAAAAAAAGAATTTGGGGTTTAATTGTTAAAAAAAACCAAAGCAAACAAAAATGCCCCACCAAAACCAAACCGACAACAAAAGGAAAGGGTAAGGAAGAAGATGGGTAATCATGGATGGAGGTTACCAGAAAGATCTCAGAAGAACTTGTGTTCTCATTACATCATCTAAGAGGAATAAGAGCTCAGGGTTATAACAGATAAATAGAATAATCATCTCAGTACTCAATTTACAGTCAAAAAGGCAAATGGAGTACAAGGAATAAATCAGTGAAGCAAAAAGGAATTAAACTGCATTATCTTATCACTCCAGAAATCTGCACCATTCATTATCTTGATTAAGAAGGCAAATTTAGATACTCAGAGAGGAACAACAAGAATGGTCAGAGACAGAGGACACCTACTGTGGAATGAAGAATGAACTAGTTTGACCCCTCTGTTTGGTAAAGAGTTGGTTTGGGAGATACCAGTGAAACTGGTCAGTAAAGTGTAGTCTCTAAAATGATGAAAGTGACTAGGAAATAGTTATTTCAGAAATTAAAATTTATATTCAGAACCACAGTTTAGCAGCTAATAGTTGTTCTGTAGCCTGTAAACACAGTGATCTACAGTCAGCCTCTGATTTTGAAATAATCTTTCAACTGCTGATAGTGTTTTGGTTTCTGGCTATACCAACCAAGGTATTACAGTATACGTTGCTTGTTTCTTCAATTGCAACAAGCACCTTTATTTAACTCATTCCCATTAAACTGTATGGAAAGAGCTGTTATATAAATGTGCATATTTACATATCCTTCCTTCAATGCTAACAAGCTCCTTTCCATGTGAACCCAAATCTTGTGCTGATAATATTGATAGATTCCCTTCTTTTTATCTCCTGGTGTGTCTTCTCTCTAATCCCCTCTGTTTTCTCAAGTGCTTCCCCTGAAGTATTTTAGAGCTTGTGGAGCTGCTGTTAAAACAGCCTTCTCTGTTAATTGGTAGAGTTTTTCTGCTCTTAGGAAGTCTAATGGTCTTAGTGATTCTAACTGTGCAGGTTCAAGGTTGGCCAACAGTCAAAGTAATTTTAACTTCCTCTTTGCCCCAGTAGATTTTCTTGTCCTGCTCCAGTCTGAGGAGGTAGATGAGGTTTACCTGAAGATGAAGATACTGTTTCATTTAGAAATCAAAGATCAGTTGACATGTAATTTGCGAGTCGGGTTATGATTGTGAGAAGGTTGCAATCTGTTACTTTTTTTCTAAATTGAGAATTCGTAAAGCTTTGCCATCTTCAGCAGCAAGGCAGTGCTTCTGGTGTTAGGAACACACATAGAATACTGGGAGTCATAAAGAAAGACTTGAAGAAACTCTCAGGCTTACTTATTTTATTAGACTAGTATCATACTTTGGTGGTCACACTTGAGAGGAGCTGTTAGGCAGCCTTTAATTAAAATACATTGCCCAAGTTCTTGATAGGTTACTGTTTTTAAACTCCTGTAATTGAAGAACATGGAAATACATACAAAGCTTTTGTTTTATAGTAAGACCAAATCTGCCCAGTTCTCCAAAAAGATCTGCTCAATAAATTCTTGTCAACAGAGACAAGAAAGAAAAACTGTAACAGATGGACTGTGGATTAATCCAAACATTGAAACAGCCTAAGATACAGTAATCAACATCAAGTCATCCTAGAAAGGGGTTGCAGTGTTTTCACCCGAGATTTTCCCTGAGCTCTCTGTGCAGTTGGGTTCATTTTGATGACTGAAGCAAGCCTGAGGAGACTTGCATTAAACACAAGATGTTTTTATCAGTCTGGCATGCCAAAAAGATGGGCAGGAGGTTCATGAGCAGGCTACGGAAGACCAGGCAGTTTAATCTGCCCAGATTGGTAGGTTGTCTGAGGTGTATTGTGAGTAATAAGGTAATGATCTTTTATATTAAATATTTATACTAAAATAGATCATTATAGAATAATTGTGCTGGGATATGTTTACTTGTAAGTTGGTTTCAGCAGTAAGATATATACTTTTTATTGATTATGTAAATGATACTTGGTCAAGAACTATCCTTTAGTCCTATCTAAACTAAAAGTTAAGAGAGACTTTCTAGCATCTTTTAGCAAAAAGGGTTAATAATCTTTTTTTCTCTACAGTATTTGAATCCTGAGCTCCTGGGCTTTTAGAATACTGCACATATGAGACTTAGACTTATGCCAGTAAATGTTTGTTAAATCTAGAATTCTGAAAAGTATAAGAAAGAAACATGAGTTTGTATCTACATTTTCAGTATTGGTTTTGTTTCCATGCCTGAAGAGTTTAACTTTCGTAGTCTTATGTTTGAATATCCAAGTTCTGAACATTTCTTTTGCCTCTGTTTTTCATCTAAATCTAACTGATACTGAAATTAAATAAGCCCCTGCCATTGTTTTAGGTGATTATTGAATTTTCTCTTTTAAGAAAGTCAGGTTTTTTTACTTTAGGGTCTGTGCTTTTTTTAGCCAGTGCTCTGTTTAGCTGAATAGTAGTAAAACTGATATAAGACACTTTTCAAATGCTTCAGGGGGAATGATGGTTGTTGTTTAGAAAGGGTAATTGAGATATAATTGCTGTTTCTGTTAACAAACAATTTTTATTGCTTTGCTTTTTTAATTCTAGGTGTGCATTCTGCTTGTAAAGTTATGCCCAGGAAACCTTTATCTGAAAGATTAAAATACAGCATTATGTCATGCTTTGACTTGTCTCAGCAAGCTGATAATACCAATTTGCTTGAATATAAAGTCAGGAATTCTAGCCTAAATATTTGGTATTGATTTTTACATTTAGTAACTGGTGTGATCACTGTATCTTGCTAATTGGCCACAGAACAAGTAATGTTACTCTGCAGCCTCTATAAGTGCAGACGAATCTTCCAGTAAATTTCTTACTCTGTAGAGATATGTGTACTGATACAGAAATCTTAATTATGTGCTGTTTTGTTTTGGAGCGGGAATCTTTTCAAATCCTCAAATTCTCAATTCTTGCCTAACAGTAAAGAGTAGGTTTTGTTTTGTTTTAGTGTATGGTGTTTTTTGTTTGCTTTGTTTTTAATTTTATCCCCATCGGTTCAATATCCAGAATATGAAAGAGGGGTGATAGAAGCTTTATTCCTTTTAGGGCTTCCTGATGTTTCCTGATGAGCCTCCCTGTTTCTGCCTCCTGACTCTGGAGGCAATCATTCACAGATGCAATTCCAGCTGTGGCATCTGTGTTGATGATTTTCCTTTCTTTGGATATTGCCTTTTCTGTGCAAATAGAGCTTTTTCCAGTTTCTACTTGTAGGTGTTTTACCCTCTGTTGAAATGCTCTTTGACTGGAATGAGCCCTTGTTTTTACAACCTCCCACTGTTTTTTCAGCTCTACAAGTGACCATTCTTCTAATCTGGGCTACTTTGTGCTATCTTGATTTTGTGCCAGAGCTATGCTTTGCCTTTATCTTCAGGTTGCTTTGTAACATGTAAGAATCAGGGTTTGTCTCATCACCGCAGTACCAGCTCCTTCTACAAATAACTGCAACTGTATCTGCTTAGGCGTCAGCAAATCTTGCTCGATATCATTGCATCCATATGGAGTGTAGGTGACACAGATTGCTGCCTTGCATCACCAGCAGGATTGCATAACCTCTTCCTTAAGTACTTTTCTGGATTTCTCTCTCAATTGAAATTAAATCATCATTGCTTCACTTTCAGGAAGCTTTTTGTCCATGTGATGCTTTCCTGAAGTGCTGATTTCTAAAATCACTTTGTAATTGATGCCATATTAGATTGTTGGCAGTGTGGGAATCATCCTTGAAAGAAACTGCTTTAAAACACAGCAAACATCTCTTATCAGATTGATATAATAGTGAAAAAAATACCTACTTGGTACATTTCTTGTCCATGTATTGTGATGTTTTCTTCCAGAATTTTGCACAATATTCTTACATGTGACTTTGGAGCCTATGGGGAGAAACAGAGAGAAAAATTATTTCTTGAAGTTCTTTTGAATGTTAGACAAATTCTTGTGCTCCAAGATATTTAATAAACTGTATAGCAGTGTTGACATTCAAGGCCATATGTAGAAAATTATGAAAAATATTTTTACCTTGACTCTTCATAAAAAGACTTGGAACTCAAAGCATGTCACTTGTGCCTTGCTCCAAACACCTTCAGTCGTAGCCAAGGATTTAATTAATTTCTCTGGTTATAAATTCAGAGCATTTTTCAGCCTAGGTATGTTTTTTGTGTCTGGAAAAAGTTAGGGCTCAGGAAGTGCTGCAGTCTTCCTTTGAAAAAATTCCTATTATGAAAAGCTTGTCCATTTGGAAGAGTTGTCTCAGGCATTTCTCAATCTCCATTATCTATCTTAGGCTCGTAGCTTTAAGGACACTGCACAAGTCAGGCCCAGTTTCATATGACTTACAGTGATAAGGCATTGTATTTTATAAATATTAATAAAGTCTGTCTGAAAGGTGTGCTCAGAATATTGGCATGTGGTGTGTTATTGAGCTGTACTGGTGACTAGAAGTAAATGGTGCATTGATCTCACTATGACATATTTCAATTAATGTACTTCTTATTTCTGCTTGTAATAGAAGCTGGCAGGAAAAAACCCTGTTACTTAGAATAGGATAGCTGTCAGTGAGAATTTGTTAAACAGCAGATTATGTTGCACACCAAAAAGTACGTGAGGGAATTTGGTAACTCCACTAAAATGCACATCATGAATCAGTGGATTTCCAGAATTATGTGGCTGTAAGTTGTGGCCGTGTTGTAAGGATTTTTTCTGCGTTCGTTTATCATATGGAGAGTTCTCTGCTTTTTAAAGTGTTTGCCCTGATGCTATGATCATGACTGTGGAAATATACCACAAATGGTTTTGATAACTTTTGGCTTTCCAGAGAAAAGCTGGTATCGAAGGCTTGACATTTAACTGATTTCCAAAATAATTCTTCCAATGTAAGCTGGAGGATTTTTTTAAAAATAGTTGGCTATAAAAATTTGAATTGTGAGTTCTATAAGGTAACTCGAGTTCCATATAATCTTTCAGATAATTATTCTGAATTTTTTTTTGCTATGAAGAGCAGAGAAAACCTGTAAGAGTAATAATTGTCATGTGCATGGGAGATCAAAATAATCTTACTGAAAAGTCATTAGTGGATAGTAAGATTTTTTTTTTGTTCGCTTTGAATTATTATTGTACTTTTGAGAAATAATATTGAGTCAGAAGGATATATATATTGTTTTCATATTATGCTTACAGTAGTCACAGAAATTTGGGCATAGGTGTCATGAATATGACATGTTATTCACAGAATAAGAACAGTGTGGACTCCTAGTGTTTGATCTTAGTCTCTGATTCTCTTGAGGGTTAAAAAAACCCCAAACCATAGTAGAACAACTTCTCTCGACATCCTCTGATACACTACACAAAATGATTGTTTTGTGGTACTGTGATTCACTCCCTCTATAGTTGTTTTATGCACAAAAAACAGGGAAAAACAAGAAGAAACCAGCAAACGGTGTGTTCTTAAATATTTGTTTTGAACATGATGTTAAGGTCATTTTGCTCTGTGGAATGTTTTCATAAAGACAGAATCAGTGAAAAGTGCAGTTCTGCTCTATATTCCCTGTTTTGTTTGCTTCAGGTTCATAATTTATGCAAGCAAGGAAGTGAAAAGATGCTATTGGATATTTCTACAGGCAGTGATTGAAACTTGGTTATTTTTGATCTGTGCTTTCTCCACCCAGTAGCTGTTATCATCCACCACCATCCTCATAGCTGTGAATTTGTAACGTTGTACTGTACCTGCTACCCAGTTTCCCTTAAATATCTGTTGGCAGCTAGGAAGAGAAAGCAAGGTTTTCATCCTGTGCATTCGGAAAAGGAAAAATAAGGAGAACCTTTGCTTGCTGCTTCTTTTTCTTTTTAAATTGCTCGAGATTATACTCATCATTGTAATCACAGGTAGAGAGGGAATGTAAGAGGTGGAAAACCTTGGAAGAAAACCAGCATCAGCTAGCAAGAATTTTGTTTTCCTGGTTTGTAAACGATGCTGCTGTAATTCTATCTGCATTTTTTTTTTCCTGCTCATTCACCACTCAGCAGCTGGTAGGGAATTAAGACTGCCTGGCAACCACCTGCAGAGCTGCAGAGATGAATTACATTTTCGGAAATAACACACTCCTCTATTCTCGCGCCAGTCGAGGCAACACTGGCTCCAGCCACAGCTCTGTAGGCCCCAAACAGAAGCAGTGGGCAAAGAAAGGCTCAACAGATGAGTTACGGACTGAGCCTTCCCGGTGGCAGCAGATAGTGGCATTTTTCACTCGGAGACATGGCTTCATTGACTGCATTTCTGTTGCTGCCAGCTCCACCCAGGTAATATGCCACATGTTAAAGTGATTGTGTCTGCATGTTTTCTGATTACTTGCTAGTCAGAAAGAGCAATTATTTATATATGCATGATTTCGTTTAATCTCTTATTTATGAATGACGTTTTCTGTCTGCTTTCATTTTCATATTTTAAAGAGCTCTGAATAATTTCAAGCATTAAAGCATGAAAATGGAAACACTAAATGAGGTCTGATTTTTATTTATTTTGCAAGTCATGAGCCTCCAGCAATTTTAAATATGAGATATCCTAATGAAACAGTAAAATATTGAAAATGTAATTTGCATTCTGCTGCTTAGCTCTGGAGGGCAATAACGTAGTTAAGAAATATCAATTCCATGGCTCTAGTAAGATGTCAAATCAAATAGTCTACGTATTTAATGGTTAGGGAATTTTATCTAAAGAATTAAATAATTTAAAACCTTAACTCTAGGTAAAACAAGAAATTCAATTCTGCAACAGCTTTCTAGGTTTTTTGACTACTAATTTTACACAGATGAAGGATTGTCTCCCTTACATACAGGGTATATATTTAATCTTGCAGTCTGCAAGAAAAACATGACATTTTCCAACTTCACTGTCCATCTGCTCTATGTGATTTTTGTGTTAATCATCATTCAAAGTCAGGTAAAAGCAAAAGCCCTAAATTTTGTCTGGCTTTTGAATGACTTTTTAAAGCTGACACTGAGAGAAGTTTAAACTTATTGGCATTAGAAAATTAGTAGATCTTTGGAAAATATGACTAAGAGCTATGGAACAACGCTGAAATGTCAGAATTATTTAAACATGGGAGATTAGGTTTGTTTTGCTACTGTCAAGTGAAATTTGTCATTAGTCAAGATGTCTTGAATGATTTAACCTGAAGTACTACAAAAACTTATAAATGAAGGAAAAATTTGTTGCCCTCAGACACTGTAATTTTATTAGGATAATTTCCATCTGTTAATAGTTGATTTAAAGATGGTAAACTGGCACTTTCTCTGAAGACTGCTTATTGTTACCTGGTTTTTTGCTTATGAATTTGGATTAAACAATGAATAGGAGAGGTTAGAGGGGAATTTCGACTTTCTTGTTGCATCGTGTACGTGATGTGGAAGATGGATCCTGTAGTTGCTCTAATGGGTCATTACACAACTCCAAGTGGTACATTAGGTAGACATAAGAGCTCTTAAATACTATTGGTTTTTTAAAGTAAAAATATACAGTATTAACCTTTTGAATAAAAATTGTAGTTGCTCTCATTTGTTTAAAGCTTGAAGAAGTAATATTGGGATCTGTGAAGCTTGCAATTGGACTGACTAGTCAGGCCTAGAAATTTGCTCATAAATAAAATATGGAATACCTTCTGCTTTGAGTGAGGGCTGGACCAGGTAAAGTTCCTGAGATCCCCTGAAACCAAACCATGATTCTGTGAATATCCAAGTGCTTGTTCTATTTTTCTGCTATGAAAAAGATTGCTTACCTCTGGGAAAGCCTGCCAAATTTTCTCATAGCTCTGACAGTTCTTCATTAAAAAAAAACTGCTTATACATGTTCATGGCCAGAAGGAAGGGAAAAACCAAAATATTTTGAAGTGGTTGTTAAAAAGATCTTAATGAGTATATTCAGAAGTCATGCACTAAAACCATAAGAGCTTGTTGGAGCCATTTCCTCTGGAAGGATGCTGTACTGTGCTTGCACCTTATCCACCCATTGCAGCTGTTCTAGCCTCAGGAGAGAAAAAGGCATTTAGTGGTTGTTCATTGTGGTGCAATTTTGTTTTTCAGTTCTCATCAGTTTGTGTTCTGTGTTGTAGTATTCTGAACATTTTTGAGGCCTCTTATTCGTTCATTTGAGATACATCCCCACCATTTGAGTGTAATCACATTTGCAGAGTCCAAATAAGTAATTAGATGTGATATACTTCTAACCTGGCCTTTAGAAATTCTGCTTGTGAACGTGGGCTTTATTGAGTCTTACTGTTGTGACATCATGATTTTTAACAGATAAAAAATTATTTCATGGTTTTTAAAGTAATTTTCTCCTGCTTCCGCTGTGAATCTGCTACAAAGCCTCCAGTTTTAGCTGTCCCTTCATTTGCTTGGCTTTCTTGGATGGCATGAAATGTTCATGCTTGCTTCATTCCTTCCACCTCCGGTGGAAGGGAAATGACTCCTGGAGATGAGGCAGTACATGCCTATCCTTCTCTGGGACCTGCTTGGGTCACCCTCGCCCCAGCAAGGTGGTGAGAGGACTTTGGATTTTGAGGTAGGGTGTTTTTTGAATAATCTTGTATCCTAGAGAAGCCAGGCTGAAGTTGGTGATGGATATGGTAGCACTGCCTTTTGCTGTAGTTATCCCTTGGTTTATGCCCAAAAGAATGCACACAGGCCCTAGTGCATAGTGCCCAGCTAACCACACCAGACTTCTGTATGAGTCCTGCAAGCTGATTTAACATGCTCAGGAATTTGAGGCCTTTATTATTTCTTCCCTCTCATTCTCTGTGATGTAGTGATAGTCACGCAAATAGGAGAATTAAGGAATTTGATTAGGAGCTGATATATCAATTTTCTTGTCAGCAGAATTTTAAATTTCTTTAATTAAAGCCAAATCTGTGCTATAAAATGGAAGGTAATGATAAAACCAAGCATACGACAAATTTATACTGTCACAAGGGTGAATAAGTGTGCCATGAGCTTAGTAAATACATCATTATGCAAATGACAAATACTGGGTAAAGTGCTGTCCTAACAAGAGATATGCACAGTGCATCAAGGATGATAGCTGTATCAAGAGCACTGCTTTTGCCTGAAGTCTTTCCAGAGCTCTGAGAATCCCCTATTCTTGCCAGTCAATCCAGCTTTCATGTCTCAGAAAGCATTTTAACTGTTGGTATGTGGCCCATGGTGGGCTACAAATGAAGAAACTGATTTGTCTGAATCCCACATGTCATTAAACTGTTTCTAACAGCAATGCACTGAGGCTGCTCCTAGCACGTAACTGAGCATACACTTGCAGCATTTGATACTGAAAAATTGTTTAGCTCCTTGAATATCCTGTGCTCGTTTTAGCTTGTGTTTTCTAGGACATATTTTAGGAAAGATGAAAAGGGTCAGGGCAGAAAAATCATCCTAAACCCACTTAACCATTAGTAATAAATTTCAGAGCTTATCAACTGCTTTTTTGAGTTGTTTGAGCTCAGTCATTCCTTGACTTTGTGTATCTTCCTTTTAGGATCTTGGTAAAAGTTTTACTGCCTCGTTAGTCCTAGACTATTGCTCTCACAATCATTGGAATATTATGGACATAGTTCTAGCATGTGCAAAATACTATGTCTAATCACACAACAACATCGAGGTGTTGTAAGGCGTGTTAAAAAGATAATGATTGAAAAAAGTCAGGTTTCTACCCTAATCCCTCTTCTATTATACTTCTTGAAAAAGTGATTTCTTAGGGCAGTATTTATTATCCTTCCTGTATTTCGATATATATTGTATTTATGTAAAGTTGCTGCTAATATTGTGATGAATGCAGGAGAAAGCAGCTTTAAATAGTACGTGCTTTGAATGATTTTCTCTATAACAATACACCTTCTGAAACCGAAACTTGAGTTTTATTGTACTAAGTTTTCTTCTTATTCTTGATTTTTAACTATGTAAAATCACGTATTTTTAAAAGCATGAGTTTATTTTGCAAATTAGTTCTGCCACTGGTTGCATTTTCTGTAAGATGGCATTGTAGCAGTGATAAAAGTGGTATGAATTTATTCTGTAAGAGGAATGCATTAATAGGTGTTCCAAACAATAGGCTAGATAGCAAGAAATTCTTGGTAGTTTAACCAAAGCATTATAGGACTTTCTCTGGAACCTTTGGTTCATTTTGTAAACATTTTCTGTGTATGATAGAGATGAAAACTTCTCAACACTATGAAATTTCCTTGACATTTTAGAGATAGGCAGTTTTAAAACCATAATAGTATCAATAAATTTTAGGACTATCTAGCATAACTCATGTGATGCCATGTAGACTTTGTCAGCATCCTGCTGGTTCCCTGCTGTGGGCACTGGTCCCCTCTGCTGAGGTCAGTCCTGTGCAGCCGTGGGGGCTGTGCCCTGTGTGTGACTGCAGTGCTGGCATGTGCAGGTTGTTACCTCAGCTAATCACCTGCAGCACAGCAATGCTGATAAGGGCTGAGGGAGTGGTGCGAAGAACTGAACCGGTGCTCCAGCTACCTGCAGGCACTGCTTCCTGTCACAGGCGTTTAGGCTCCACTTTCTCTTTCCTAGTCTCTCACAGCTCTGTCTCACTCAGAGTTGGTAACATAATTTCTTCATATTTCTGTTGCATTGTATCTCAAGAAAATTACTTTTTCCAGAATGAGTCAGAAATCTGGTAAAGAAAGAAGGAGACACAGAATTTTTTGCTTTTGGAGTTCTGCTGGTGCTACTACTGGGGCTTTCTGTCTGCACTGTGCCCAAGAGTCTAAATCTTCAGGCAAGGCAGACACTGGATCCCCTCTTAATCCATTGTCTTCAACTAAAAATTCAGGTGGACTAACAAGGTCTTGCTGTATGAAGCCCAGTGCATGGAATCCTGTGAAAAAGGTAGGACACTTTAGAGCTGTTATATAACTTTCCTAATTTATTTTATATTGTGATAGTTGCCCTCACAGTTGAGGCTTGTATTGATTGACAAAGTGTTTTGAAAGTCAAATACAGGCCAGTCTGTCTTTCACCAGCTGTCAGCTTGCTGAACAGCTCTAACATGGCTCCTGTAGTATAGCATTTCTGTTCTGCTGCCAAAGCTGCTGTGCATGTTTCAGTTAATACAATTATTAACTAAATTACTGTCTGATAGAACCCCTGAATGTAAAGGGAAAATTGTCTTCTTCCTGTTCTTCTATTTTGGTCCACAGCATCAAGAACACTCAATTATGATGAAAAATGGGCAGGATATTTCCTTTACTTTGAAGACTTTAGCTCAACAGATGCTTCTTAGATGTTTTTAGAAAACATGACCTTGTCTTTCAGAATGATCTGTGCATCCATGTTTGGGAGCTGACATGGTATCCTATTGTGCAATTTAAGACTTCTAGTTTAGACCCAGCTCAGAGTCCTGGTAAACTTTGTGTCCACAGCCTTTCTGGGATTTATAGTAACTCAAGCAGAGAAATTGTTTTGTTGAACGACAGAAATCGAAATATTTATGTGCACACCAACTATGCAGTATCTTTTGAGAAGGATTTGGTTCTTCTTCCTACAACCTCTGCTGGGGCCACTGCTTTTATCTGTATTCCAAATCAAAGAAGGAACTTAAATTTCTCCTTAAGAATAATAATTACTTAAAAAAAAATCAGTAAACCGTTTAGGCTCTGGAACTCCCTTATTTCTTTCCTTTTTTTTTTTTTTTTTTAAGATGGGCTTGATAGCCTGAGTGAAGAATGTGTCCATCAGTCCTCTCCCTGAGAGAGAATTCAAACTAATTTCAACATGCTGCTGATTGCTAAACTTCAAGTATAATCATATTGTGAAGCACTTCCAGTACAGTTCAGTTTTGAATTACTGTGACAGATCCACAAAAGATGACAATGCAAGGAAAGTATCAACCTCCTCATGTTATGTTTCTCATGTGCAATTGAAATGAGTTGCCTCATTCTTGTTTATTGGTATAAGACATAATTCACATTTTGCTTATCATCTAATGGCTCTGTAGCAGAGGGGTCCCAGTGGATGGATTCCTCCCTTGAGGAAGGATGCTTCCTTTAAAGCTCTTTCTAATATGTCTTTCCAAATGTAATTCAAGTGAAGATTGTATGGTTCTATAGATGATTTTGAGAATGCTTTATAGGTTTCTCCAGTTAGAATTTAGGAGAAATCCTTCTGATCAGTTGGCACTGTTCCTCCATTTTATTCCTTACAGAATGGATAGGAGCATTCCTGTTTCACAACAAAGGCTGATAACCTTGTGCCATCTGTTGTGGAAGCTCAGAAAATGTAATGCAGAGGCGGAGTTTAGTACTGAGACTTGACAGCTTATTAATACCACACCAACCTAGCAAGTCCCTGAATCCTTTTGAGGATCTGCTTTTTCTGGTCTTTCCCAAAATAGCATTAGCAACAGTCAATTCTATACAGGTCAAAATGAATTACATCAATGTTCTCCCTGAAAGTAGTTTGTCATGACAAAAAGGAGATAAAAATAATGCCTAATCTTTGATATACCCAGCTGAAATATCTTTTAAACTATACCTTTGTTTACTTGGGATCACCCACTGACCTCTTAAGTGGTCACCTTTTGCTACTATTCGAGTTTTTTCCAGGAGATGCTTAGGCTCTAAGACAAACCAATAGTGCTTCCTGACTCTCCTGAGCCACAGAAGTTTTCTTGTGCCTCATTAATGTTTACCAACATTACAGTAGGTGCTCCAGTTGTTAAAGTTCTAATCCCCACTTGACCAGCATGGCCATCTGACCACATGATGGTTCATTCCCTAAGAAACTGTCAAAATTGCCCAAACTGGTGCAGTTCTAACATTTGCCTTTTGAAAGTCTTAAGGTCCCCTTCCATGTACCAGGTTTTTGTGGCTGCACACACAAGGTTCAATATCAAAAGAGCACACTTGGAAGGACTGAAAGAATCCTCTGAAAGTAGAGCAAGGATTCCATTCTGTCTATCTTGTATAATTGAAAAGAACCTTTGCCACCAAGCAAAGCACTTCTGGACTTGTTTTCCAGTTTGGTATTCCTCAGGGTGCCTCTGTGCCGTTTATTGCTATTCCATGTGACTTGTTGTCAGTATTGAATTTCATCTCATTGCCTATAACCCACTTGTCTAACATATCAGCCTTGCTCTACAGCTTGTTTCTGTTGTGCATTTGCTGCCCTTCTTTTTTTGTTGGTGTTTAACTGCACATTAGGATGTAGTTGAGCTGACATGTTCTCCAGACAGATAACAGACATTTATGACTCATTCTGTCTATTGTAAGCTGATCTTGGCATTTATGAATTTTCAGTCTATTGCTCTGTTACAGTGTTTCCTTTGTATATTGTCCCTTGCAACAGTCTTTTTGAAAATGATACATTTAGAGCAATGAGTTTCATAAAATCAGATCACCTTATACATACTTCTCATAGAAGAAAGAAAAATGTCAGGACAAAATAGTTTAAGGTATACCAGAAGACTGGTAAAATAGAATTGCTTATTAATTTTTTTCATGTCCTTGTAATCAGCTTAGTTTAGGGTTGTTTTGTAAGTTGCCAACATTTTTTTAAACTCTACAGAAGTTAATATTATTGTTTTTATTGGAGACTAGTATCTATGCAGCTGTGTCAGTCTTCTAAATAAGACTTCAGACATTTTATTGGATGCAGGTATAATAAAGGATTTTTCATAGATGATGGAATCTTCACTTTCTGCCCACTGCTTTGTGTGGTATTTCCGGGAAACTGCTGTACCGTGGGAATGTTGTGGATGAGGCTTCTGGTTTTTTCTCTTATCACTGCTGCCTCACAATGTGTGTATTTGCTTATTTGAAATTGTTACTCTAAGAATGATGCCTGCAGAAGTCATTTGAGGAGCCTGTGGTCCATTGCTCCCAGGTAGTGTTTGCCTTTCATAGCAAAGTAGGGAGGGGGGTAAAGATTGCTTGTGCTGCTGGGGTACAGTTCCACTTCAAAGCAAATTTAATTTACTAAGTAAATTGTACTTGTTTTTCTTAGATAACTAACTGTATTGAATAACAAGTATTCAGAGAGAGTGAATGCAGGTGAGAAGGGAGTCGGCTTTCCCATTGGAGAGGGAAAGAACTCTGGATTCTCTCTGTAGCATGTAGTGTAGGTAATCAGTCTGAAATCGTGGTAAGTGATTGGAGTGTTCAGAAAAGTGTTCTCTAACTGTAGATGGTAGTCAGGAACACCTGCTTTATAATGAAAACTTAAGAACCTCTGCTTAGTTCATCTGAAGGAAAGTCAGGAGATGATATGATCACAGACTATAAATATGTAGGGATAGATTTTAGAAACTAGAAAGCTTGTTTATTTAGTAGAAAAGGCATCTGTATTACAAGTCAGATAGAAAACTTAATTTGAAAGATTGATATTAGTATAATAAGCATTTTGGAAGCTTAGTGGGACATAATGTAGTTGCCAAATCAGGGTAATAAATTAGTATTTCCTATGTAAAAAGTATAATGTCAAATAAAGTTTCTACTTGAGAATGTCAGAATGCATCACAATCTCTGATCCATCATTTAATATAGTGGCTTTAAACTGCTCTTTGAAAGCTGTAAACTGCTGGAATTTATATTTTAAAAAAATCTCTCTTTTTATTGCACTTCTTTGCTACCACTTTTAATTTCCCTTTTACCTCTGTAATTTAAAAAGATGAATGCAGGGAAAATTCTGTGTACAGCTTTTTAGACTTTGAGCACATTAAGCTTCATTACAGAGCAGCACTTGAGTAGTTTGATGCTAAATCAAGTGCTATGCAAAGTGACCATGAAATACTGCTGATGAAGGTGGTGATAGTACAGACCTAAAACTACATTCCCAGATAGGTGTGGAATGCCAAAGTAGATGCCTATCTCCATGCAGAAAACTAGCTAGGGCAGTCCCAGCTTTGAGCTCAGAGTATTTCCTACTACTCACTTTACTGTGTGAAAAATAATAAGGTTCAGGTGCCAATAGAACTTAGATTAATGTGTTAAGAGGCACACATGAGCAACAGGAGACAACATTTATTCAGGATTTCTTATGAAACTTGTGTTTAGTATGGCTGAACTGTCTGTTCAGTTATGCTGTGTGTGACCCTTTCGTTTAAACTGTTATTTTGCTATTCCTAGAACAAAAATTTGGAAGAGGCACATATGATGCCCCTTTAAAAAGGAGCAAAGCTGTACTTTCTGAGACTGCACCTGAGGTCTGATTTCCTTATTGTATGAACTTTGGGAAATTCTTTATTATTATAAAAGAATTAACAGCTAGAGGGTTAAACAGATATTTTTAAGACAAGTCAGTTTCTTTTTATAATGGGAAAATAAGGACTTGCAGACCACCCAGACGTGTTTGAAAACAGAGACCATGTAGATCCAAAAAAACTTACATGGGAACCTGTGGTCATCAGAATATTGTTATAATTACAGAAGTTTTTGAAAACTATGGTTCTTGCATCAAAGTCTGTTAAAATTAATGGTGCCATGAGACAAAAGGGATATGATAGGCTACAAATGAAGTATTTCAATTCCAGAAAGAGACTTTGGCATTGTCACTGATGATTGTATGAAAATGTCGCCTTAGTACCATGCAGTAATGGAAAGGGTAAACGAAATGTTGGATATTAAGGAAGTAGTAGCAAACAACACAGAACATGATCTGAGTGTATCTACTGTGTATAATTCTAATTTTTGGGGGGTTGTATTTTCATTATCATAAAAAGGATATAGCATAAGGAAAAAGGAAAAGGATAACAAAGCATCAAGAGGAACAATCTAGTTATCTATAAGGATAGATAACTTAAAAATAAACCAGAAAAAAACCCTAAGGGAAAATGTGATAAAGACATAAAATGAAAATGAAGTTAAGAGGGCTCTCAACTAGAAATTCTGAAATAGGTACCTAATTCCAAATCTGTCCTGTAAAATTTCTTCTAAAATTATGAAAGGCACTCACACAAAACACTGTGGACAAAATGCTGTTTTTGAAGGCTCAAAAAGAATATTACTTAAAAGCGGAGTTAAATGGATTTGTGAAGAGCAGGTGGCATGAAGCTGTTACAGAGAGTGGTTCAGGAAGACCTTGACTGTCAGGTTCTGAGATGGTTTTCTGAGAAAATTACTGGGCATATGTCTAATTCCTACTGGCCCATCTGTCAGCTTTTACTGCTGGTAAGACTCTTGACCAGTTGGGCCTTTGCTCTCATCCAGTATAGCAACTTTTACTGATTGTGTGGAGTGCTGGTTCTTCTGGTGGAGAGGGACATGAACCATCAGAATAATTTATCTCTCTCTGTTGTGCACTGTGTTTGTTGTTTTTGAATAAATTACACTGGGAAAAAAAAACCAACCCAAAACCAAAAACAGAGAATAAATGTCTAGAGGGCGTTTGGAAGCCTGGCAAGAGGGCACATTAAATGCAGGGAATAGAATCTCAGTTTCTGACTTTCATGTGTCACTCAACAATCATGATCACCTGACCTAGAAATCTCCAAGTCTCATAAGGAAATGCTATCTGATAGATTGATCCCTTGAGTGATATGTCAGTCATGAGATGATCAGAGTGGCAGGAATTAATCTTGAAATGTATCTGGAAAGAACTCGTGGTTAAATTAATAGAATCAGAGAATGTGATTAATGATACAAGTAACAGGTGAATTCCCAGCTGCTGCCCTAAGGCATTTCTGAATTAGAAATACTCTTGTTTTTTTTTCTTGCTATACCATCTCCTAAGCGCAGTAGATACAATGCTGCCCATCTTGGAACCACAGATGGTTTGTCTTGTGTTCTGGTGCAGTTTGGAAATGGCAGGAGTGCTGGCAGGAGGGCTGGGACCTCTTCTTCTGCATTTTGTTCAAAGTTTTTTTAAATGCGAGACAGTGCTGGAAAGAGAATTCAGTGTATTTTTTAAGGAAATAGCCTTCCCTTGTACTGAGAAGTCAGATTTGTCTTTTCTGTTCTGTTGTTGGCTCTGTTTTATTTTAGTTTGTTACTCCATAGAGGCAGATGGAGACTAGGCTAGGTTAGAGGAGGGCAAGGAGCAGCTTGGACAGTGGCCTGAGAGTGGAAACTTTGGAACCTCACTTGTCCAAGTCAGTCTGAAACTCAGAACTCCACTCATGGCCTCACCAATGTTATAACAGGGTGGCTAAAGGTTGGTATCTTGTTCTGAGGATATAGGAAAGTAAGTGCTTTTTCAGTAATTGAAATGATTATGTAAGCTAGTATTCCATCACAATTACATCAAAACTTAATGGAAGTGATGTCATAACTCAAGAAAAGCTTGCATTGTTTCATATATTTTATAATAGTCAGAAAAACGTAAGTTTCTACTTGTAATATTTATTGTTACCCACTTTTTTCAGCTCAGTATAGTTAATATTCCTTTTATCCAAAGTAAGTAAGTCAAGGAAGTGCCAGGCAAAATGGATGTTTTGGTCAGTTTGATCTGAGCACAAAATGCTGAGTTTGTCATCCCAGCTTGCAGGATCTCCATGGTGTAAGAATGGATGAAATCAGCTGAGGTACAGAGCTGGCAGTTGTGGGTAGCAGTAAGAAGCCATCAGGACTGTAGTGAAAGTAGCAGTGTATGTTTGTGAAGAATTCAGCATGTGTCAAGATAAAATGCTACTGATATGTGCAAAGCCTTTTGTAAATGAAGGAGTGGCTTTAGTATAAAGCCAGTTAAAGGGTAAATTAAGTAATTAATTTTCCTTTTTTCCATGACATTTATGTCCTGAAAGCTAATGGCTTTCAATTAATGGGTTGTTATAGATGGCTTTCCTGGTGTGGTTTTCTGTTTGCGGTTCATTAATGTGAGGTAAATGAGGTTCTGCTCATGCTTAGTGTTCTAGGGCAAATTTATTTATTTTATAAAAATATTTGTAGATAATAGATTGCTCATAGATTAATACAGTTTTCAATAAAATAACAAACACTTAATCTGAAAATGGGAAACTCTAGCTCTGGTTCACTGACCTGCTGCAGATCACTTTACTACTTCTTTTAAGACTGTCCTTTAAGTACTTCGAGGGCAGTGGGGTGCTATAAATAAGTGAACTGGAATGTTTCTTACCCTAATTGTACTTTAAATAAGATGACATTCATGTGGAAAGTTTTCATATGTTAGGAATAACAGTTCTTGAACATTTACTGAATTGAAAAAAAAACCACAAAAACCTTTTGGAGAAGAGTAGTGAGATAGTTTTGACAATTAATTGATGCATTTCTAGTATTGGGCGAGGTCACTTTTCAGTATCAGTGTTAGGTAGGTAGAGGACTTCTTTGATATTTAAATGAACTATAAATAACAGAATGGGCATTCTGTCTAGGTTCACTTATTTCTTGAAAAATTGAAAAATGATTGCAAATTATGTGTTCTAAGAAGTATGTAAACAGTACCCAACCTTTAACGTTGTATTTTGATTTAATAATGTTCCTAGGAGTGAACAGTTTATCAAATCTCAGTTTCTTAGCACAGCATACCTTTTCTGCTTTAATATCAAAACCTAAAATATTGACATCTGAGAGCTGCCATTATTTTTCTATAATAAAGTCTTAGAATATGTTTCTTCTTTGCCTTGGCTCTTTCTGTTGCTAAAATCCTGCTTGGGCTTCTTTGTGGATGCATTAGCATTATAATGAAAGCTATTATTCTTAAGGCTGATGTTATTTAAAAGGAGCTTTCTAGGCCGTGCTTTAAGTTGCAAATTAAATGCATTAAATTCATTCTCAATAGCACTTATGAACTTAATGAGGAACCTTGTAATTCTGCTTTGAGCTTAGAGTGTTGAGTTGCTTGGTGAATACAAATGGCTGATCTGCTGCAAAGGGTTTGGTACTGGACTTTAGCTTAGTATTTGAAAATCAAAAGCCATAAGTTAATTTTATTAAAACGAATAATAACTTTGTGTACATTTCTTATGTTATGGATCTGGAATATGGCTGAGATTAAACTCAGTCCCTGGGAGATGTCACATGACAAATTAATTTGAGCAAAGACTTTCTGAATAACTCACATAAAAAGTGGACAGTAAGGCAAGTCTTCAGGAGTCCAGTTTTCGATCTTAACACAGAGAGAACAGATCAGTTGCTGAAACTTTTGTTCTGTTGAGCCTGTTGCTTGTATTTACATGAGATTCTAAGCATCTGAAAATTTTACTCACTGAACAACCGTAAGATACTGTGTGGTAGCATTGGTGATGGTTTTGTAGGTCCAGATTGCCAGTTTCTGCCTTGTGGTTGTTCATTTGTCTCATACACAAAACTCTAGTTTTGCTACTGTTTACCTCAGCAAATAAGAGTATGTTTGTCACTGCCTTCATTGCTTTACTTTGGCTAGGTAACTGTGGTGCAAATTGTTCCTTACTAGGCTGTTTTTGTAGATAAAGATTGCAGTGAAGAAGGAGTAAATAGGCAGTGTGTCTTCAAATCAGCTCAGGTCATCATCACCATCTGTGATTTTACTGATATTCTGCTGTCTTTGTTTCTCCCTTTCAAAGCTATTTATTTCTATTTTAAGTTCAGAGTTTTAAGTTCATTTGAGTTCATTGTAAAATGCTGTGGGGTTTGAGGAGGAAACTAGGTTAGAGAATCAATTGTTTGACTGAGTTTAAAAAAACCAACAACACAAAATCAAGCAACCAGAAAATCCCTACGGTTTAGAATATCTAGCATGCTAATGATGTGCCTTTAAAATAGTCTGCTCACCTAGTTAAGATTTTCAAGAGCTGTGGTTCACTCTGAAAAAGTTGTACTTTATTCTTGTCACTGTCAGACTCCATGAAACAGTCTATAAATCCCTGAAGGTATTTTTAGATGACTATTGACTTTTGTGATTTTGAGGAAGATGGATGCAAAGTTCTTAAAATAGCACACTTCACTAGTGACATGTCCTGTGGCATTCTAGGATGTAGTTCAGAGAAAAGATACAAAACTACACCGCCAGGCCTTAAACTACGAATCTCTAGAAAGAATCTGTGCCTTTTAAATTCAGCTTTGTCAGTAGGTATTGAATCAAAATAGTTTATTAACACTTTTAAACTTTTGTGCAGTTTAGAAGATTTTATTTCCTACTTTCAAGAAGAGATGATGAATATGGACTTGTCTTCATCAGTCAGGTCATATTAACAGAAGTTGCTGATTTTGTAGTATCTGCTTGAAGGCAGTGGGGAGGGTGAAGTACAAAATTATTTTTGGAAAATTCTTCCAGCTATTAGAATTGCTTTTTGAAGTCATGAAAGTTGGTCATCAAAGCTGTAAAAAAGACCTTTGCAGAAGATATTGCTGGTGAAATATTAGTATTATTTTCCCTTTCTACGAGTATTGTTGTTATTCAGCTGTTGAGTGGGTGGTAGAGAATGTGGAAAGAAAATGATTCTTGAAGAAAAACTACTTACAGAAGATTGCTGGTACTTTAACAGATTGCTGCAAAGTGCGCACTGTATATTTGATGTAGTAATTTAAAGAATAAAATATTGATGATTCAGCTTTGTGTTAGCAACAAATTGTTCAGAGTTGGTATTTAATATGAAAGCACAACCTGATCCTGAACCCCCTCTGGTTATGAAAAATCACTTAGCACTTGATATTAGAGCAGAGCAGCTCATGCTAGCAATTAAAGCAGTCTGCAGAGAACACTTGCTTTCTGCAGTCAAAAGAGGATCTGCCAAAGCTGTGCAGCTTCAGTTACACAACTGCATTTTCTAGCTTTGGGTTGTGCATGTGTCCCATTGCTTTGCAAGAATTGTTTTATTCTACCAGTGTGGCTCCAAGGCAGATTCTGCCTTACCTCACATGTGAATATAATTGGGCAGACTGATCCCCATGCCTCTCAAATATCTGATTAATCTCTTTTAATAACATCCTTCTTGTCTTCTCTTTCTTTTCTTGTGGTTTTTGTTTTGTTTTGTTTTTTGTTGTTGTTGTTATGTTTTAATTTTGTTTACACCATGGCTGTTCTATATGAGTATTACTACACTTTGATTATGCTGTAGTCACTTTCTATACTGGCATACCACCGAAATTTCAATGCAGCCTGAGGTATTTCACTGGAGCGTCTCAAGGCACACTATGCAGCCCTGCATGGATTAGGTATTTTGCCTGTACCTCTTGTTCCTTGACTCTGTTTTGGTGCTTGGACTCTTGCTTTTGGAACTACAATTGCCTTCAAGTTTTTGTTTTCTTTTAATTTTTAATACCTGATTGATATCACCAGGGACCAAAGGCATGATGACAGCCAGAAAAAAATCACGCCCGTAGCAGTTTTCTGCTGCATCATGTTCATTCTTTTGCAATTGAAGTCAAAAGGTCTGAAAGCACACTGCAGGCAGATATGTGAATTCCTTTACCTCATCTTTTGCATTGTGTCTTCCCCTTTCTGTTTGGATGAGAATATAGGAAGCCAGACAGCTGAATTTCCAAGAATGTGGTATTCAGCATCTCTACCCCTTGCCCTCAATTTTGTTACTTAGCACTCTTAAAAGCTAGTTTATTTTTGTTTTAATCAACACACTGCTTAGTCCATGTGTTTTCAACAAAGTTGATGCCTCCAGGAATCAAATGTTCCTTTTGAATCTGGAACATCATGTATTTTGGGATTTATTATGTATTCAAGAGAAAAGCCTTATACTCTAAGCCCCTCTTCTGCTTCTTTTCTACATTTTATTAACTAGATAATGTCATGCTGGGTACTGATATAGAAGTAAAATTGATGGTGTAAATGCATCCTGCTAAACCTCAAGCAGTCTTGAATGTCTCTGGAAGAGAACTGTTTGTGGTCTACAAAAGCTGACATTTAACATGCTCTTGCCACAGAGGATACTGATACAGGGGCTTTGACACAGGACAGCTCCATCCAAGTAATCCCTGCAGGCTGGGGAATGTGCCTCAGAGCTGCTCAGTATTAATGCATCTGTGGACATTTCTCAAAGGAGAAAAAGTTATGATGTGCTGGTTTTGAACTATTTACCTTCATGCACATTCACAACATGCTTTATCTTCATCCCTTCCTTTGCCCTTCAGTATCAAAATCTAGAGGTTCCTGAGCTCTGTGGAACAGAACAACCTGGGTGCACCTGCCCGCTTATATTAGGGGGACCCAGTCCTCCAGCTCCTGGATGCTTCACAGGCCAGACATCCCTGCCATGTGCCTGTACAAGTCTGAGAATGTTGATATGGCCAACACATTTCTTGTTTCCTGTCACTGGCCAGAAACATTTCTGTCTCTGTGTTATGAATATTGCATTAATGGTATGTTCTGCAGCTCTTGATTACATCCCTTCTGGATAGAAGATGAGACATGGCAGCTCTTGGTGATTAGAGGAGCATCTGTCAGTACCTATTTATCTCTTAATATTCGTGCTATAAATAACTGGAAATGTTTGTACTTAGGTCGGTATGTCCATTCCTTTTTTCTGCATGTAAAAATTCTGCTGACTCGTAATTTAAATATTGGAGGTGTAATGTGAGATGGAGAATAACCATGTTTTAATGCTGTGAACTGATGAAATCTCTCCATGTTATCTAAATACAGTACAGCTGACCTAATCAAGTTGTGTTTCCTATAGGCTGGTATCCTTCATTCTCATCATACCCAGCACTAGAAATTCAGATCCACAGTATATTTATTCTTAGAACAGACTCACTGGGCAAGAGGCAGGTGGTGCACACTGTGCAGGTGCTGGTTGTCTGTTCCTTCTGAGAAGACTCTGTGGCCACTGATTTGAGCACACTTTTTTCTTCTGTAAGGCTGGGAATATAGATATATTAACAAATTTATTTTCTTTGATATTTTAGTGTTGAGATCTTGTAGAATGTATCTGCCTATTCACGTTTCATATACTTTACACCATACACTTGTAAATTCGTTCATGAAACATTCAGAAAAGCAGAAGTATTAAAAAAATTCTAGATGTAAGCCTTGGAGAAGTTTTGAGGTGGTAAAATGGAGAAATATTAAGGGATTGTAGAAGCTTATGGGAGAAATAACCTTTTGTAGCTTCTTTATAGTAGTCAGATGACTTTTGCCCTCTATTCAATAATTTGTGCATTGCATTGATTATTTATGCCCAGCAAATTGACTGTTGTGTAGTGGTTCAATGGTGCTCTTTAAATAGAGTGAGAGAGCACACAACATGCAGACCTAACTAATGCAGAGCATGTAGGGTTTCTTCCTATGACCATAATCTAGAAAACACATTTTTAACTTCCTCAGGAGGAAATATTTTCATTTCTTTTCCCTCCACAGTTTGGTTGGGTGTTTGGTGGGATTTTTTTTTTCATTTGGGGTGGTTTTTTGGTGGATTTGGTTTTTTTTGGTTTTGGGGATTTTTTTTGCAAGAAGGACTCTTAGTGTTGTGACTTTGATGACTGCTCGTGGTGGTGAGATGGGAACACTCAAGCGCTCTGATTTAATGAGGAGCCCAAGAATGGAAATACATCAAAATCCTCACATGCAGCCAAAGCAGCTGCTCCGGCACCCGCAGTGGGCACCGAGCACTCGGGCACCTTTCAGCTCCTCCACGCTGCCAGTGTCTGCCAAACACAGAGGGAAATTTGTAAACCTACGGGACAGTGTGAAAAAGAGCCCTACAAAAAGCACAGCAAAAGTAAAAGCTGCTAGTGGTTGGGTGTCTGATGGCTCGTGCTCCAATTGCACTTTAGGAAAGGTAGGTGTTGCACTGTGTGTTTGGAGATGTGCATTTTTCTGCAAACTGTAGAAAGTGTGTTGCATTTTTTTCTTTCTATGTCCCTGCTGTTTCTAATGACTTCCTCATTTAATTTTCCTTTGTATTTTATTGCTGGAAATCAAAGTAGCAATTATTGAAATCACATTGGCAAAGGAATACTTGTTCTCATGTTTTCCAGTGAAGGTTGCTGCACTTTATACAATATGGGGGTTTACAGTAATTTCTTTTAAGCAAGGAAAGTTTACTTTGCTTGATTTTTGTTCTCCAAAGTGTATCTTTTTGTTCTTTACTAATAACAGTGTTATAGAATTTGCTGGCTTAGTTGTCTCCCGGAGGATGTGTATGGTGCTCTGATTTACCTACTTATTAGTTGGTGTTTCCTCACTGAAGGACTTACTGCGTGTGGGTTAAACACAAGAACATGTATGTGTTCTTACTTTTCACAACATCTGGATGTAGTGCTAGATTTGAAGGTGTTCAGTTGATCACTTAAAGGCATTGTTATCATAGCTTTTGTAAACATAACACTTAAATGTTTTTTTAAGACTTAAATTTTTAAAGTCCATCATTATAGTTTGATAAATATCAAGTGATTTTTTGTACTGTTGCAGCAGAATTACTTTTCATTGTAGGTGTTAGCACTTTTATTTAGCCTGGCAGATTGAAGTGAGTTATAGTTCAAGTTATGCATTCCTACATGTAATAACATATCATAATTGTGTGCTGTAATCATATGTATTAAAAGATGACTTTTAATTGGCCTGCTACTTTCTTTCTATTTTATATTGGTTTGTATCTGTTTAAACCAGAATCATTAAATGCTTTAGGCAGACGTCGTTATTGAATTTGTCAGAATACTTTGGGGTATGTTTGGAGAATCCCTAAAATTACAAATTCTTCTTGAAAATCCCTGGAAAGTAGAGTGTTGAGATGATTCTCAGGGATCTTATTGAGATGCTGTCACAGGTACCTGTATTGTATAATCATTTGCAGACTGATTGTGTACTTTAATAAAATAAAATCATTGTTCTTCTGTTATAAGGAAGTTCTAGGTCTTCTTTATCTAATGATTGAAAATATTTTAATTTCTTGCACTGTCTTTCCTTGTGATTGCCACATTAATTCAATGTATTTTATGAAACATTTGAGTGAAGGCAGTCTTGCCTTCATTTGGATTTGCAGATGCTTTGAAAGTGGTTGCCAGTGTTGTTGCCTCTTTCCTCATGCATACAAGTAGTGGAGGAGGCTCTACGGAAACACTGCCAGGATGCTTGGAGGAGCAGGGAGCTTTTAAGGTTCAGTGGATCCTAAACCAACAGCACAAAGGGAAAATACAATGACAGTATGAATAACTTATGAGACTGGACCCTGGAAGAATGCAAGGACCATGAACAAAGCCAGTTTTAAAATAATAAGGGTAAAAATTGGAACTGGTTGGGAGGGTTTCTGGAGCACTTTGGGATGAGAAACCTATAGAGAGGAGAGAGTTAGGAATTGGGGAAAGAAAGGAAGGAAGCAGGAAAATAAAGCTGACATTTGGTACAAAGAGAGGTGTGCAGGTTGTTCAGCCCATAAGGAAATCCTTTGCAACAATGGTCATTTTTTTTTGCCAGATGAACGGTCAGAGAAGTGAATGGTCAGGATTTTAGAACAATTTCAATTTGATTTTAACCTTCTCTTACTACAGGAGTGTAACTGTAAAGCTGATGCTTAGCTGTTCAGCCTTAATGTTGTGTTGTATTTTGTTATGTAGTATATCTGAAATTTTGGTTAATAGGATTTTTAGTGTGTACCTACATGAAAAGCCACTTTGGAACAAGGCAGACTTAAAGGAGAGGCTAATTTTTTGCATGTGTAGGGCCGAGAGGTTGCTTGAGCTGTTTACTTTAATCTGTCATCTAAAGGTTCTGTTGTTCTTTCAGTAGCCACAGGTTTATTGCACTGAGTATTTTCCACGTCTTTTGCAGAAAGACATGTTAATATTTTTCTAGACCAGTTTAGATTCTCCCCTACCTTCCTCTTTCTAAACACTTGAAATATTGTGTTTTAGTCCATAGATGCAAGAATGTTTTAATGACATTAGGATTACCTCTCAAGATACCAAATATATTTTGTTCTTGCATCTTTCAGTAATTGCAATATTTTTCAACAGCTTTTATTTTGAGTGGATTGACTTGGGGCTGAAAGAACCCTGTAGAAATACCATATGTACATTTAATGTGTTGCTGTACTTGGACTGTTAATGCAAATAGCATTATTTGCTATTACTCTTTAATTTGGTGGCTGCTGTTGATGTATACTGCTTTGTATTTTAAGATATCTCAAACTTTTAAAACATTTAATACTGTTATGTTCTGGGGTTTTTGTTCACTTTCAGGATCTAGTATTTTCTTTTGTCATTATGCTTCATTATTTTTAAAGATCACAAGAATGTCTTGGAACAACTAAATTGCAAGAGCTTTGATCTGCTGTTCAGCTTGTAATGTTGATGACAGTTGCCAGCAGTTTGTGTTGCTGACAGCTTGTTGACAACCAGTATGTGAACATCTCAAAAATATTTGAGTCAATGTTCTGCTCAAAATGCTGTTTGGAATCTTATTCCCTTGCAGCTTAAGTGTCAGTAGGTTTCCTGGTTATTATTTTAATGAAGATTCCTAAGACCAAAATTCTCATAGTCTGCAGATGTTTGGTAAACCTGTGTGAAGATCTTTGAGATGTAAATTGAATCTGTTTTAGGACCTTCCACCCATCTGACTAAAAGGTTTTCTTTGACTTTTTCTAAGTTTAGAAACCGTAAGGTACTTCTGATTTTTCCTCTTTATCAAAGAGAAATATTAGCTTTGTTGAATGCTGTTAACTTCCTGCTTTTGCACTCTGTTGTATGTTGGTGGAAGGATTCTGTTGTGAAACCAGCCTACAAAAAGCCTGAGTCTGTTCACTGACCTGAGCAGGTTTTTTGTTGGACCCCAAAGTCTCAGTGCTGCAAGGGGAGTGCCTTGGTGTGAATAACCCACCTGGGCATGTCCAGCTGCTTTGGGTTCCTTGCCATCAGTGCAGTACTGGGAATGTGCTGCCATGGGCAGTGTGGGTCAGGGGGACTGTCTGTGTTGTAGTTAAGAGTCTGCAGATCCATGTGCTAGTTCGTAGTTGTTTAAGCTGTTAAATTTGAGTCTTGTTTGTTTTAAACTGTTGTTCTAGTTTTCCTTATTTTTGACATTTTGTTGGTGATTTTTAGCCCACAGAAGCTGTTCCTTCCTCTTCTCCCATTGTCCCTGTGATCCCTGTCCCACCAGTCCCTGCTGAGACCATCCCATCCACCATACCACAGGTTTTTATTATGTTGTTTTGTTTTATTAAACTTGTTCAACTTCTATCTCTAATTTATTTTGTTGCTTTGTTGAAATACACCTTTTGCTACACCACTCTAGGTTTGAGGTGAACCGTTAATTATCCTAGAAGTTCACTGTAACTTTTGTTCATTTTATGACAGCTTTTAGTACATTTAAATACTATGTTTTCTGATGGAAGTGACTAGTAACTTGTGAAAGAACTAAAGAAAAAATAATCAAAAGAATGCAAAGAACCAATAGGATATTTTGTGTTCACATAATAACTTTAGAGCCATTTCACCCTTACTAATGTGTTATTGCTTGACTTATTTATGAAGAAAATGCTTTCTCATCTCCTATAAATGTTTAATACATGTCTTTTTTCAGTTGCACTTGCATGGTATATCTCATATTCTCTACCCAGTTGTTGGTCTTACTGTTTTGGGGGGTATTTAGAGTACAAAAGAGATCTTTTTACCTCTCCAATCCTAACATATTTAACTCATAAAATGTGTTTCCCTTTTGAGCCTTCATAGTTTAGGTCCCAAAATGTCCACACACCCCCCAAAACAAAAAAGCAAACCCTGTCAAGACAAGTGAAGGCAGTAACATTGAGTTAATGTTAGTATCTCCCATGGAATTTGGAAGGTGTGACCACAGCATGGCAAGCTGTGGAACAATCTAGGATAGACAGCAATTACATTTTTGCTAATGGATTGTCATTCTGCTTTTAGATTTTTGTAACTTTACTGTAACTTTCAGGACAGAGATCTGAAATGATGAGTGCAGACCTTCTGAAAAGATGGGTCAATTTTTGGAATCATTTGGTGGCAGATATTAACTTAAAAAGGAAGTTAAGCTACCCAGAATATTACTTGAAAATTTTTGTAGTATGGATGTCAGTATTTTTTTTTTTCTTAATTTTTACTTTCAGGCTACTTGACTAAACTTGCTACAGGTGGTAATCTTTGTCCTTGCTGAGTTTTTAATTTTTGCATAATCCATCATTAGCAAAAATTTTTGTAGTTGCCTGATTTATAGTGCAATTTCCAGTAGATGTGTGTTTATTTGAATCTGTCACCTGTACTTCTTCCATCAGGAAGACCAGAAATTTGATTAGTTTTAGAAATACTCCCTTCTAATAGGGGGATTCTGCCCACATCAAGATTTGAGGTGGGCAGGCCAGTGCAACCATATCCAGATAGTACCTTTGGAATGGCTGGCACAGCTTTTCTCATTCATCTTTGAAAGTGATGGTAAATTGCTGCTTCTTAATGAACAATTTGGATAAATCTAGGAGTGTTTGGAATAATCATTTAACTTACAGACTGGTTGGCTGATATGTATCTCAAACATGCTGTTCACCAAACCTCACCTACTAACACCAATTTTGCTTTTAATTGTCTTTTTTTTTAAAAACATGGATAGAAGAACACATGTCTACCTCAAAAATAAAGATCATGGGGAACTTTCACTGGCACTGTGTATGTAGAATATAATTGGATGTTGCAGAATCCTAATATTAAATAAAAATACATTCCAAAATGGAGTGAAAGGAACACGACTGAGCAATTAAACTTTGCTTTCTTCTGAGCAAAAACATAATAACATAGGGTTTAACTATATTTATTGTAACTGTAACAATAAATTATGATGATGAATAATAGATTGGGTTTTTTAGTACAGGATCTTATTTTTAGTTTGCTCTTATTTTAATAGAACCTACAGTTGAATAAGAAGCAGAAAAGGAAATTTAACTTAGTGTCAGAAAATGGTTGTGAGGGATAGTGTTGTTTTGACAGAGATTTTTATTATGACATTAATAACTAATGCTTAATGTCTTTACTGCATGAAGTGTGCCTATGCTTCTATTGAGAGAATTGCTGGGTTAGAAAGGCTTTTGATGGCATTTTGACAGTCATGTGTGTCATCCTTTTTGTTTCCTCTTACTTTTAATTGTCTGCTCTCTTAACGTGTGTAGGTCTCACCTGATTTTAGTACTTGTTAAATGACACAGGCTTAATTTCTTATACTTGATAGCAAATTATTGGCTCCTATCTAATGATGGGAGATTATTCATCTCAGGCTTTTGAAAGGCACTTCTGAGTCATCACTTCCTAGGTTTGGGAGCTTTAAAAAATCATAAATTCTTCAGAAATATATTGCTGTCATAGTAAGGAAACAAAACCACAGAATATGTATAGGTTAATGCAATTGTCATGTCTTTGCAGATCTTAACTTTATCTTTGCATGAGTTCAATACTGGCTTCTTTTGCAGCCTATTAAACTATCCCTAGATTTATTTCCACATAAACACATACCTAGGGGATAAAAAAAAATAATGTCTTAATTTTAAAGATAATGTATTTTTGTATACATATGAAAAACTCCCTCAGATTCATTAAAGCAATAAGGAGATTAACTTTGTTTTGTGCCACTGAACTTAATAATTAGCAGTGTTTGGAGTCTGGGATATATCCAGACACTGTTTGTTTGTTTTGCTTATGTTCCTAGAACAGGCTAGGTGCTGCCTATTTTAAAGGCTGATAGTTGATGGATAAATGGGAGATCTGTTTATTTGGAAATATTTCATAGAAATGCCATCTATTCCTATGGATTTTCTTTCAGTTGAAACCACATTTTTCACAGAAAAATTCTCAGTGGTGTGAGACTAAAAGTGTAAACTTATTTCTACTGTGTCCTGGCTTGTGAAAATGCTAATATTATTTCAGCTTTCTGTGGCAATAATCTCTGACTGCTTACGGCTTGTTAATCCTTAACAACTTTCTGATGGAAGCTTGTGCTGCTCTGTGGTAAATGAATGTTTGCTGTGGGTTTGCTTTTGCAAGAGAGTTTTGTAGGTCCTTTGTTTCTTAAGTTGAGTTTCTGCAGGTTTCCATTTTGCAGTTTGTGGAGGGGTTGGTGACTGTTGCTGGTGGGAAGAAAGGGAAATTGAATCCATCAAAAATTGGTTTTGAGATACTGAGCGGTAAAACAACCTCTGCATGTCATACCACAAATACTGGGGTAGCTGGCATCATGTCAAATGGTAGCATAACTCAGGTCTTCTTTTGGAAAACAAGGTAATAAATGTCAGAACTTAGATATTAAATATGATCTCAGACTTCCCTAACAGTGTGGTTTTATGTCAGGGAAGCAATTTGTCCAGGGTAGTAGCAAGTGTTTCAGAAGGTCAGTTTTGAGATTCTCAAGATCAGACTACCTTTTAACAGAACTTTGAGAAAGCCAGCAAGTTAAATGCTGTAAAACTATCATTAATAGTGCATTTTCTTATGCTGTGTAATTTTTTTTTCAATTTTAAAGGCAAATCCCCCTCCAGTGCTGGTGAATACAGATTCTTTGGAGACTTCAACATATGTAAGTCTACATTTGCTTTCAGTTGTAACTTTAAATCATGTTTTATGAATGTAGTTGTGTCCGCCTGTTGTTGCTGTTTAAGAAGACCTATTTTATCTCTCTGATGGTGCTTGATTTTGTCAGATCTCATGATGATTATTTAAACTCCTTAAATAGCTGTTTCATTAAAAAAAAAAAAGTTGCAGATTGCAGGTAGAAATTTTTCTGTGTACCAATGTGTGACAGTGCAAAACACAACTGAGGTTCCAGAGGTTCAGTGTTCAGAGAATAATCTGTTTCTTCAATTGTGCAGGCAGATGCTTTAATATTTAATGTGTCATTTCCGTTGCACTTACCATAAAAACATTTCTTCATGCAGTGGATATACTTAAGGTTTTAATGCTCTAAATGTTCCTAAAAATGAGTTGGTTCTGTTTGAAACATTGAGGTAATAAGTGTAGTTATGTGGAGGCTGGTTGTCAGGCATAATTACAGTATTTATATAGAAAGTCCTTCATCCAGGGGAAGGCTTAGCTTAGTCTGAGATCCCTTTAAAACTTGGAAAAGATAGAGTAGGTCAGTGATTTTTATCATGTAGTATATCCTTGCTCCTGTCTCTGCTAATGTTTGGTTTGTTAGATGGATAAATTCAAAGGTAATTTTTCAAAAAAAGAGGGAGTATAGAACTGAGCTAAAGGAGAAGATAAAAATTATGGAGGTTTTTATTTGCTCCTGTTTATCTAGATGATATTTAAATTGGATTACAGAGCTTTATACATGGAAATAAGAGACTGCTTAAATATATCAGGACCAGCTTTGTTTCGTTTAATGGCACTGAATAAAGAAATGATTAATCATCCTTGTTATTTATTTAATAAAAAAGAAAAGAAAAAAGTGCCGCACACTGATCAGTCATCATGAACCTTTTGCAGGTACTGTAATGCCAGACGACTGCTTCAGTTAGCACATGTTGTCATTCCTGTAGATAATAGCTCAAGGACTAAGCTACCACAAAAACTTCTTGATCACAGTGGCTTCTTTTGTGTTGGTGTAGCAATAGATCCAGTTTCATGTATTCAGAAGGTCAGGACCTCATCCCTTTTTAATAGAGAAATATCATGTGTTAAAACCACCGTATCTTTTTCAGTGAACGAATTACTGAGGACATAATCATTTTTGAGATACTTTGCAAAGATAATAATCTGTTATATATGGAATGGATATGGCTTCTATTGTATTAAGGGAAGATATAATTAGAGACTGAGGGATAAAAGATATTAGACAGCTTGTAAAAGTCATGGCATTGCCAGCTTTTGGAGCATTTAAATATGTTAAATAAACATAGGAGGAAGGAATTAGCTTGATCTTATTGGGGTGAATTAAATTCCCTTTTTAAACTACAGAAGTCTTATTAGATATTTGTATCTCAAGGATAGATAAGGTCCTTTGTAAAATAATAGTATAAATGTTATTTCTTACCTTGTTAAATATTTCATCCTAAAAGGCTAGGAATAGAGAGTTGTCTGTGGCTGCTGTAGGTAACTGTGGAAGAAAGAATTTGGTTTCCAAGATACCTTGGAAAAAAGCTTACCCTTGAATATTAAATATGAATGAGAACTTGTTATCTAATTGATTTTGCTTAGTTTTGATATTTTTTTGCTTCTGGTATTTGATTCTTTCCTTGTTCTGTAGATAGCAAAGAATGTGAGTGTCCTTTCTAACCAGAGGATGACAAAGCTTTCTAGGATTTCAGTTTTTCATCGAACTTTATAAAGTATTCTTCTAAACTCTTCTTCTCTTTTTGTCCCTATTTTAAATTGCTGAACTTAAGTATGTATGTAACATGATAAATAGTAGTATAAACAATTGTTAAATGTTACTTTGGAGAGGTCTTACCCATTTCTCATGAGAAGGTGGTATAAAGCATCAGTCTTTGATTTTTCTCTGCTCAGTGTGAAACAATAAGAAAATGCTGCTCTGTTCGTCCTTATAATTTTCTCTATCCCACATCCTCTTTCTTTTTTCTCAGTTTCAAGTTGCTGTATAGCCTGAGGAACATCTGAGTATCTTGAGAGCAATTTTTTTCTGGCAATCAGAAGCACAGGGCCTGTACCCTACAGTAGTTGTGTAGAACAGACTGCTCCCTGAACAGGCAACTTTTAAACTTGTACAAAAAGATTGTCTGATTTATCACATGTGCCCTCTGAGCCCAGTGGTCACTGTGAATCAGCTGAGATTTGATGGGAGCGAACTGCCAGCCAAGCAAACTGCGTTGTGTAAAGTGTAGGATTCTCTGTAAGTCTCACTTCTCTCTTTTAATAGGTCAATGGCACGGATGCAGATTACGAGTATGAAGAAATTACTCTTGAAAGGGTAACATGCTAAATGTCCTCTGTACTTTGTTTGAAATGGGATTTATGATACTTTAATATGAAAAACAGCAATCCAAACCAATTCTTACTCTTTCTTTTTTTTAATTTTAGGTAGATTATTTAACCTAATGAAAAAACAGTACAATCAGTTGCTAAGCAGGAATTGAAATGTATCCTTGACCATTGAGAGTAAAATGGGGGAATAATCTCCTCTAAGACATCCTGCATTTAATGTTGCTACCTAGACTTGTAGAGACTAACAATACAGATTCTGATTTAATCCCATCTATTGCTATTCTTTTATACGGTTTTACTTATATGCCATTAAGTTTTATATTGAGATTAGAAGTGACACCTTGTCACAGGCATTTCTTTGTTAGGTTTTCTACATTGAGATCTAGCTCAGTTCACTTGAGGTGCACTGTTAACAAAAAGACAAAAAGAAATTATTGTATCTAATGCCTGTGCAGTTCTGGTGGTTACTGAGAGGGTGAAGAGGTCTTGCAGTTGATGGTAAGGGCAAGCAATCATTGAAGAGAAAAATGTCAGTCTGAATCTCTGCATCTGTGAGAATATATTAGAGGTGGGACACAAGCTATATAAAGGCTTTTCTTTGGGAAAAATAATGTGTCACCAATAATTTAATGAGGAGCAAATATTTGTCTTACAGTTATACAATGACTTATGTTCTCCTTACATGTATGTAAGATGTAATTATACTTATTTTCATAGAAGTAAGTTATATATGTAGCATACTGCTTAAACTGTCTTTAAATAGTTTTGTTATCAGTGAAAATCATGTAGATTTGGTTCTATAGAGTATCAAACACACCAGAATACCTTCTCCCCCAAAAATAAATGTGTACATTTTTTTCCTCTTTATCTTTAGGGAAATTCAGGACTTGGCTTTAGCATTGCAGGTGGTACAGACAACCCACATATTGGGGATGATGCAAGTATTTTCATTACAAAAATTATAGCCGGGGGTGCAGCTGCGCAGGATGGAAGATTACGGTAGGATGAATTTCTGTGTTGGGTTATTAAGTGCTATTATTGTATTTTAAAAAGTGAATAGAAAATCTTCTGTTACTTTTAATAGTTTTATCCTCCTGTATTAAACGTTAAATAGGTTTTCCTTACAGAAGTGTTTTTTAAATAATGAAGAATGATTGAGTGGATCAATATGTGTCTCCCAAACTAATAATATCTGCAGTTTAGGAAAATTAGGTGAACTTGTTCTATTCTCTGGTATGAATTTATTATGCCATATGTTTCATAGTTCTTAATTCAAGAAAAAGCTTAGACAGGTAGGAAAGATAACTCTTGGTTATCCATGTGTGGATTTTTCTGATCCACAAGGTAGCTGAATTTATTAACAACCCTTTTTTATGCTTGGTAATAATTCAATGTCTTAATTTTTCAAAGATACCCATCCACATTGATCATAGGACTATTTTTATTTTCTCTTGCGTTGCCAAGAACTTGCCCCATAATTTCTTGTGCAAATACCTGATGTATTATGGGTTTTAGTCCTAATGAGCTTATTTCAAGGCTTCATTTCAGCTTGTTGTCCATTGTCAGAGGTACATCTGGCAGGACACGGTGACAGGTGGGCCTGGCATTGCACTTAGTGTAATGAGGGCTCTGCAGCAACATGTTAAATGGACTGGAAGGCCAGCACTTAAACTGCTTGTGAAAAGCAAGATTGACTTGTTCATATCATGGCTTAAAACTAGTGTGTTTTCATTTTGTGCCTTTTAGGTTTTGATTTTTTAAATTCTGTTTTATAGCTGTGAACAAAAGGTAATTTTTACAAACATCTGTTCAACACACTGTCAAAATGAGGCACATATAATCAGATGCCCTCTTCAGCTGTGAATTAAATTTTCCTCTTAAATGTTTTCTATTGATCCTGGATTTATTTTTAAGCACGAAAAATTCATTTTAGAGCATTGTCTTGGCTGGGTAGAATTTTGGAGATAAATCTCTGTATTTTGATGTCTTAACCTGTATGTTAGTGTATTATAGATAAAATATTAGGCTCCCAATGTGTGCACTGTGCTGTAACACAACAGCTGAGCGTGACTGTTGCTGTCTCCAGGGTTAATGATTGTATCCTACGAGTGAATGAGGTGGATGTTCGGGATGTGACACACAGCAAAGCCGTGGAAGCTTTGAAAGAAGCGGGATCAATTGTGCGATTGTACGTCAAAAGAAGAAAACCAGTCACAGAAAAAATAGTGGAAATCAAACTTGTGAAAGGCCCCAAAGGTACGCTGGAAATAAAATAAAGTTTCTGCTTCGTAAGAGGGATAGAATTGAAACTGTTCTTGTAGAATGCAGAGTTTTCTTTTAAATGATAAAAATGCTTCTGATTGTATCTGGTAATTTTTAAGTACATTAAAATTGGAGTAAAATACTTAATTGCATTACCTAGTAAGGATGTTTGAAAGATTAAAACTAATTTAGGGAAAGTAATTATTAGGCAATATGTCTATAAATATATAGATGCTATAGCATGGTGATGCTTATAGTTCTGCTGTGCCCATACTTCACAAGGCATGGAGTAAATGATCTAGCTTTTGGTTTTCAGAACTTATGTACATGTTATGTTTTTCTAGAAAATTATGGAGTTCACTTGAAAAGGCATCAGAATTACTTCAGCTAGACCCTGATATTATGTATATTTGTGTAATACAAAGAGTGTTATTATTTATGTAATAATTTAAATCCAGTGAATTCAAAAATGGTTTCTTGAGTAATGCCTTTATCTTCAAGCAGGTCTTGGTTTCAGTATTGCTGGTGGTGTAGGAAATCAGCATATACCTGGGGACAACAGCATTTACGTAACCAAAATCATCGAAGGTGGGGCAGCACATAAAGATGGCAAACTTCAGATTGGAGACAAACTTTTAGCTGTAAGTAAGAGCTGCATTTTTTTAATGGTCTTTCACTTTTAGGCTCAATAGGGGCGTGATTCAATTTGTGGTTGAGCTGCTTGGAAATCAGTGATAAAATTAAATCTGCATCATTCAACACCATCTCATCAGGAAATCTGAAATCTGTTCCTCAGCCAAATGTTCCAGGCAAAACCTGTATAAATCTGCATGTTTATTTCTGATGCCTGCTATTATTTTTCTGGGATCTGAGTGACAGAACTGTAAACAAACATACAATGGGATTGTTTCTCTTCTCAAAAGAGAAGAATGGAATGGAACTCCTTGTACTGGTGTCTGGCCAGCCTTTAGCTAGCCTGTAGTGAAACTGCTTCTGATATTGCATTTCAGTATTTGTAATGCTGCTGAATGGTGTTCTTATTTTTTAAAAAGCTTAAAATAGCTTCAAAGTTGAATTTTTCTATGTACAAAGTAAAAGAACCATTCAACTTCCTTAAATTCAATCCACAATTTTTTTGTCCAGATAGAAAAATGAGAGCCACAGCCAGAAATTTCTGTATTTCTGAATTGTTAAATCCTGTAAGGTTAATTGCTCTATACTCCTTCTTCTAGCAATATTTGCTTCTGTAAGAGGTCTGGGTACATCTGTACTCACAGTATGGAACAGAAGAACGTGTGTTCCACTGCCCTTCAAACAGTAAAAACTAACTCTGTGTTTAGTGCAGAGTTTGCCATCTATAAAAAGACTTTTTGGATAATTTTGTCACTTTAAACAGAGCTGGGAAATGTGAAGGTACTTAAAGAATACTGGAATTATCCCTTTATGTGAAGAATCCTGCTTTTTTAAAAATATTAGGAATGAGGTCTTGGTGTTACATAGTTATGTCATGACAAGTTGGTGTGGGGTTTATTCTTCTTAGAAGAAACTTTTCTCTATATAATGCTTGCAGTAACACAGTGTGGGTATGCACATTTAGAACATTTTGAGTGTTCTGTTTGTTCCATTAGCTCCCCAAAGTCATGTGTGCTTTCTTTACAGTGTTATGGTCGACACAGTTTATTATAGTCTTTTGTCTTTCTCATACTTAACAAGCATGTCTTACATAATTTTATGTAACCAGTTTTGTCTGTGGCACATGAATCCTAATAAAGACTCTCAATGCCAGTGTTGCAACAGCCTTGAGTGAGTGTCCTGTGAAAACAGTACATTTTTCTGGGTTGAGAATGTTTGTTTTTCTCTTCAGGTCAACAGTGTTTGCTTAGAAGAAGTTACTCATGAAGAAGCAGTGACTGCCTTAAAAAACACATCTGACTTTGTTTATCTGAAAGTTGCAAAACCCACCAGCATGTTCATGAATGACAGTTATGCCCCTCCTGACATCACAAACTGTAAGTTCATCTTCGCTTTCTGATTTAATTAATTTTCCCTTTAAGGCTTTAACATATTTCATTTTTAGTATTTTAACTAAAAGCTTTGCAAGCTTTTAAAAATTATATAAGGCAAAAATCTGATATAAGTTGATTAATGAGGAAAATTATATACTATAGAGAACAACATCCTATAGCTTGTATACTGAAAAGACAGCAGCAGTAGGGCTCCAGGCGTGTTTTTGTGACTGTCCTGGCCCAGTCCTAGAGACTTAGTGTTACCCAGTTAACTTCTTTGAAATCTGACTTCAGTTTTGACATAATTATTGACAATTCGAATGGAAAACCAGTGAACACTGTATTAAAAAGTA
Organism: Brachypodius melanocephalos; assembly: GCA_013398615.1. Lineage (NCBI taxonomy): Eukaryota > Metazoa > Chordata > Aves > Passeriformes > Pycnonotidae > Brachypodius > Brachypodius melanocephalos. The sequence continues at coordinate 12,058,679 of VZSR01000247.1, forward strand.
GTTACAAGAATTCCTTGATGACAGAAGGGTACTACTGACAAGAGTATTTTCAAAGTCAAACATACAAATCCAGTAAGTTGAGAGTTTAACTACAATCTAAAGAAATATTTGAGTTGAGTATACTTCAAGAGGGTTATTGTCATTTAGTAGTTGGAGAAAGAAAAGAGAATGATATAACTGTATTTTTCTAAGACTGAATAGACTGACTTTTTCTGAATGACCAATTTTTTCTCATGTTGTCACATGAAATGGTTCTAGGGGAGAGTTATTTTAGGTATTGCTTTGTTTCCTGCCACTAGATATGTACAATTAATAGGTAGTACCTGAATACTGATCTGTTCATATGAAAAAAAGAAGTGCTGTGGGACTGAAAGATGTAATTGCAAACAGTATGTAAGGAACAACAATCAAAAAGTGCAGCACAACAAAGACTGAAGTACCTTATAAGCTCATAATTTATTGGCAATAGCTACAGTATCTTAAGATCTATTTGTAAGCTTATTGAATTACAACTTGGAGCTAATTAGGTTTTATCTCCACTGGGTTATTAGAAGGATACTCTTGAAGGCTTCATTCTTTGACATATCTAATTTTCAGCCTCCACTGATTCTTCCTCAGTTTTCTACTCATATATATTAGAGAGCAGCCATTTTCCCTTACTGTATCTAGTTTGTTCAATAACACTGTTTCCTTGGAAAGTAGACTTCCTGTTCTCTCTCCATATAACTGGTCTTTTCATATATTTCACTTGGAATTCATATTTTTTTGGAACAGAGAAATCTGATTTTTACATAGTGTTCCTGGTAATGTTGCAGTAATGCAGTTACACTACTGTGGATTGGGATGTGACAAATACTGAAGTATCTCACCCCTTACTACTGCACCGTGACTCAATCATTGGAATATTTACTTTGTTAATCTTTTGTGGGGACAAAGGCAAAACCTGTAGAAAGTCTGAAGGGATGAAGGCAGAGAAGGAGCTGATTCCTGACAATTTGCCCAGTGCTAATAAAGCAGTGACAGTGGCAAAGATGTCTGTTGGTAGTTGGGCCTCATGTCATGCAGAGATATTAATTTCTCTCAAATGGTGAATGAACTGGAGACTCAGTTCATTGCAGGTAATTGCATCATAACATGGAGCCATAAGAGAGGCAGTGACATCTTCAAGAATAACTTCTCACCATGTCCATTGTCTGGACAGATCAGGAAAGTTCAGTCAAGGGTAATCCCACATAACTGCCATGAGGATGTCCTCTGCCATCTTGCCATTAATTTTTCAGTAAATATGGCTTAGTGTCGCATCCATTACCGGAGGTAAATGGCCTGGTCACACATGTAGGCTCCTTTTGTCCTGTTACCATCCTCCCTCCAGAGTTTTTCTCTGTTTGCTCTCCCTCTAAGGGTGATTTGAGAGATGCTGGCATTCTGTGCAGCCCAGTGTCCCATCCTTTGTGGGATGTGTTGCTTCTATCCTTTTACTAAGAAGGGAAAAGCCTGACCTTGTCATGTACCTCAAGCTCCAGCAGCTGCTTCTGGGAACCTTTCTTCTCCTACTCAAGCATTCTGAAAAAAGTCATGGAAGTTTTTCTCAGATTCCAAGCATCTGGTCTGTCTGTCTTTGTCCTTTAGTGACCCTTGAAAAGTTTTGTGGGCTGTACTTTTGAGTAGATTTTCTGAGTTTTATTTCATTTAGCTACAGTTCCCTTGAGCTCTCTATCTGAAGATACTCTGTTTTTTCACTGTTTCTGGTAGACCAAAGAACATTCCTCTGCAAGGTGCTGGGTTCTTTGATGAAACTTTAGTCTGTTTCTTTTCCTTACAACAGGAAAGCCTTTTCTGCCCAAGGCTCCATGAGCCTGTGTCTGTTGATCAAAGTGCTGCTGGCTGTTACTGCAGCTGGTGCAGAGACTGAACCTACTGCCTGAATCCTGAACCCAAAGCAGACCTAAAGGTCTTGCTGAGGTGTTTAATGACTTAATTCCAGGAAATCAGTTTAGTCTTTTCCTCAGTCTTTCACTTATGAAAAACAACTGTGTGTGTCTGAACTGCTAAATGCTATATTTCTAATAGAGAGCAGAACAAAAGCTTTTCCAGTGCCTCAGCATTTGCACCTGTACAATGAAAATCTCAAAGGGAGGCATCAATTTCTTCACAGGCTGATTCTGCTTTATAAATGATATGATAACTTTGCAACCAGAAAGCCACTTCCTTCTGGAAAAAGCTGCTCAGTTAGATAGAACTCTTACCAAAAAATGGTGGGACCTATATGTAGCATTTTATATTGCATTTAGCAGAGCAGTACAGGGCTCTAGAGCTTTAGACTGGGGATTCTGAAGTTTTTTTACCAGATGGCAGATATTAAAGAGGTATTTTCTAGGATCACCTGGATTGTGAGTCAGTGTTGAAACAGTTACCAGGCTTCTTTCTTCACCTACTCACCTGCAGCTGTTCTGAGCTGCAATCCTCCTTCCTATTTTTGTCCGTGAGAATCCTTTTAGCCAGGTTCTTAGGAGTTCAGTCCTATCATAAAGGAGAAGTAAGATGTGCACAGAGGCTCACTGTGAACATGTCTGTTACAAATGATGTTAAGGTAGAAACTACTATTTGAGTTTATCTATGAACTGCTCACTTACAGAACCCCCTTGGAAGGGTTTTTTGTTTCCTTATTCTAATTCTATTTGTGTGTGATTTTTGTTTGTTTGCATATTAATTCTCATTTTATCAGAAATATCTAAAAGTACAGTACTTGGTACTGTGCAGAACATGCAGTAGATTGCTCACTATGCTAACTTGTGTGGACATGGTTGTTAATTCAAAAGTCTGAATTCAGGATTCACCCTGAACTGAGAAATAAAATACTGGAAGGTAGGGAATAATCAGTTTCTTCACTAGACATGAAGGCCTTATAATTTCTTAAATGGCCTAAGTACAGGACAAGAAGAATATGTAATAACATGTAAATAAAGTTTTAATTTTACTGCTCATTTTAGAGATTATACTTGTGATAGGTGTTCTTCAGTTTACAGATAATAGGAAAATAGGAATTCTTCCATTTTTTCTTTTTGTCTAGAACTGTCTTATGTAAAAGGACAGGGTGGATTTGGAAATGGAATTTCTTCTTAAGAGTCTGACTTTTCCTGTCAAAACAGGTTGATTTCATGCATGCAATTTTCTGTTCATCCAAAAGACAGTTCCTTTATCAGTTCCATCAGTAATAATATTTACCTGGAAATAGAAGTTTAGACCTCATTTAGGATTCAAAAAGTGATGGCTTGCCTTTTATTTCTGTCATGTTCCTCATGAATATGCTTCAGCTGTAATTTCCATCTGAAACAGTTTCAGGAAAGATGCAGGCATGGTTTTGTGCAGGAACTCCACAGAGAGCAGCCTCTTTGTGCCTTTGTATGGGTTTGCTTTTGGAGCACTGAGAGCACCAGCCTTGAGAAAGGACCAGACTGTTCCAAGCAAGTATTGCTTCAGCATATGTAAAACTTTATAAAGGATACAGCCACTGCTCTTGTGGAACAGTCCACAGGTCTGAAATAATCAACTGTTAGATTGATTGATAGCTGACTTTCAGTCACATGGTGAAAAGATTAAAAAATAAGGTCATGTAATAGGTGGTATGTTTCTGAACACAGTGCTGTTACAAACTTCAGGAACCTGAAAAACAAATGAGAAGTACTGTAAGTCAATGAATATAGAATTTGTATCTAATTACTTCCTATAAAATATGCATCATTATGGCTACCATTGGCTTGTGAAAAGCAATTTCGAATTCATTTTATGGAATGAGATAATTTAGTGCAGGAACAGAATGTAGGAGCTGCTATACTGTACAACAGTTGTTAAGGTTTTTTGGTGAGTTGGAAAAGAGCTCATAATGTCTTGTATTTAATTTTTTGTGCTTTAACTTTTAGATCTTCTGAGAAAAAACAAAATAACTGAATTTATGTGTGGTTTTGTTTTAAGCAAAAAGTGCGTACAGCGACATGGCAGTAATAATGTATTAAAACCCATTTTTTAAAAACTGAAGAGCAGATATTGCAATATGGTTTGGTAATCATCTGTGAAAATGTTGCTAAAATTCCAATGTGACTAAAAAAACCTCCAGGTTTTGAAATTGACAGTTAGGTATCCAAATCTCTTACCAGTGCACAGAAACTGTGTATTGTACTGGGGGAGACAGAAGGAAGTGGGATCTATAAAATCCTTGCAGGGAGTGAAGGATGAAGGTGCAATGTGTGTGTTACTGCTGTTCCAAAAAACTGTATTAGAAATCACATATGTTGAACAGCTCCTAATTTTTAGGGAATTCTCTAATGTGAATGCTTATGTCAATCATTTGGTTTTGGCAAAAGCAGCATTCTCTTTGCCTTGGACCTCATGAAGCCAAGCAATGTGAGGGAACTTCCTTCTGTCTTTGTTATAGAAGGGCACCAGGTACCTCTTGCACTTCAGTTCTGAATTTTGCTGAGATCTCTTGTGTACTCAGAATAATGATTTCCAGAAGTTCTGCACAATGTCATGCAGCTAACTGAGGGCTGGTGTGTCTGAATAGCACAATTCCTTTGTCAGCTTCTAAACTGACAAAATTGAAGCTGTTAAAAGTGGATTTTAATGCTTGCTGAAATGTTGACAGTGTTGACCTGATGCATATGCCATGTGAAGAATTTACTGCACACATGTTTACTATGTTTACTAGGAATCTAGAACAATACAGGCATAATCCAGACCAGATTGGGTGGTTTGAAAGATGGCTATTTAGCAAATATATCATGTGTGTATATATATCTCACAAATACTCTTGATAGGTTTGTATATTATCCAAACTTTTTGATAATGGTTTAAAAAGGAAAAACAAAAAGGAGAATATGCAGATTGCTTCAGCAATCTGTGTCATGTATGTTCAGTTAAAGAGCTTTGGGTTTAGTGTAAATCCTCAAAGGTCAGATACAGCAAGTAAGGGCAGAGTCTGGCAACTTTAATAATACTGAATCTGTGAAGAATCCCCACCCTTCATGTTTAAGTCTCAAAGTTTGAAGCACATACACCAGGAAAAAAAACCCACCAAACATTTCCAACTGTAGAACAGGCTTTGTAACAGCAAACAGTGGGTATGACTGTGTCTTAATGAGCACTTGAAATTGATGTGCCTAACTTGGAAATATCATGCACCTTCTTTAATTATTTATTGGAACAATTCTTCTGGTGTTGTAGAATATTTTCCACAACATATTGTAATCATTAAGATGCTAAATTTTGTCGGGTATGTGTGTTGTGGTTCAGTTAAAACTTTCGCTTCAGTCAGGTTAAAAACAGCTTTAAAACAGATAAATCCCCAGACTGTTCCCATGGGTTCAACTATCCACAGTAACTGTTTCTAAAGAAGTTTTATTTGAGACACAATGAAACTGAAAAATTTGCTTACTGACTTAGTGAGGAGACTGGGGAATGTACAGCTTTAACATCCTATTTTAGAACTATGATATTTATAATATATCATTTAAACTGTTTTTAAAAGATGTCCCTCCTTTGTTTCAGTTCCTTCAGCTCTTTTTTCAGTATCATCCTAATGTCTTTTATTGTTTTCCTTCCCCCTCTGTGAAGCTTATTCTCAGCCAGTGGATAACCATATCCCTCCATCTGCATACCTGGGACAATCCCTGCCCCCAGCATCACCAGGCCGATATTCACCCGTTCCCAAGGGAATGCTTGGAGATGATGAGATTACCAGGTAATGAATAATCAAAGCTAAGTGTCAAATTGGTTAACCAGGGAAGCTCCAAGATGTGTCAGTGGGCAAAATACTAGTGAATCCTGCATTTTCTTTCAAGAAATAGATGTTAATTTTTTATCTCTTGTAAACATTGTTGTAAGGATCAAACTAGGTATATTTATATGTATATATACACACACACTTTATTTATCAGTCCAGGAATAGCATTAAAACCAGAAAGCCCTGGAAATGCTACATGCATTGACAGAGATTTTTAGGATGATAGTATGAGCAGACCAGAGATTTTCTTATTTTCAAGCAAGCAGTGTTTAGGTCTCTCCTGCCATCACAGACAAGGATTTGTTTTGATAGATTCTAAATCCAGAAAGGCTGGACAGCTCTTAATCCTTTCCCATTAACAGACCTTTCATTCCTTCTCTGATTCAGTAGATTGCATTAATCTTTTCTTCATCATTGCTGATAAAGGGAAGCTCTTATAATTTTGTTGCCCTTCTGTTCTGCAAGTATAGGGATGTTATACTGCCCTTTCAGTATGCTGTTGCTGAATTCTGTGTCACACCATCATCTGATATGGATAATGTCACTCAGATTCCGAGGCAGGGTCCACCCAGGACTGAAACCTAAGTGGCGTGATAAACTGGAGAATTGATTTTAGTGTAGTGGAAGGCAGGGTATGTCTTTGTACTGATTTTTAACTTAGGGTTAGGTAGACATATAAAGAAAAATGATTCTGTACTATTGATATTATTATGGTTTTATTGCTTTCCTTTAAAATACTATAAAGGGCTGTTTTTAGATTTCTTCTGAAATGCAAAGGCTATTCAGAAAATGTTTAGATTTTCTTTAAATTACCTTCTCATATTACACTATCTCCATCCAAGAAGAGGCTGATAAATTCTGAGTGTTATTTGAGAAGACACTGCATCTTTCTGTTCTCTCTTCTGTTCTGTTTTTGTTAATGTATTGGTATGATCCAGAGCAATATGTATGGATATTTTCACAGTGTCATTTATTTGTGATAGAATAGTACTCTGAAAAGATGACTAGAATATTTGATGGAGGTGAAATTTAAGAATTTGACCTGATTTAATAGCTAGTGCAAAAATTTAGTGATTTTTAAAGACTGGACTAGATGATACGTTTTGTTTTGGAAAAAAACCCAGCTTCTTACTTTATCCTCTAAATTAATAATTAATGCCTCCAAATACTTAATGTCCATTAATTGTTCTTTAGTGCTCTCTAGTGATTTTTGAAATGCAGTGCACAGTTTCTGTGCTTTATTAGAAATGTCTTTCTGAGATCATTTCTGCTTTACTTGTATTAAATTGAGTAACAGATAATAGATTTTTGGAAGGAATCTTCTCTGCATTAGGACTTGTCTGGCCTTATTAATATTTCTTGTTTCCTCCCCTCATTCAAGTTAGGAGGGTTCAGTTTAGTTTGTGTTTGAGAATGTCACAACCCACACTGGTGTTCTTGAAAAATATGGAAAATATTAAGTAATGACAGTGGTGAATATGATTGTAGCATAATAGGAATTTATTTATTTATACACACATACCTACATACATACTTCCAGATTTGTTCAGTTCACCTAACAACAGGGAGGGGATTTTGTTTTGCATCTAGAAGCTTTTTTAAATGCTTATTTTACTTTTACTCATATCTAGTGACCAAGATTTCATATTCCTTTCTTTTCCTTCAGGGAGCCTAGAAAGGTCGTCCTGCATCGAGGATCAACAGGTCTTGGTTTCAACATTGTTGGAGGAGAAGATGGAGAAGGAATTTTCATCTCTTTCATCCTTGCAGGAGGGCCAGCTGACCTGAGTGGAGAGCTTAGGAAAGGAGATCGTATAATTTCTGTAGGATTCTTTGTTTCTTTTATTTAAACAGCAACAAAAGTTTCCCCCTCCTTGCATATTAATGCCAATTAATGATATACAAAAAATGTTATTAACTGAGCTAAGTTTGAGATAATGGAACAGATTCCAATACACTTGCAAAGTATCTTTGAGGACTTTGCCTCAATTTCTCGTCTATAACCTGACTAAAATAGGACTTCCCTCTCTGAGACATTCAGTGAAGACAGTAACTTACCTTGGTCTTGTAGCTGAGGGCTATGTGTGTTTGAATTGAAAGATACAGGTCTCGGAAATAACCTTTCTACTGAGATGGAGGCCCTTGGCAGCAGTGCCTAAAACTGGATCTTTACTTTCTGGAGTAGCTGCTGAACCTCCTATTAGTCTTAAAAAGATCCATCTCATACCTCTCTAAGGGCTTTTTCTGTATTAATTTGGAAGGTCATAAATATTTTGTGTGTTTCTTTGTGAAATTACGTAATTTATGGAGAATCATTTCTTTGGACAGTTACATTGTATTTTGGAAGTTATTTAAGAGGAATTAATGTACTTTTAACAGCTGTTACTGATATTAAAGCACATCTTTATTTTAGTTTGAACTATGAGAACTGCTTTTGGTCAAAAACGTGGAACACACATTTCTGCTTCATTTTTTTGTGATGCTGTTTTTAAATCTGCATTGAAAACAATGCCAGATTTACAAAGGGTGTTGTCTGTCACTGAGTGTGGTGACAGTGTGGTCTGTAGGCATTATTTGCCTAAGATGGTCCCTGAACCATCACAAAAAGTAATATTCTCTATTTCTCCTTAAAAAGAAAGAAAACACTTGTAAACAATAAGAAAATTAACGTTTACTGAGTGATATACTATGATAGTCTCAGTAATTCTTAAGAGGGGCATATGTGAGAGACAATTTTATTGACTTTTTATTTCAGGAACAATGTTGGGACCAGGGGAAATACACATGGCATGGAAACTAGTTTGTATCCAGTTAATTCTTTTCCACAAGTATGTGTTCTGTGGTGATAAATACAAGCATTAATTTTGATAAGGAGCTTTTTTGTACTGCTTGTAGGTAAATGGAGTAGATCTGAAAGCAGCAACCCACGAACAGGCAGCAGCAGCCCTGAAGAACGCAGGCCAAGCAGTGACTATTGTAGCTCAGTACCGTCCAGAAGGTAAGGCTGGTTTGTACATTCAACTTCTCTTGTACAATCTTGACTGACTGCTGAGATTTTGAGTCATTGCACATTGAGATTTGCCCAGAGCAACATACACTGCCTTTTAGAAATTACTCGGTGGCTGTCACTTGTGGATTTCAAGGCTAGAGCTGTACTTATTCCTTCATGACTGCTGAAGCATTCTGGACAAAACTGTGCAGCTGAGCTGTATTGACAATTCAGTTCTCAAAGGCTGGTATGGCCCATTTGAGAGGATACATGTGGGTGAAGTTATCAAATTACCCAAGATTATGGACAGACATCTGACAAATTAATCAAAGAAAGGATTGATTCCCCTGCTCCACTCAAGATGCTTGGTCTGCATTTGAGTATCTTTCCTTCTGAAAGAGTGCTTAAAATCTCCCTTTGGAGGGAGGATGTTAGAATCACAATAGGGCTCACTCTACACTTTTGAGGTATGTCTTGTAGGAAAAGTGTAACTAGAAAATGAAGGTCCATTGTACTTTGGAGGCCAAGTATGAATTGACTCATGGCCAACCCACCTCTGAGAGCTGTAGTTACCGGTGTCTGACATCTCTGCCTTATTCTTACTCCTATAAAGTAAGTTTGAATGGAAATGCGGCTATCAGCTTCATCAGGTCTGGTGTGGGAGGTAAATTCAATCAGATACTCGTTGTTTATATTTTAGAGATTAGTAAAGAGAATATTTCCTAAAAGGTTACCCTTTGTTAGCATAGGAAAGCAGTCTGTGATTTGACTTTCCAAATAGAAAATACCATCTGTGTGATTGAGTGCACCTGATATTTCCTAAATGATATCTTCACATGGTAGTCTTTTCTCCTCACTAGATTTATTTAAATGGTAAACTCTTTTTGTGTGTATATATATGTGTGTGTATGTTTTCATAATTATCCTCATTTTTTGTTTCTGCCACTTGGAAACAGGTTAACAAGTATTAAAATATTCATAAAGTTGTTGTTCATTATTGGTGTTTCTCAAATATTTTCATAAAGATGGAAAGCATCAGTTATAATTGCTTGTATTGCATATGTATTTTATTTATATTTATGAATCCAGCAGGATTTTGTAAAAGATGCTGACAGCTAGGACAGATCAAGGAGATTCTAGACATCCATCAGGGTTCATTATAACTGAGTAAAGAGATTCAATATGATAGGAGCATTTGGAAGACACTTGGGACTGGCTCACTTCACTCCCTGTAATTGTATATGACATTTTGTATGTTCATAGATGTGTTGGGGAATGCTAATTTATGTTTTTACATCCTATCACATTTCCTATTTTCCCATCATAAATTTCGCATTTGTCTTTCTCCTCCTATTTTTGGGAAAAGAGGATTTTTGCAAGCAGTTCTCTGATAGGAAAGCCTGAGTTAGGCTGTAGAAAAATGGATCACTGGAAAACTCTTCTCATGCAAAAGCTTGAGTTTTCCATATCTCTTTCTTCAAATCCATGGCAACTAAATTCTAATTACTGGGTTTGGGGGTAGGCTATTATGGCTGAACGAAATTGCTTTTATTGAATTTGGGCTCAGATTATGTAACTACTGACTTTTCTTTCTCTTAAATCTCCACAGTGGTCCTTGGTTGTGGAATTGGGTGAAAACAGATGTAATTTTGCATTCTTTAAAATGTCCTTCTGGGCATTCCTTTAGTTTCCAGGAGTGTTCAGTAAATTTGAGGGATGCCTTACTAAGTTTTTCTACTACACTGAATTAAATTTCAGCACTTGCCAGAAGTCTTTGGGATGGGTAAAAGCCAAACATGAAATGTGAGTGTGTTCTGCTGTTTACAGAAGTGGTCATGCATCAGGCACCACCAAAACTGTATTCAGTTGACTTGAGGCTTTTGCCTTGTAGACTCCAGGCTTTATCTTGCAACTTGCCTACAGCTAGTGTTGGAAACTGGTCACATGTTGGGTTGTACTGCTCCATCCTTCTGTGGTACATACATGCCATGGGAGTGTGTATGACAGTCTCCATTGTTGCAGAGATCAGTGGGTTTGGACCTGTTGGGGCTGGATGCTGCAGAGGGATCTATAGCAGGAGATGAACAAGAGTTTGTGAATTATTCTGAAGAAATGTGGTTGGGAAGTCAGGATGTTGTTCTCATTTTTACCTTTGTTTGGAAGCTTTTCCTTACTCCCTCGATTGTACGACAAATTTCTACCTCCTTTCATGACATCGCTCATGAATAAAAAGGGATTTTGCCTTACTGTGAGTTCAACTGGAAAAGAAATACTGTGACCTGGAGCAATTTCAAAGCAGGAGATGTTGCTTTGGTATACAAAAGTGTTTTGATAAGCCATTTGAATTTGTAGTGGCTACTGATCCATTTAATTTTTGTGTTGCTCCCTGGCTCTGCAGAAACCTCAGTGCCACACTGCTGTGTCTCTGGGTTTCCTGCAGAGGTAGGATGGCAAGGAAGAATTGTAATGTTGGTGCAGAGGAATGAGAGGGGAAGCACTAAGCAATTTAGATATATACGTATCTCCTGGGAGTGGGGATTCAGAATGGTCAGAATTGTGATCATGCTGCATAGCAGGGATACAGGAACTTGAGTGTTTGAAGGGAATGTGTGAGGAGAGGAGCAGCAAGGGGAAAGTAAAGGACTGCAGAGGCTTACAGTTCTTGGAGGGCTCTGTGTTTCACATTGACCTCCATTGTTACATTCATTCAAATTAAAAGGTCATCTGAAATGTGATAATAATGTTGCCTCAAAATTCAGAATTTCTGGAAGGTTAGATTTTGCCATTCCAAAAGGGTATGAGGTGCCAGTGGGCTGCCATAACTGTGTTAGAGTTTGAGTGCATTTAAGTGTTTAGAAATAATAGAATAGCCAAACAAATATATTCATAATACCAAAATGTATTTGATTGAAATTGGATAGAAAATAATTTAGTGGGTTAAGCTTTCTATTGTAGTTATGCTCTGCTAGATCAGAACTGAGCTGTATTAAGGATGTGGATAACATTAACAGCAGTTACATAAACTGTGAAGCCTGCTCTTGGAGGGCCTTGAAGAAGGCAGCAGGCCAAGTCTGTTGGCATCAGCAGTCAGTCCCTGGTCACCTCATCTTTCCCTAAAGCAGGGCAAAATTCAGAGAAGCCTGTCACGACAGAAAAGGATGCCAGCCCTCTCTGTTTCCCAAGGATTCACCTGACATACCAAAAATAAAATTGTAATTTCTTTTCTGAAAGAGTGGTAAGATGTTTAAGTGATCAGATTAGCTTCATGTTCTTAGGTGATCTGGTGGATCAGTGTAAGATTAGGAGAAGGTGGAACCAAAACATCAAGAGAAGATTTCAAAGTATTTTTGTAAAGCATCTACTTCTGAACCTGCATTGTTCACATAGGTAGTTAACACACATTCTTTAAGGTTTTTTTTAATGGAAACTCTGTATTTTAAAACAAATGACTCAAGAGAAAGAAAAAGGAGGAAACACAAAAGTTTTGTTAGCTCTCTCCTCGATGGCCAATGTGTGGCTGATTTTTCTGTTTGCAGTGTTGCATCTGTGTACTGTTTTCTAGTGGAATTCAAAAGAGAATAACTGAGCTCTGGGAAATGGTGCCATTTTCATCTCTATAAGCAAAGATTGTTTTTTGAGCATTAATCTTGAAATATATTGTAAATCTTCTGTCTGCAGAAGTTCAGCTGGGGTAGCATGAAGCCAATAATGCTTGTACAAAAGTTAGTTTTCAATAACTTTTTTTTTTATCAAGGCTAAACTTCCCTTGCTTTCTAGATGAGGACATATATTTTCTTAAAAAAAGATGGTTCTAAAGATCAGTGCATCCTGATTTCATAAAAAAAGTACCTCAAAAAAAGTTTGGCCTGTTTTTGGGTATGTGGTCCCTGGTTTTCCAGGTCTCTGTTCTTGCTTGTTTTGTACCTGGTTCTACTCATTTGCATGTAATCTAGATTAGTCAATTAGAGTATCTTCAAAACTGCACCAATTAAGATTAGAAAAAGGGTTTTGCTATATATAGCCCTGATAGACACTATAAGACGGCTTACACATGTTTTAATCTTTTAAAACCTCACTCCTACTCTTTAGTATACTAAATAAAATTGCTTGTGAATGCTTGCTAAGCCTTCAGCAACATTTTTAGTGGATTCACCTCAGCAGTGACTGGACCTAGTCTCTTTCTGAGTTTTCCAGGGTCTGTGGGAGGTGTTCTTAACTAAATACAAACGCAGTTTTTCTAATCTTTTGAAATTCCTTGGCACAGTCTTTCAAGTGATTAATGAGATACAAGCTCATTAAACATTAGAGTGCATGAAAGTCACCAAGAGCATGTGGCATTCATTGTGGTCTGTCCCAGGCAATGTTAATATGAAATGACAAGCATTACAGCAAAATAATAATCTCCTCAAAAATGATTTATGATGTTTGCATTGTGGTCCATGCATTTTAAAAGAAAAATGGAAGATCAATACAGGATCAATTGTGATGGTGGCCATCCTAACTGCCAGACTCCATTTCTCTCTTTGGATGCACCATGTAAAGGGAAATTGAATACTCTGAGAGTTGAGAAAAGAATATAAATCAGTAGTTATATAAAATTGTCAGCACTAGAGTCCTGCTTAGACAGATCCAATGGGTCTTGCTAAAGAGGGCTTTCTGTAGACAGATGGGAAGAGGGAAGCAAGGGGCATACTTTTTTAATTAAACTGAACTTTTTCAGCTCTACGTGGGTTCAATATAAGTAAGAATCTCTGCTTCTCTGAGCTGTGCTGCCATCTGTTCCCTGTGCGCACATCCCGGCTTCCTTGAGTCGCTGTTCCTTCTGTGCTATTTGCTGAATTTCCCATGCCTTGTGTAGCCTTCTGCTCTCCTGCCCCATTTGCTAGAATGTGTGTTCCAGACCAGATGCATTTTCATTGCAGCCTCGTTTTCCCCTTCCCCTGCTTTCACAGACAGTTCACCACTTTCTCTGTATATCTGTGTTTTGTTGCCCACCAGATGGGCAGTCCAGAAGAGTTTCAGTGATCACATCCTTTCTGGAGTTCTGATTTTCTGTTCAAGTAAATATTAACATTAAAAACATTTCAGATTTCTAGGTAAAATCACTTTAGCAGCTAGGAACCAGAGTAATCTTCCAGGATTTGCTGATCTTCCCTCCTTTTTGTTTCTTGCTGTGGAATACATGCAGACATTAAATAGAGCAGATTTAGTCTAGTTTTCCACCATCTGCTTATCCAGTATAATTTAAAAAGTTTAAAATTGAGCCCAGATGTATTCATCCTCTGTTCTCAATAACTGATTATATGTAAACCTGAGTAGGCTTTGGGATTTTTTTCTTTGGTGATCGTGGGGTTCTGTTGGATAAATGCCATGAATTGAAAGCAGGAGGTGCTTGTGCTTCCTCGATCTCACTGTTACGACAGTAGACACTATTCCCTCCCTGCCTCTAAACTTTTTGGAAACTCTGAGAAAATTCTAGTCAAGAAAAAATGCCCTCATTGTAATGTTCTTATTTGATTGTGTTTCATGGTAGTTTTGCTGTCTGTTATCCTTTATTTGATGTATGTCATCAGCAGCTTTCTTAAAATTCAGACCATAATTGATTCTGAGTGAAGTTGCATTCACTGCTGTTGCATATCCATCTGGTTTTGGAGCCTGACCAAATTCTTACTGAAAGGATTGAGAGGTTGGATTGTGTGGTTTTCTTTTGGTTTTGAATTTATTTTTGTGTGGGTGTCTGTGTTTCTTGAACCACAGTGCTTATTAAAACAGTATTTCAGAATCTCAGTGGATTCTGAAATAGATTTCCACAGATGGCTGTGGAAATTGAAAGGATGTTTGTAGAGTTCCAATGACCAGCCTGCTTTCTTTGGGTTAAAATTACTTTTACTTTTTTGTTTAAATAGCTTATGCTTTTTCTGTTTGGTTATCCTGATAACATTACACCAGAAATCAAATTTATTCCTTCCCTGCCAACCTTTTCATTTCCTCTTGACCAAGAAAGCAGAGTGTCCTTTTCATCTTGTTTGCTGTGCCTGTTCCAGCTCCAAATTTCTGGAATGTTGATGTGACAAAACTTTTTTTAAAAGGTGCAGATTTATATGTGCATTGTATGATTTTGTTACAGCCAAGTGGAAATTTGTTGTTCTGTTTGCTGTGATTCAGGGGAACAGATATCAAATTTGTCATACACTAAATATGGCTATTATGTATAACATGAGAAAACAATGAATTGTAAAGAAATAAGTTCTCTAGCTTTGTGAGAATCTAGGGATGATAAGCTGAAGGAATGTAAGAGACTGAAGATGCAAAAGACACTTGATATCCAACTCTTCTTAATCACAGAGATAGAAATATAACTTGTCCTAGACAAATTACAACTTCTTCTAGATAAATTAGCAGAGCTCACACTTTGCTTCATAAAGCTGATATTGAACCAACCCTACTTTGTCAACAGGGCACAGGTGCTGATCCTGCGGGTATCAGACTAACACTGCTTTTCTGATGCTGTCAAAAGTCCAACTGCTGTCATATTTTCAGTACCAGTATACCTAATACTAAGGTTTCTTTTTTTTGAAACCCAAAAATCCTGTGTACTTTTCAGCTCCAAACTCAATGATGGTGAGAATTCTATCCATCCATCCTGTTCCTCCCAAAACCTTCTGTTAAGAGGAATAAAACTCAAATTTTAGCTAGCTCTACATCTAAGGAGCTCACCAGATTCTGACTGCACAGTGCTTAAGCTTCTCCTAAATATGAAATTTCTTGGCACTCCTTTTCGAACATAAAGCCTTCCCAGTCCCAGCCCATTAGTTTCCTTTTTTTTGCTTTATTCATATGGCAGGAGCCTCTGTGGTGAAATTATTCTCCTTACTCCTACAGATGTCCCTGTCACTCATTCAGCACTTACTTCCCAGGAGTTCTGATGAGAAAAATTGGATTAGTTCAGGAAGCTGCAAGACCAGCAATCTGAGGATGAAATATAAAATAGAGTTAAGCAATACTGGGAAATAGCCTCCCTGGTAGCTCTCTTACATCTGTGTGCTGCATAGGAGGAAGTCTGATTCTTCAGTAAAACGACACATGATACAGAACATTTTATTTTCTCCAGGAGCTATTGCAAAGAGCTGCAGATATATTTAGTGTGGAACAGGCTGTAGCAGAAGACGATGCTGGGATTATCTGATCTTTTCCATGCTTACTTTCCTTTCACACAGGGGCATACAAAAATCTTTTAGGTTTATCATTTCCTTGGATATAAATGGGTGAAATGAGGTGATTCACCCAAGGCCCGGCAGGGCAGCAGTAGCACAGCAGGAGTGGGCTGCTCTCTCTCTGCATCTGAGCCCTTCCCCTAAGGAATGTTGCTTTCTAAAAAATGTCGTTTTCTCACATTCCTCTTTGGTTACTGTCCTGTTATCTTACATTCTTTTGTTATTAGTGATAGCATCAGTAGTGGTGGAAATTATGGTTTTGATTCTCTTATCAAACATCCTCATCAGTTTGATAAAGTGCCAATAAAGTGTTTGATCTTAACGTTATTTGATTTGAACTTTATTTGTTTGATCTGAACTTGATTTGAACTTTATTTGTTTTAAAATAGCACTCGGTTCTATTTTAAAAACTAAGATATCTTAAAAGCTACTAGCTTTTGCTTATAATGGACAAAAGTTAGGGTTATTGAAGAGACTTCATATTGTCATGATCTGGATAGGGTTAATTGTAGATGCTGTTGGTGCTCACTGTATGATGAGTGTATGGGGAGAAAGGGTGACAGAGCACAATATGATAAACATTCACAGCTTTTAGATGGCTGTTAAGGGAACCTTAGTGTAGAGATTTTCTCAAGATGTTTTATTGTAGAGCCCTTTCTCAGTCTGGCACTTCCTGAGTAAGCGTGGTGCCCGCAGGGAGCGAGGGTGCAGCTCATTGCCTGGTCCAGCAGCTGCTTGCAGCACACACGCCCTGGCTCTCCCAGGGTTGACTTGTTATAATCTGGCATCACGTGGGCTCCTGGGGAAGGTGGTGGCTGCACAACATTTCCTTTGACTAGGAAGGGTTTACAAGTGGATCTGTTGATCCCGAAGTCCAAACTATTCAGCTGAAGGAAAAACTTAACTTGCTCTGAGTTCATACTTTATGCTGATGGCATGTAAGTACCTCACTTCAGGAGATGTTTGTCCTGAAGAAGCAATTACTATTTTCCTACCTGCTTTTGTAGCTAAAATCAAATGCATTTAGCATAGTTTTATTAGCACACGGTGCTGCTTAAGAACACAATCCGTTTTTCCAGGATTAACGTTGTATATAATTCTGTGGGGCAATTTGAATCTCTAATGCCGTTTACAAGTGGATTGAAATTCATGCGAGAATTCTGGATATTTTTTTTTCCTTTCCTGAGCTCCCAGAGGGACATGGTGTTATTTCAGAAGATGTTTTGTGTATTTCCCACCTTGTAGTGTTAAATTCTTTATCTCAATCAAATCCAGTAATTTTGAAGTACAGACATTTTTCATTCCTATTTCTTAACATTTTAAATTTAAAATATGTAGTTCTTGATTATAAACATACATTTCACATGTATGTTCTGAAGTTTCCTTTCTGTCAGGGGTAAAAATTTATCTGTATCTGTCCTTTTCTTACTATGAAATTGATGATTATTAGTAGAAATGTTTGTCTTCATTTGAAAAAAGGAGTTACGGTGAACTATAGATTACAATCACAGAATTTTGAAGTATAATATTCTCATGTATTTTCTTTGTCTAATCAAAATTATTTCGGATTCTTTTTCAGTTTAATTGCTGAAGTTTGTCAGGAAATTAATTGTCATGCCTGTCTTTGTTACAGAATACAGTCGTTTTGAAGCTAAAATCCATGATTTACGGGAGCAGATGATGAACAGTAGCATTAGTTCAGGATCAGGATCTTTGCGAACCAGCCAGAAGAGATCCCTCTATGTCAGGTAATCATCTTTTTCATGGCACTGCTACTGTGTTCTTCTGCTTTCCTGTAGACTTACTATTTTGGTATTTGTGTTTTCATACAATTATTTACTAAATATTAACAATGGGATACTTACATGCAAATAAAAAAAAGATTTATTTAGGCTCATTAATGTAATATAGCTGAAAAAGAAATCCCTGAGAACCCTGTATGAACTTTGAAGAGTGGTGTTATCATTTGCTTTTTGTCCTTGGATTTGAGAGAGATGATAATCCTTCAGCAAAAAATATTTCTTCTTTAAGTCAGTGTATGTGAAGTCTTAAGAACTTGCTAGTTCAGTTTGTGTTTTTGTGACAGTAATCTTCATATTCTCTTTTGTTCAGTACTTGAATTCAAATTTATAGTTTTCTCTTTCTTAAGGTTTGACAGATTTCCATCGTATTTTCTTCAGCTTACTTTAGTTGTTTTTTCAGCTTTATTAGGGAACCTTATTTCTCTGTCCAATTGAATTTTGTTATGGAATATTTTTCCATGATAACCAAGAGAGAAAATGCAAAGCAAATGAACTGAGTATACCTCATTAATTTATTCATATCAAGTTAAACATGGAGGAGGCTGAAAGGAAGTGGAAACGTAGGAGCATGAAGCAGATGAGAAAATAGGTGGTTTCACAGGGAAATTATGGCAGGGTGCAGCTTATTCATGTGTCACTCAACTCCTACAGTGGTTATCATGTACTGATAAAGCATAACGTTTCAAGTATGGAACATGGGTGAAAGGATTGCATTTTAAAAAATAAATTGGTTTTTGAGTTCTCTAAATCAGCTCATCCCTGAGTTGAATCAGGGCCAGCAGTAGCCTCTTGGTAGGGGCCAGAATGTTTCAATAGAGCAGGTAATCCTTCAAATAGTTCTGGTGTTTGGGTTAAACATGATTTAAAATGTTGTAGGATCTCACTGGTTTACCTCCTAAAAGTAGGCTCAGGTGCTGTTGACTTTTCCCATCCAAAGCAGATAGTGTTTTGTTCATGGTGTGATCTGTCTACTGAGCTATGGGAAAGGTAGCAAGTCATAGACAAAGCAGTTCCCTGAGTAATTGTATTGATGCTGAGGAAAGTCATGGTCCTGTGTAACTCTTTCTGAATGCTTGACACAAATGTAGCTAAATACTCAGAAGTCTTCTGTTTAGCTTGACTCTAACAGGTAGTTTCTACGTTTTGACCTATTGTTTCAGTAGCTGGATTCTGTTTTCTCAGATCTTAGCCGACTTTTTTTTTCCTACTTCTGTTTGCCTTAAATATTTTGGGGTCAAAATTCAAATCTCTAAAAATAAATGCCTTAAACACTTAGGGTAAGTGCTTGACACCACAGTTATCCGTATCTTTGAATTTCCACTGGTAACTAGGTGTACGTATGGATATTGTGCCAAGATCTTAATTTCCGTAATCCCAAGATTTATTACTTTAGCTCTCATCATATAACTAAGCCTAAACAATTTTAAATGCTTTTATTTTGCTTGGTTAGCAATAGCCTGATTAGGTTCTAAACTGCTTATGCTCATGTTCACACATCTGATATTTTGACCCACTGACAAGCATTTGATCTTTATGTAGCTTTTATTCTACTGGTGGAAGTTGTTAAGCTTTTGACTTTGCCAGCTCCTGCAGAACTTGCAGTCTTCTCCAGGCTGTTGGCAGAAGCCTTGTGGGGACTGGTTTCATTGAAGGTTTTTGAGGCTTGATAATCAGTGTTGGTATAAGTCAGTACAAATATCTAAAATGCAAAAATTCCACAGCAAAAGTACTTTTCTACCCACATCTCTTTACAGAAGGTGCTGTTAGAGCTTTTGGGTTCTGCTTGTGTCATCACACCAAAAGTTGCCAAGGACTGGAAGACAACTTTGTATGCACAGAAGGGGTTCACATCTGTTCTGTCTGGTTTCTGATTTAATTTTGACTTCACTGAAGTAACTTTTATGAATATTTTCACATATTGCTAGATACTGACACAACATGTTAGTTACTCACTTTATTCCTTATAATAAGTGACTCTGGTATAGTCATACTGTACTTTTAACTGTACCAATTCAAAGCCAACTTTAATAACTTGAAATATCTTTTTTCAGTAGTGCTGGGTTTTGGATATGCCTTAAAGGATGCAAGTTATGTAACAAAATGCTGAATTGAGTGGTAAATCCAACAGTAAATGTTTATAGGCATTCAATTACAATTGCAGAAAAGCTATTAAATAAAAATACCCTGAAAATCATCTCTGCTGCTTTCTCAAAATCATGGTAACAAATTAGGAAATAAAATCAAATACATCATTGTATCCCTGTAAACATGATACCTTTAAGACTAGTCTGCCTGTAAACAGCATTTTTGGTGTTATGTAATATTAAGGAAAAGGCAATTGTGTTTGCCCAAAAATACAATTTGGAGTAAAGTGGCAGATTTTTCTTTGTAATTGTTTGCATATCACAAAATCATGCACAGCAATTTAGGAAACAGTCCTTGGAGGGCAATACAAATACAGCAATTGAGCAGCAGCTGACTCTCCATTTGCACATCCTACTGTCCCCCTGCACCACTCGCCCTGTCCCCAGCTAATTCAGATGTACTGATGTGTCTTCTCTTATTTTGGTTTATATTTCTTCTGGTCTTTGTTCTGAGACAGATTCTCTCACAATAATGTTTCTGAGTTTGCATCTGATCTGTATCTATAGATATATATGCGCATCTGGAGATTCAAAAGCGCATGTGAGATACCTTCATGGTATCAAGTTTCTGTGCTAATTCATGGAGAGAGAGTAAATCTGTTCCATATGTAATCTCATCTTCTGTGGCAAGTCTCGGTCTGCACTGTGTGTAGCATTCAAGATCAAAAATTACTTTCACCTTTGTGCATTTTTCTGACCAGCACAATACATTCCAATTTCAAACAATGGTGCTGATTTGTGCTTGAATCAGAGCAAAAAAATGGTTATGTCTCCAAGTTGAGGAAATGTAGCAGTTTTAAAATGGCTAGGAAATTTTAACTAAATCCTTTGGAAAAATAAGATCTGCTATTAGCAGCAGGCTAAGTTTATGTGCCTGCAGTTTAATTGGGCCATCTCTGTTATCCTCAGAGTTCAAACATTAAGTTTCAAACAACTTTCCCAATATCTCAGAAAAAGAGAACCTCCTTTACAAGCTGACCTTCATTTACTGTGAAGTGGTAAAGTCAATTCATATTTAATGAAATGAAACACAGAGATGCTTTTGCTGCAGGAATTCCTGGTTGCTTTGTTTTTTGAAGAAATGCTTCACTAAAACTTGGTCAACAGCCTGTGATATTGAAAGTAATGAATGTGGCGGGTAAAAAGATATTCTGGAAAATTTAGCACTGTTGCACAGCCGTTACATTTTGGGCTTGGAAGCATAAACAGTCATAAAATATTCAATCTAATTTTAGTTTCTCTAGACTTGTGGATGAAGGAGTTGAGTTACCTTTTTAGTGCTCTTCAGCTCCTGAGTAATGCAAAGTGAAGTAAGAGGGAGGACTTGGTGCTTTCTCTAGAAAATAATTTTTAGGACTTCCCATTTAAATGTAAATAGAACTTTACAGTAAATATCATGGGCCTGCATTTAAAGCAGTAGTTGATCAGGATTAAGTTAATTTGTGTTTATAACTTAAAACAAGTAAATGTATACATGGCATTTTTAATCTGTAATAAAGGTCTTTATGCAGGAAGTTAATAGAAGCAGTACTTTTTATATTCCAGCTTGTAGATAAAAGCGTTATCTGGGCTGTGAAGTGAGTTCTTGGTTGATGACATGCCAGGCATACAAGAAAAGCCATGTTAATCACTTGGAAGCAAAAGAAATTTTTGTTAATTCTGTTTGCTTTTGAGGTCATTTATAGGCTCATTAGCAGTTCCTGATATTCCTATAAATGATAGCTACATAGTTTTGTCACTGTTGTGTGATGCCCTATGTGATCTTTCTATAAAACTATCTTCATCAGCTTTGACTTTTTTTTGCCCAATAAAACTCTTCTTCTTGGAGTAACTTCACCAGAGTAAATGTCTTTGATGAAACTGCCTTTCACGATGCAAAACGTGCTCTGTGGAGCCATTTATCTAGTTGGAAAAGTACATGTTGGTAATAATGACTTTATTCATTTCTGCTTCTATTTCACTCCTGAGCATTTCTTCTCATGCAGTCAACGTATATGTTAATGCTGTTAGGCCAAGCTCACAGCTTTTATAAATTTATATGCAAACTCAAAAATAGAAATTAAAAGTGGAGCTAGTAGAAATCATTGCGTGAATGCTAACAAGAAATCTCAGGAAATAAATTTCACGATGCATGTAATTAATTCAGTGAAAATGTATACAACTTGAATCTACATTGAAAGTACACACTGGATTATGTGCAGTTAATTTTGAGATATGAAATGATATTTGTCTAGAGTGTTTCTTGAACAAATGTGCAGGATAAATGTGGAGGAATAACTACTTCTTATCTCTATCATTTTCTTACCTGCAATATTTTGGCTGTTTCAAAGTAAAAGAAAAGATTTGGATTTTTAAAAAATAATCAGGATATCTGAAGTATGCTGTGGAATTAACCCAAAAGATCTTATTATGAAGGTTGCGTTGCTAAGGAGGGTGCTATTTCAACCTCCAAGCTATTTCAAAATTCAAAGTCTAAATTTGGTTATAAACGTAAATTAAAGCTATTGCAGATTTACGTATAAGGCTCTTTGTATCAGGAGAGCAAATATTTTGAAGCCATCTAAAAATTTCTGTCTTTTTTTGGACATTCTAAAAATCTTTATTAAAACCTTTAATCCTTTAGGAAATTTAAAAAAAAAAAATTTATAGCCAAAGAAAGGCATGGTGTCTCAAACAACTCTGGTTTTGCAATAGATGCTGAAGGTGAATTGGTCTGACAGAGTATTTTGAATTTTTTCCCTGTAAACAATTTCTTACTGGTTATGAACAAATACAGTTCACTCAGTGCTTCAGGAAGGCAAAATTCACAAAGCTGAAGTACATTTTGGGGCAAATAGGTTTTGATTTACATGGGTAATAAATTTCTGCGATATTAAAAATCTAGCAGAAAAAGGTATGCAAGAGCAGTGTTTGGGATGAAGAAAGAAGCTGAATTTGGACAAGGAAAATTACATCCTTTTAAACCATCACACTGTAATCTGTTGGTACGACTTTGGCTTGGTATTGAGTAAGTTGAATTCGGGTATTGTTCAGAAAGTGCAGCACTGACAACACATGAGCTGGCAGATTAAATAATGTTGAGGATTTTTTGGACTGTGTCTTACAAGCACTTATTTCACATAGAAGAGGTTCGTGAACTATTTTCAAATGAAAAAGAAGAGTCCTTTAGAAGGCAGAACCTTAGTATCTCTTGCCATTTGCTAAGAGACTCCTGTCATCTTTCACTTCCATGTCCTCATTAAACACTCAGCTGTGCCAGGGAGAAACATACTGCAGATATCTTCATTTCCTCAGGGAACTTATCCAGGTATAAAATGATCTAAAAGTCAGAAAAAAAAATGACTTGTAAACCAGATCAGTTCCTCAGTGTGGTGGACCACGTGCCTTTCCAGACAACTGTGCTTTCTTAAGCAAAAAGGGGAATAGCAGTCAGTTGCCGCCAGAGGGAATGTTAATAAACTGTGGTGACCAGATCATATTTCTAAGTTGTTTTTTTTGTTTTGTTTTGTTTTTGGTTTTTTTTGGTTGGTTGGTTGGTTGTTTTTTTTTTCCTGTGAGCAGGATATTGACTTTTATTTTAAAGACTAAATCATTTCAATTTATAACTTGATATGAAACAGTGTACTTTACAGAACTTCTGACAGTGCTGTATGCTTTAAATGCTTGTCTTTATTATCCTAGGCTGACATGTAACTTGCTCTGTGCAAAGTACTTATTGAATTGCAAGAGGTGTCTTCTGTAGAGCTTTTGTAAAGCACAAGAGGTTTGCTCTGGATGAATTTTTTCTCGTTTATTAAAGCTTTGAAGTGTGTGGGGGTACTGTGCTACACATTCTGTGTGTGTATGAGCAAGTGTATTCAGCCTTCTTGTAAGTACCTGTCAGAATGATGCAATCATTTATGAATAGCATAGGCAGCTTGCTTCATATTTTGTGCTATTCATACTTACCTAGTTTTTTCTTGCTTTTTTTCTATGTTTAATTTTTTCTTTTCAACGTAGAGCTCTTTTTGATTATGACAAGACTAAAGATAGTGGCCTTCCGAGTCAAGGATTGAACTTCAAATTTGGCGATATTCTCCATGTCATTAATGCTTCTGATGATGAATGGTGGCAAGCACGGCAGGTAACTCCAGATGGAGAAAGTGATGAAATTGGAGTTATCCCAAGCAAACGGAGGTATGACATACTTTATTGACTTGGAGATGTTTGCTATTAAACATCTGATCTGATACATGTATATGCTTTTCTTTTTGTTATTAATTCTGTACTGCATCTGCCACTTGTTTGATTCTTTTTTATTAAGTAATCTGTAGTGGGATTCTCATTTAATCAATAAGAAGATTATTAAAAGAAGATTATTAATAAATGTGGTCCACATCCACCTTTTCTGTTCTCACTGAAAATAAGTTGTGGGTTTAATAGCATTATATGTGGGTTTAATATCAGTTTAATAACAATTTATATATGAAAAAGTGAAATGTATGAATGAATTTTATTCAAGTCATGACACTACCATGAATTCTTTCTACCTAGAACCTGGAAAACTGGAAAATCATTCTTTGATAGGCAGAGCCAATGGAGATGAGGTTTTTGTTGGCATACTGGAGACACAAATAAGAGTTTAGGTGCTCTGAATCTTGATATATGCTATTGACTGATAATTGAGGCTGTTCACTTACTGTGTCGTGTTTCCTCTTTGCAGTCTGGATTTATTGAACATGTATAGCCACAAAATACTCCCAATACTCTCACAGCTCATCATCAGAAATAACAGTTTTCCATTAGCAGGCTTCCATTTTCTGAATGTGTCATAAGCAATAAAATGCATAGTACAAAAGGTACACCAATATACTTCTGTTGTAACAAGTGGTAACATGAAGTTCTGGAGTTTTGCTGATTCAGACGTTTTTGTGTGTGTGTTTTTTTTTTTTTGGTAGAGTTGAGAAAAAAGAACGAGCCCGTTTGAAGACAGTGAAATTCAATTCCAAAACAAGAGGAGATAAAGGGGTGAGTTAATGAAGTGCTAATTGCTAATTACCCCTGGCATTGTGAATAGTAACATTTTTCAGTGATTTTGTGCGTGGAGAATCGCTTTCAGATTTGAGTGAAAAGACTAAATTCTATCAAATAGAAATGAAATAATTCTGAGCACCAAAGCAGACTAATTGCCAAAACACTGCAAATTATTTGAAGAATTAGCATAGAAATATATATGCTTCTTAATACTGTAATGTAGTAGGAGCTGTATATCCTAACCAGGTGTTGAATAGTGCTATTTCTAACAGCTCTGCACCGTATGTGGTTCCTGTCGCAGTACATGGATGGGAATGAGTGGTGAGAAAGCAGTGAGGCTACTTAAATAGTAACAGGAATGCTTGTAGCCAAAATTATAGCAATTTCATAATGGCACAGCAGCCAATTTTTTTATTGTTTTGAGGGTGAGGCTTTTTTGCAATGTTTTGGCTGTTCTGAAATTTGAGAAACAATTCCACAACATTACCATTTCTTCCAGTAGTATGTGACTAGTAATTTCAAGACCTAAGCACGTGCATTTTAGATGTAAGTGTCTCCTAAAGTAATAATATATTGTAATTTAAAAAAATCTGAAGTGAGCTTTAAGATCCTGAGGAAGCTATTTCTTAAATGATAATTATATTTTTAATTGCAGTGATGCTGTAGCATTGGTTAGTCATTATTGTAAATCCCACCAGTGCTTTTTAGTAATTTATTTCAATTACAATGTTTACATAACTTCAGAAATCATATACATAAAATACTAAAGCTTCAGTATTATATCCTGATAGCGTAGGACTGCAAAGTAAAAAGACTCTAAAATTCATATATACATCCCTCTGCTACATGGCAGAGGTTTCAGTTATTAATGAAATGTCATGTATTTCCTCTACACGTATTTGTTTAAAAGGAGATCAATATCTTTAACTACTTTCTGATTCACAGTTATGGTACTGTCCTGGAGTATTTGCAGGACAAATATTTGCAGTATTTTTCTGTTTTGGTGCATTTGTAGTTTGATATTGGAATAAAATATTATCAACTGACATGGTAATTTGAGTTTGCTTTTTAGAAGTCATATAAAGAGAGGCTAAAATCCCTCAGATTCTTTTCATTACATTAAGTAATTGTTCAAATGTTACCATGTTCTTTGAAAGGTAATTGCATGGTTTTAGAGTGTGTCTACCAATAAACTGCAAACAGTTAATTACTGATGTGTTTGAAGTAGTGTTTTGACAAAAGCAGAGTTGGTGCACAGTCCCTGTGTACTAACAGAGCACAAAGAAATGCATGGAATACTGAGTGGAAAAGCAACTACGCTTGCCATTGATGTAGAACTGCAGTTCTCTTTCTTTAGTAACATTTCATTTTGCAAACACTTACTGATCAGTCTTTTGCTTCAGCTGTAAATGTTTTAACTTCAGAGTTTCTCCTTAAAGTATTCCTCTTGTATTTGTCATGATGATACTTTTCCCAGTAAGTTGACTGCACCATACGTGTCCTCGTGGACCATGTGCCTTCCTGTTGTCTGTTTTTGCTAATATTCCATAAACAGGATGAAACACCAATTTTATACAGTTTTTGAAAATTTCTACATTAAGACCTTGAAGAATAACTCTAGTCATGGCTAACATTAAAATCCATGTTCCTTTTGATGTAAGGAAAGCTAAAAAAAAATCTGGAGCAAAAATGGTTACATTTTATTCTTGTTTGTCCCTTTCATATACACATTTATCTCATTTTCTGTGCTGCTTCTGATTTAATATATTCCTGCTTATGATGCCTGTGAATGATTGCCAGTGGGCTTATGAAAAATTTAATGCAATTACTATGCATTTTCAACTAATAAGCAAATCCTTCCAGCTTTTTATAATCATGGTATCTTTTAAAAGTAATCTTTTGGCTAATCTTTTATGCAAAATCAGTATAATATTACTTTTATTTTCTCTTTTTTTTGGCAATGGAACTGACTCTGACCATTATACATGCAGTATATAAAGTTTTGTATTAGCTTAGGAAGACATGCTGTACAGAAATTTAAAATAATTATTATAAAATATTTTCAAAACTTTAATGAAGAACTTGATTATGTTTTATGAAGTACAATAAATCAGCTTCTCCTTTTAGCTGTACAAGTTGCACATTCTCACCACCTCAGCTAAACTGAACCATTTTAGTTTTATTACATTTGCCTCCTTTAATCAAACTGATGGACTTGCCCAAACAAAACAATTATAGATGTGAGTCTTCTACTTTTTTAATTTATGTTACAGTATTTTTCAGTATATTCAGCAAGGATCTGCTTGGGACATATTTCTTTGTTGTCCTTATTCTCTAGTTTACATTACCCTTCTTGGTTGTGAGAAATCATTTGCAATGATTTGACTTCTGTTAGGGAAGGTCAGAAAGACCATAACATTAAAATTTGCCTGTGCCAAGTATGGTTCCTGCAGGCATATGATTGGCTTGAAACTTGTTCTTTTGTCTGTGTATCAGGTTGGTAATTTACTAATTTTTACAGTGGAACAGAACAACAGTTTAATCAAACACAGATGCAAAGCAATTAAAGGTTTTATGGATTTCCTCCTTAGCAGAGTATTGTTATTTCCAGAGCTCAATGTCACTGATTGTGCTCTCATGGTACCATGTGCCTCTTTAACACCTTGTAATTTTAAGTAATTTTTTTTTAAAAAATTGGTAATGAAAGTATCACTGGCTGTTTAAGTATCTGCTATTGCCAAGCACATCTGTATTAAAACAGATGGCCAGAAGGATTGCTAGTCCTGTAGCAGGATGCAGCTTTTGTGTTGCACTGTAGGAAAGAAGCACAGCTATAGACATTCTCTTTAGGAAGGCCAAGTGCTAGTTTTTAGTTGTACCAAAAAATGTTGCCTTTCATTTTAAAAAAAATCTTTGTCCTGTTTGACCCCTGGTTGTTACTGTCATTCATTCCATTCTTAATGCTGGTAGAAAGGATAATTTGCCTTTTTGCAACTGTATTGCATATAATAGAGGTATGTGAGCTCACATTGGCTGAAGAAAGACAATTACTTGAAAGCTAACCTGCTCCAAATTTTAGAAACAGTTGTTAATAGAGTCTTGAATGTGTGATATATTTTTTTTTACAATACATTTTAAAAGATGTTTCTGTGGCGCTTTTCTTACTTCCTGCTGTACATAGGCTCTGCTTAGTTTAGAAATAAATAGTTCCCTACAGCACAGGGTCTCAAAACCAAGCTGGGTGTTTTTCTATTTTGCCACCCTTTCTATTGTACTTTTTCTGCAAACCAAATGACAAAAATATGGTAAATTAATGTCTTTGCAAAACTGGTCAGATAAGTCACTCATGCCTAAAGATGGAAGAGAATTTCTGCTGACTTAAAGTCAGCTGTATTAGCTCTAGTTCTGGGCATAATTGCAATTAAAACATTAGTCATTTACTTGCACTTTAAGGTTTTTTATTGACTTGAAACATCAGATTAAAGGTGCTGTAGTCACATGATGTCTTCAGCAGAAGACATGACAGATATTACTAAAATCTGTGCTAGTTACCTATAGACATACCTCTATAGGAATGAAAAAGCATTGGTGCCCTCCATCACTTGAACAAGGAGCACAATGATAGTTTATATTCACAGGGATGTAAATGTCTATGTAAGTAACTCCAGAAATGTTTGTAGCAACTGAGATGCAGAAATTCTTCAGCAACACAGGGAGGTAATGTCAAAAGTCGCTGAACATGATCCTCGATATACAGGATTTTTCATGTGGTAATTATAAGTGCACTCTTGCAAAACAATTGCCACAATGAACCAATGAAATTTGTTTGTGTGTTTTGAAAGTTAATCTTTGTATTAGGATGCAGACTTACATAGAACAGAGTAATTCCTTTCAGTGAACGTGCAATGAATTTCAATAGTAAGACACTGATACAAGTTTTGGTGGTGTTTTTTTTAGTTGGTTGGTAACACTGTCCAATACTTCTGATGTTATAATATCAGCTGTTTGCAAAAGCCTCAGCTTGTTTTTTTTGTTTTTTTCAATACTGTAACTCCTAAATGAGATAATATCAGTGATTTAATTGACTTTGAGTCATTATGGTTTGGCCATCTTACAGCAGCCTTGTTTTCCACTCTTTTTTTAACACTCACAGCAAGCCTAAATTTGTGAAATACAGGTCAGGCTGTATAGGATGTACCAGTTTTCTCAATGCTAAGCATGTGAAACATGGAGGATATGAGCAAAGTCATGATCCCAGTCTCTATCTCTAATGAGCTGAGAAGATGAGTGTTAAACTGAGATATGCACTGCATAATGTGGTTGTAGGAGTCAGCTTCCGCAAAGCTGCTGGTCTGGGCCTTTGTTCACACAGACATTAGACATCCTTTGTTTTGCCCCTCCTTCTCTTCTTCAGCAGTCATTCAATGACAAGCGTAAAAAGAACCTCTTTTCCCGAAAATTTCCCTTCTACAAGAACAAGGACCAGAGTGAGCAGGAAACCAGTGATATTGACCGTAAGTATGTGGCATTCGATGGAGAGCGAAGCACAGTAGAAGGGCCTGCTAGACTGCACTAGGGTGTTACCATGGAGACAGTTTCATGAGCTGCAACAGGCTGAGGAGCTCGTGGTGCCAGTGGCAAACCAGTCTAAAAAACCTTTGTTTGCTGTTAAAATAAAACTTAACACAAAAGTATCCCAGTTTGGAATAAACTGGGCAATACTGTTGATTGACTGGAGGAGATAAGTGCCTTCCAGTGCTGTCAGTGATGCTTCCCTGATTCTGAATTGCAGGAGAAGGCACAGTATTCATGAAAGTATAATGGAGCTTATCAGTTTCTCAAATCAGTCCCTTTAGACTGGTTTTTCAAAGTCATTCGGTCTAATTTGATTTTCCTAATGAAGAGAGGTTACTCTGATTTTCATTGTTCTTGCCAGCAGTAAAAAAAATGTGTATTCTCAAAACGTAGTTGTATAAATTTGCTAATTCAGACCAGGTTCAAAACAAACTGCGTTCTCTGCCATTTGCATTACTGATTGCACTTCATGTGCCAGTCAAGTCAAATTCTATAAACTTCTTTTTCCCTGTGATGTTCTAGGAACTGTCTCCTGTCGTAGCGCCAATTTTATATATTACTGACAATTATTTTCTTTGTGATTGTCTTTTTATTGCTTGCCCTCTGGGGACTACTCTGCAGGAGGTCCCTGACGACATGGGATCAAAAGGCCTGAGTAAGTGATCAAAATACTCCCAAGTTATTTTAACCTCCATCTGAAAAATTACTACTTTTTTTTTTTTTTTTGACAGATCTCTTTGAGATTGGTGCTCTACTGGCATAAGGAGGTTGACTAAAACTGGTTCATAAGCTTTCCCTAGTTTGTAATCTTTTGGAGTTTTTGCTTTCAGGAACATGTAGTTTATGTGACTGTCACATTAGATTTTTTTTTTGTTTTGTTTTCAGAAGCTTACCAGTGCTTTCTTGTTTGTCCTCAACAGTACTGTGTTTTTAATTTGATGATTATTTTTTCATGTTACTTATCTCTTGTCCTCGTATTTTTATTTATTTAAAAATAACCTTATGGCTTTTTACAGTAATAGTACAACAATTGCCGTGCTACTTTAACTAGTAACAGTTTTCACTCCTCTCTTTAGGCGACTGGTGTTTACAGCTACTTAAAGCAAACAAAACTTTTGCTTAACAAATGCCATGAGAGTTATTCTGTCTGACTTGAACACTTATGATGCTTTTAAACCAAGTGGAGGGCTGATAGTGGTAACTTGAAGCATTTCTTGTATTTCTATTTGAATCCAGTAAGATTCAAAAATTGCTGTGTACTCTTAGCAGATCCGTTTGTGTGTACACAAACTAAATCTACTAAAATGATAAATACAAAAAGCCAAGACCTTGCTTTCATCACAGATATTAAATACATACACTGTTAGGCACTTATGCAATAGGAAAAGGAGTCTCTAAAGAGATGTCACTAAGAGTCATTAAGGGCAGCATTTCTTCCCAAGGCATAACTGTAAGGCACAGAGTTTATAAATGACTTGTAAGGGCCAGTGTACTTCTGTACTTTAATCTGTCCTTAACCTTCTGTCCTCAGTCGTGAAGTAGAAATTCCAGTAGCTGTAACATTCATTTTTCAGTTCTGAAATGGCTACTTTCAAAGAAATTCTTAGTCTAGACCAGAGACTTTAGCAACCTTTATGGCTTTATGGTTTAGAACATAAGATCATAAGCAGCCTTTATGGCCTTATGATCATACCCAGTTTAAAGTATGTAACATGGTCCAGAAATCTCTCTAGATGATTCTGTTCTATAAACAATTGGTTTCTTGTCTGTTTTTCAGCACAGATTTTTTAAAACCACCTTACCACGCCTAATGCAAGTTGTGTTACATGCTACACTGTATTTCCTCTAATATAATCCAGTATTTTCTCTACAAGAGACTAAATGTAATCAACAAATTTCCTGCATAAAAGATGAAATGCATAATCCCAAGATTTTTACGCAACAAAATTCATCCTGAAGTGAAAACTTAAAAATTGCAGGGTTACATGTGAATTATGAATTAGTGTACTTTTTGTAATCTTATTTTATGTGCTATTTAATGTTTTTCTTTTTATTAACATCAATTCCTTTCATATGAAATTAAGCTTGATCCTGAGAGCTATGAGAAGTACGTTAAAACTTTTATATGCAGTATGTATTGATTTCAGCACTTTGATATGAGTATTGTCTTTCATCTGGATTATTTTTTGTCAGTTTTCTTTCTGTTTGACTCATGCCATTGGTGTACGTTCCTTATTTTTTCCCATTGTGTTGCAATTTCAGAGCATGTAACCTCTAATGCCAGCGATAGTGAAAGTAGTTACCGTAAGTGTTTTTAAGTTTTTTGTTTATTCAGAACCTTTGTTTTGTAGCTCTTTCTTTGGTTTTGTTTGTCTGTCTTTTCTGGGTAT
Source organism: Brachypodius melanocephalos (assembly GCA_013398615.1). Taxonomy (NCBI): domain Eukaryota; kingdom Metazoa; phylum Chordata; class Aves; order Passeriformes; family Pycnonotidae; genus Brachypodius; species Brachypodius melanocephalos. The sequence continues at coordinate 12,090,585 of VZSR01000247.1, forward strand.
TTACATGTTAAATAGAACTTCCCAGTCAGATTCAGGTGAAACCCGTATTTGTGTATTTGGTGGAGTACTGCAAATTGTTCCATGTCTTTGTTTTTAAAAAACTCCTAGAACAACTGCAAACCTCCTTTATGGATGTTTTTATTGTTGTCTGTGATTTTCTTAGTTCAGCTTAATTTGAATCTACTCCTATTTTTTTTTAATTATGACTGTGTAATCTGTAAATAATGTCATAACTATCTAAAGTTTTCACAACTGATATTCAGATTTTATATGTATATACTTCAATGAAAGTACAGATAAGCAAACATGTATTTACCCGTGCTTTCAGCTCATTTATTTTGTCAAGTGTGGGTGCTTAGTATGAACTGTCTTCAAAGCATACGACACACATTCAGTGCTGCAGTCAGTTTTGATAAATCAGCATGCTAGTTCTCTCTCTCTGAAGACATTGTCTTCTAAATACCACACTCAGTTTGCTTTTCCTACTAGCATAAGCTCCAGTAGTGTTTACTATTACCCGAGCTGCAGTAGCGCTCCATGCTCATGGTGGGTAATAGGCTGCATGGTGCTGCTCTACTGTGCTTTGACATGTCCTAAACCAGACCAAGAACTTGAATCCCACTATTCATTTCCAGTGAACAGCTTCCCAGTAAGGTTGCAATCTAGACCTGGAAGCCACGATAGACCAGAGCAGGACAATAGGGAAGTGGAGGATTTGAAGAGAAACGTGAAAAGAAGGAACAGTGAAAGTCAGGCAGTGGTTCACTGCTCAGCTCGTGGCTGCCTGCTGTGTAATGGGCACTGCAGAAATATGTAATTTATGTCGGATAATCAGGAAGGTGGTTCATTAACAGATATGTTTGTTTGGCTGTAGATCTTTTCAGAGGTGATGAGCCACATTTTCTTCCAGATGATGACACTGGAGGAGAGAATGTATATACATGTATGCAAAATGCTGGTGGTGTTGCAGACTGTAATTGAAAAGAAACCAATTGAGGGAGACATCTGTGTTCCCTGAGAATAATACAGAATTGAGCACATATGGAAGTTGCCTTTGAAAATCAGACATTTTAATAATTTTTAATGACACACCATTACAACTATCTAACTATGTCTGTTTCTTCCTAAATTTGCTGCTTCCCTCTCTTCCCTCACTTCCAAGGTTTTTCTGAGAGCTTGCTTTATTTACATTTAAAGCTCATCATTGGTACTACTAGTTAGTTTTTAACTCTATTGTTACTTGAGAAGCCATGATTTTATTATGAATGTCATGGATTTGTTTATCTCAGTGTGTAATTCCGAGCACTTTTTATTAAAAGATTATTTTAATTTCTTCTTACTGCTGTCTAATATGAAAGTTATCTTGATTACAGATGAGTACGGTTGCTCAAAAGGTTCATTCTATTAATACTAATTTTTCCAAAGTATTGAAAAGCAGTGACAATATATACTTTTTGCCCTCAACCAGGGGATGCTTTTTTTTCTTGTCTCTTTAGTAGTTTGCATAACTACTCTTTGACCTTATAGCAATGTGACTTCTGCAAAGAAGTATCTAATTCTATGTGATCTGGATCTTTCATAGATGAGTTGATAGTTGGTAATTCCCTATTCCTCTCCATAACCTAAAAAGGGTTCTGAAAGTATATACTGTCCTCCTAAAATCCATTTGCATGAGTAACTTTTTGAGATATTAAAATGTACAGGTTGCATGGTTTTGTGTCTGTCTTAAGGTATTCCTCACTTGCAACAATTTAGGAAATTAAAGTCTTCATATATTGCTGTAGGACAGTTTGAATGCAAATTTATTGCAAAATAAGAGACATATTTCTGTTAATGAAATGGTAATATTTAGATTTAAAATATCAGTGGCATTTGCTTTGAAATAGAGAACAGAGATATAGAAGCACTATATGCATTTATAAAAGCCTTCATCTGCCTTCTGTTTCTAAATAAACTGTGGTGTAGCCTTGGTATGCTCCTTTGTCTGTTTTAAGTATGGCTTATGAACATCAAAAACTGTTCCAAAATTAGACAAGTGAAATATTGGAGGACCGTATTTTCTTCAGTTCAAAGCAATGTCATGTAATTTGAGTTTGTGTCTTCTGAATTATCAATTCTCTGCTGTCACAGTTAATTTTTAGTTATTTTATTAAAAGAAATTTTACTCAGATATGATGTTAGATTAGAGGGAATCTTTTAGAGAGATGGCAACTGAGGTATATTTGAAATGCTTTCATTAACATTTAAAAAAGCCTACAGCTGTCAAAATTCAAGGTTCAATTATTTTAGTTTCATTCACTGCTAATGTGCTTCCTGGAGCTGAGAACAATCCAAAGCATTCTTTGCTTTCAATTATGTCTTTAAAAATTAATTGAAAAAATAGTAGTTATTTAGTATTTACAGTCATAGATTTTTGGTAGAACTAGAGTGACCGAAAACATTTATATAAATGCCAATTCACAACAAAGTTAATGGAAGATCTGTACACCTTGACATACATGGTTGCCAGCCATGTATAAAAATGGAAAAATGTTACTGTAAATGCTGGCTTCAGAGTCTGGAGAGCATCCCCATGCGGGTGGCATTGCTCTAGCAGTGAATGACAGCATGCATGCATTGCATCCAGGACACGTGGGGAACAAACAGCACCTCAGCAATGCTTGAAAATTCTTGTGCTTGATGTCAGCTTGACATGCCAGCGTACACCAGGAACTTCTCTCTACTGTATGTGTCTTATGCTTTAAAGCTCGGTGTTTGGCTTAGCTTTGTGAGTTTTCTAATTCATTGCTCTTGAAAGATGTCCCTCATCAGCATCATTGTAATGCATATTGCTGAGCAGTGTCTGTATCATCATAGTCCATGGAATGACTCAGTTGAAATATGTTGCTTTAGGGAAAAAATCCATTGAGACTCTGCCTTTACATTTCAGGTGGCCAGGAGGAATATGTGTTGTCATATGAACCAGTCAATCAACAAGAAGGTTTGTACATCTTGCTGAGTATAAAATAATCTGAATTGTTAGAATGCTTCACATGCCCTTTACTACTAAACACCATGATAAACTTCTTCACCCTTTTTGACTTGTAACTTACTGTTATTCAAATGAATAAATCATTAAGGCATAAATTATTAAATAAAATCTCTAAATTATTTAGTGCAGAATCCAAAGGTGATCCACTTCAATAATTTCTTGTGTGGTTTATACTGTGGAAGGAAAATACAGTATACTTGACAGTTTTGTCAGTGAGAACCTCATAAATTATTGGTTTCTTCCGTTTCATAGTGCTTTAGCATTCTCACTGTTTCTGTCACAGCAAAAAGTGTGTGAATAGACCATTTGTCTATTTACCAACTTCAATTGAAACATCTCTAAACAGCCTCCCATTTCTGTATGGTTTTCTTATGTGGTTAATTTGGTCAATAATAACCAAGGGATTTTTTTCCAGAAAAAAGTAAAAATACTTTCTCACACTTGCATTTAAAAAATTGCTTTTTACTGATTTCCAGTGGAATGGTTTTGTGTCTTTTCACCTTGGTTTCGATTGTGATTCACTGTGTGAATATAGACACAGAATTTTTAGTCTTCCAAATTGTTAGCAGAGATGCTGACAGTTGATTTACGTTATCTAATACATAGCTCATATACTTGTAAATTACTCTTATGAAAGCAATGTCCTTTGGGAATACTTATCTGTTACCTGTCAAATAAGGTGGCAGTCAAAGTAAATATACATCATGTATTAACAGGAATTTTGAGTGCCAAGATTTCAAGTCTGTTTTCTTGCACTGAGTGGTGTGGCCAGGTTGTTTTTAATAGCACTGTGGCGCATTCACCTATGTAGATTTTCCACTCCTGACTTCATAATCATGGCACAAAGGCCCCAGTTTATCAGGAATCTTCCAGAAATAGTAAAAATTGTTATACAAGGCTAACAGAGGCTGCATTATTTATATCATATAATTTGAAATATTGTAAGATACCAAATAATTATGGATGAGAAATGCTTGAATTAAGACGCCACTAGATATTGGGAATTGGTAGCCCCCTTTGATGTAAAGTAAGTTATGTCTAAAGTAGGACACTGGAGTTTTGTCATCCTCACTGCAGCAGCTGCTGGTCTGTGTGTGCCCCCTCACCAGAGAGGCTCACAAAGGGAGAAACAGCAGAGATGTTTGTTACTTAATTAAAAAGTTAATAGATGATTCAAGACATTCCTCTTATGAATATAGTAATAGAGTGGAAAGAAAGTAGCTCTGAGTCAAATGAAAAGATATTTAATAGTCCAGACTTTAATTAATTGGCACTTATTTGTATCATATTGAACCTAAAATTAAAATTTGTGCTGCTGAAATTACATGATCATGGCAACATACTTAGGCATTATTGTCTTAATGGTTCTTACAGTGTGATTACACATAATCTGCTTAAACTTAATTTTCAACCAAAACCCCTTTATTAGAAATAATTAAACTACTACACATAATTTTGTAAGGGTGTTAATAGTTACAGAAACTATTTATATTTGAGTTGTTTTGTATGAGAGTGCTTAATTGTGGTCATAGAGGAAATGGAGCTTCTCCCAACACAGACACAGAATTTTATGAACTGTGCTGCTGTTTAGGTGCATCTTTGAATTGAAAGGATTTTCAAACCTCCCCTCTTTCCTTTTTCCATTAGAATTTAGGATGTTAGTTTGTGAAAAGGTGTGGTTTTTTTTTTCCCCCCCAAAGGCTTCATAATTTAAGACTCCTTTTCAATCACTGAGAATGGGAATTTCAGACTGCAGGTCTAACACCTTATTATAGCTGTGGTATTAACTGATTGATGTTATTCAACCCATTTTTATTCTCTTTGGAAGTACATATTCTTTTAAGTATTAAAATCATTGCTATGTGAGAAAGTTTATATTGATGGACTCTTAAAAGCTAGCAGTCATATGAAATATAACTTGACATTATTCCTTTATGTTTATTAGTCAGTTACACTCGACCCGTGATTGTTTTGGGACCCATGAAAGACAGAATCAATGATGACCTGATCTCAGAATTTCCAGACAAATTTGGCTCATGTGTTCCACGTAAGTCTCAGCAAATACTAAAGCAATTTTAGATGATATTTTTCTCTCTTTTTTTTTTTTTAGTAGGCTTCTGCTTTATGTTGGGATAAAAAGTTTAATATAATGTTTAAACTGTATAGACCTTTTTAATATTGTCAATCTCTTTGTGACAACTTTGCAGTATAAATGGGAGACTTTTTGGATCTTGTAGGGAAAAAAAGTCACTGTTTTTTGTTTTGCTTTAAAAAACTACTTTATATTTAAAGATACTACTAGACCAAAACGAGATTATGAGGTGGATGGACGTGATTACCATTTTGTCACTTCTCGAGAGCAAATGGAGAAGGATATTCAGGATCACAAATTCATTGAAGCTGGCCAGTACAATAATCATCTTTATGGAACAAGTGTCCAATCAGTGCGAGAAGTAGCAGAAAAGGTAAATCAGTGCCACTTACTTTCATTTATTGAGGTGATTATATGCCTGTGCTGACAGGGAAAAAGAGAAAAATGGCAAGAAGCCATTAGGAACATTGTGACTTTGAAAGGAATTTGTATAAAACTAGAAACAATGTGTATTGTCACAGATGCATTTAGGGAAATAACGAAGCCTTGGAATAATGAAAGCATCATGATTAAATTCTGAGAAAAGAGCAGCCATAATGTGCCCTCTCATTTAAACAGAATATAGAAGAAATAAGCAGAATTATAGGCTAATTACCCTAGCTCATATACACAGATCATTAATTAATTAAGAGTAGTGCTGGTGGAGTTAATTACTATGATGATCCTTTTGACATAGACGTGTGCAGAATAGAACTTGCAAAAATGTTATTCTTTGTACTCCTCATGGTTTTAGCTAACAAAGGGAGGAGAGTAAATGTAAAGAATTCAATTTTAAAAGGTTTCTTTTCCATAACTGACCCTATATTTTGAAGATTGACCTTACTGTTTCTATCCTGCAGTGATCTAAATTAACTATTTCTTGCAAATTCTAATTATTTCTAAAGTCTTACTGAAGTTGACTTGATCTGTCTGAAAAAGTGGGAAAAAGAAAGTGTATTTCTGAGAGTAAGGTGCTTGTCTTAAAGTCTTTTGGTGAAATTTTTTTGCACATGTTCCATGTTAAGTTGCTGAGTGTTGTTCTGCTGCTTACAAATCCAGTGCATTTACAGTAGCCAGTGTTATCTGATCTCTATGAGAGAAGGACCAGCTATTTTCTAGGTGGAAACTCCCAAGTGGACAGGCAGAGGGTAAGTGTGGGTAGTAACCCATGTGCCATAGGGCTGTAGTTCAGTCCTCTGGAAACCTCTGTAGACCATTTTGACCAAATGGGTGAGTATTGCTATTTCTGGCAACTGAACTTACTGGAAGCAAAACCAGGGCAAACATGGCAAGATTCTGTGGGTCAGTGATGTTTTCTTCTCCTGTCTTTGTCACCATATGGAATGAAACTTGGCCCTATGGGATATAGTGAGAAAAGGAGAGAAAATAATATTAATTACAGAATTGTTCAAGTAAATGAACAGTACTTTGTATGGGAGGCTGAATAAAGCTGTGAAACTATCATACGTAGTTAAATGACAAAATTATTGAACAGTTTAAACATTATAAATCTGTTGGCAGTTGCTTTAATTGGTAGTACAAATACAATCCTTCAGTTCCATCCTGGACCTGAAACTGGCTCTGTTCTTTTATCAATCTGTTGGGATTAGTAAGGTAAAAAATTGCTATGAATCTTTCATAAATGGACATGAAGAACAAAGTATTACCAGATGTCTCCATGCAGTTAAATCCCTTGCACAGGCACCATGGGACTTTGGACTTGGTAGATGGAGCAATTTATCAGTTGCAGCTAACATTATTTTTCAGGGAAACAATGGCCTATCCTTCAGACCTTTACTTCAAAATCATGACAGGGCTGCAAACTAGTTGATCTGGAACTACTCCCATCCTTGTATTCTTTTCCATCTTGCTGAAAAGATGAGTCTTTTCAGTGGGTTTTATTGCTGGGATACAAAAGATGGTTTCCAAGTTTTCTACAATCAGTTTAGGAGAAGATAGAAGTGACTGCTATTACCCCAAAAGACCCAGAAACAGTATTCTTAAAATAGCCTTCAGTTGTGTTCATTCGCCATGCTTCCAGCTGATCTCTGTCTCTCTCATTTCCTTCCCCACAATGGACACAGCTAAAGATGCTTTCTGATGTTGTTGTTCAGTTATAGAAGGCACTGGCTGCTGTGCTGTGCTTCTCAATCAGATGCAGTGCAAGTAAGGAACTAAAATATATAACATTTTATTCCAAATGCACTGTGCAAAGAGCAAAATCCTGGGATTGAAGCATGATTGTATCACGATGTACTTGTGTTTCTTTTCCTTGTCTTTCAAATCTTCACTTGAAAAATGTTTTCATATCCTCTTTCCTTTGGAATCATTAGCAGTTTGCAAATCTCTGTGTCTCAAGGCCACAGTTAATGCACATTCATTGGTGATTTGGAATAAACTGTCACAGTTATATCCCATAAGGTCCATCACAGGTACTGTGCTGGCTCTCTAGCCCGCCACCCTTTGGCTCCTGGCATAAATTGTTGGGCCAAACACAGCAAATAATGTTTTATTTGAAAAATTAAAAAGCACCAAGTAATGCTCTAAATTCTCTGTTCTCAGAGCATGTGCCACATTTAAAGACGTGGACAGATCAGCACATGTAAAATACTCTGCCAGGACATATAGACACCTTTTTAAAATGTTACCAGTTGGCATCCAGACCCGTGGACTGGATCTGGGAAACAGCTATCATCAGCTGAAAGCAAACAGACATACATATTGTTCATGTGAGAAGAACACTTCTCTTTAAAAATTTCTGGAATAAAATTCTGGTTTTGTTGGGAAGGAGATCAAATGCAAATGATCCTAGTTATTTCTTCTGCCAGGAAGCAGAAGCATGTCAGTAATTTCAGACATTCCTCCAGGAATGATCTCCCAGGAGTTCAGGAATGGTCTTGTACAATATGAATAACTTTTGATTATATGGTACTTGTGAGTTTGTATCCTGGCTCACAGATTTCTTCAATTCACATTGGCCTCCTGCTAAAGAAAAAGCTTTTCTTAATGTAGTCACCCAAGAGTGGCTTTCTGTTCCTCTTCCTCTGTACCCTTCTAAAGTGACAGTATGCAAAATTAATCCTGTGCTACTCAGAAAGGAAAGAAATAAAAACGTGTGAGGTGGAAATGAGCATATCTGAGATGCAAGGAGTTGAGAACAGGAGGAGCCTTTGAGATGAAGCTGAAAAATTCTTTAGAGTGGGAGAACAGAGAGGGGGAGGAAAGCAGCTTTACCACACTGTCTTCCAGCTGCCCAAGGAACAGTCAAGTTATATTTGTTTCTCAACAGACGAATGATAAATCAACCCAAATCAATTGCATTCACCATCTCCAATGTGGTATTTCTACTGGCTGGTACCTGGGGGAGGAGAGGACTTGTGTGCAGTTCCACCTGAATATGGTGGCATATTTCCTTGCCAGCAGGGGTGGGCACTCCCTCAGGTATGCCAGTCAAGTCATCTGGCTCCTCTCTAAACTGCATCTGTGACATGGCCACCTCCCTAAAGCATCCTCAAATTAGTACTGAAGTAAAGCAAAATAAAAAAATTTGGTGGTGTGGTTGAAGTCCAGCTATTCCACTGTATGATTCTGCATTGCTGATTGGGCTGCAACCTGTGATGAAGAAAGGAAGAAAGAAAGAAGGGTCAGGAACATCTCAAATGATGTGTGATCCAGCAGAGGAGATTGGGGGACCTTGTGCCAAAGTGGTGATATCACAGTATCATTGATGCAAATACTCTAATTTTGTTGGTTTCAGTGGAGACATGTTTTCACTTCTAAATTATTATGCTATGCTACTTGTGACTAAAACTTTACTTAGTGCCATTTTCCTTCTCTCTCACTTTTTAGGGTAAACATTGCATTCTTGATGTTTCTGGTAATGCGATCAAAAGGTTGCAGATTGCCCAGCTGTACCCAATCTCCATTTTTATTAAACCCAAAACAGTGGAAAATATCATGTGAGTAAAAGTAAAGTACCTCAGGCTAAATTGTTTAAGACTGTTGTATTTGAAAAGCCAACTGCAAGTTATATGCAGACAATTGTAATGTTTGCATTTCAAATAATATTTAATTCCCTGAGTTTAATTTTCAGGGACTGTAAGACAGGGCTTCTAATCCAAATTAAAGTGCTTGAAAACAAGTGTCATTGTGTTAAGTTCCATGCAGCATAATGCCAGAACAGCTCATTTCCACTACAGTCTTTGCTTGACGTCTTTAGGGTTTAATCCTTTTATTAGGATTAATACTCAAACAACAGTTTAAAACTTTAAAGACTCCAAGCATTTGATAGTGCTTAAAAAAAGGGTGTAATGTTTTCACTTTCAGGGAAATGAATAAACGCTTAACAGAAGAGCAAGCCAGGAAGACATTTGAGAGAGCCATGAAACTGGAGCAAGAATTTACTGAACACTTCACAGGTGTGTTTTGCTTGTGACTGATCACTTGCCAGAGTTGAAATTTTATTGCTTGCTGTAAAAATATTACTTGCCTAACCACTGAGATAGTGAGCTTTGTTTTTCAGCTGATCTGTGATTACTTTGAGGTATAGAGCCATCTTAGTATCTTTACACTGATTTCACTTTGATCAATTAATTTAACATTAAAAATATACAAAAATTTAATGGGAGCTTAATTAAGGTTTTAAAAACGCTAAGATTTTCTACCATTTTCTTGGATATTGAATTGCAGATGTTTGCTTTGTTGGTGTCTTGTACACTTAAAGCTTTTATTTGCAGACCTGAAATTGCTCAGCAAAGCTGCTTGTAGGAAATTGTTAATTACCTTTTTTAAAAAAAAAAAAATTGGGAACATGATCAACCATAATGGTAAATAAAGCCTCTGAAAATTGAACACTACAGCATTATGGTACTTAGGGAATCAAATTTGTGCATGCCATAGGCCTCACTGTAACAGCAAGGGATGGGTTGCAGTCACTCAAACTGTGCTCTTTCTTTGCATTGTGACTTCTAACATGAGTAGGTTGGTCAAGTCATGACCTTCAGGAGCCCAGAAATGAACCCTTCCTATTCCTACCCTGACAGACAATTGCTGCTTTCCTTTCCCCTATGTTCTCTTTTGCAGTGTTTTTGTGTTTGCTGACCCATTCACTTATTTTCTGTGACGTGACTTTTGCCCACTTCTTCTCCCACATCTTATGTGGGCAGAGCTGTGAATGCAGCATCTGCTTCAGCTGGGCAGAGACACAGGATGGGGCGGTGCCTTCACAGAAGAGGAATATAGAGGAACCAGTAAATTCCCTGCCCAGTCTTGCTGCTGCCTTGTTCTCTGCATTTTGTGCTACACAGTTGTCAGTTTATCCCAAGACTGTACCTTGCTCTTGCTCTATCTGTCTGCACCCAGAAAGTCATGGGACTCTCAACATATCTTGAAAATTCCTTCTATTATAGAGTCCCTTACCAAACAAATGTGTCCAGTCTGTTGTTCTGAAAATGAATGAGTTTATTTTAATCATTATCAATTATTAGTTAGTAGGTGGTACTACCACTGGCTGTCTCAGGGCATTATATAGGACACTTTTTCAAGAAATTAAGGGACATAAATTATGATGTTTCAAAGACCTAAAAGACTTTTTGAGTGCTCAAGTGTTTAGATCTGTGATTTTTTTCCAGAGTATAAGGCTTCTTGACAAAGGAAGATGTGGTCAGACTTCTCTCCTTGATAATCCTGTTCAAGCCAGAAATTTGTTTCTGAATCTGTTTAAGACACTTGAAACCATTACAGATCCCAATTACAATTTGGAGGCTGCCACCCATGTGAGTCAGGTGGTAAAACAGAAGGTGTGAGTGTTCCCAACACTTGGAAAACAGCACATCATGTATGGTAACTGAAACCATCAACAGGTCCTGTTTCCACAGACTTAAACTTTACACTGAAGCACGTGAAAAGCACATCCTTCTTCAGCTTTGAGGTTACTGAGGTTTGGAAGAGGTGTGGTTGAACTTAGCTGGAGAGAAAGTGCTGAAGCTTATGGCCTATCCGCCTTGCAAAGACATTTCTAATTCTTTCTAATGCACTGTTGTGCTGTGAACATTATACTTGGCTTCTAACAATGGAGCAGCCTCCTCCCACAGGCAGCACAGCATTGGGCTGCAGGTGGGGAGAAGGTTTTTAAGAGATAAGAATGGAATGGCAGGAATAAAAGGGAACTAATTTGCATGAAAGCAAAGCTCAGAAGCAGCAGTATTCTTATTAATGCACAGAAGAGTGAGTCTGACCTGCCTCCAAAACTGTCTTTCATGCTAAACTTTACTTCTTGGATTATTGACACTGAGATTGTGACACTAATTAAAAAGAGGTTGCTATCTCACAGTGTTTGCTTTTCCAGGCTGAAGTGTTGGCAAGAACGGCTCAAACTTCATCTTCATTTTCACCAGACCATACTTTATTCTGCTATTTCAGAATCCATCCATATTGGCTCATTTCTAATTAATTTCTAGCCCTGGCAAAAATACATCAAGATAGGAACAAATATAGATTGCACTTTTAACTGTATAAGGAAGCCTCTTGTCTATAAAACTTGAATCTGTTGTCTACACAACAAACTCCATAAGTTCCTCCTCTTTAGCAAAGGTAGAGCTAAGTAGACATCTCAAGGTCAGCCAGCCTTGCTGTGCAGCTTCAGGATCGAGCTGAGGAGTTCACCAGCCTGTGAGGACACAGCCCTGCACTGTCTTGCTTTGTGTTGGAAACACAAATGAAAGTCGGGCCAGAAAGAATACTGGAGGATGTGGATTGACTCAGGCAAATTGGAATATGTGGCTAGGAAAAGGTTAAAAAACTCATCAGTTGTATGTACTTGGTAGGACAGTGGAAGCGACTTCCTGTCCCCAGGGAAGGGCTCTGTGTGTCCTGCAGTACACAGAAACCAGCAATGTCCACAGGTGTCTGTTCCTTCAGCAGTCCCAAATCCTCCTGCCACTCTGAGGGGAAGGAGCAGCCTGGCGTGGAGCAGCCTGGTTTCTGCACAGAACGAGGAGGGATGATTGCTGATTGCCACATTATGTTTTGCAGCTATTGTCCAGGGAGACACTCTGGAAGAAATCTACAACCAAGTGAAACAGATCATAGAGGAACAGTCTGGTCCTTACATCTGGGTTCCAGCAAAGGAAAAATTATGAAAACAGATTTTTATTTTTCATTTTCTAACTGACATCACCTACTACATCTGACGACTCTTAAGCCCTTCCAGTGGAGCCTGCCTCTAGATCTTTCCAGTGTGGTTCATACCCTAACCATCACATTCTGCAGTTCCCATAATGCTTTACATTTGGTGTCTCTCTTAGTTTAAATAATTTGTATTATTGTGTGTTGTTGGTTTGCCATTTTTCAAACATGACAGTGGAATGGCCTGACCAGCTATTAGTTTAGGGTGGGGGTGGGAGGGAATGGCTTGGTAAAATTCCTTAATGTTTAAGGGAAAGTAACTTTCAAAGATTTTTCAAAAAAGCTTTATAGACATTCTTTTAAAATTTCATAACAATTGAAAGAAAAGTTGTATTCAAGGAAGTTGTAAATTATGAGTAACTTTGCACGCTTAACTTTAATAGCATGGTTCGGTCAGGGCAATCAGTTCCAGGTTTTATTTTCTGAGTTCAAGCCTATTGTCATGGTATCTTTTTTCTTTCCAGGCAGTTAGAAACTTTCAAATTTTGAGTTAGCATTTTCATTAAGTCCCATTACTACTCCTAAAAGGATATTCATTTTCATAATTTCATACGGATATTCTTATAATCTATTTTTTCATTTTTGCCAATAAAATTGCTAGGGACAAAGATGTGTAATGTTTTTAATCTTCCTCATGGAACACTATTTATAGTGTGTTACAGAAATTCTTTATAGATAATGGTCATCACACTTTTTGAGCCTAAAAATATGTTTAGGTGCTAGGAAACCTTGTATTTTTCAGAGGAATGCCAAATTTACATTGGCAGTAATTCAGAAAACAGCTGCAGAGATGGTCATTAGGGCAATGAGAGAATGATTCATAGCCTAAAAATGTGTGTGTTCTTAGGGGTCAGATTTTAATGAATATTTTACCCACAATAACTGCCTATTTTGTTATAATAAATATATATATATTAAACTTTCTTTAACTAAACTCTGTAACTATGGGAATTATTTTCTTTACATAGTTGCGCACACGTATAAATATATATATATAAAATATATATTTTTCTTTTACCACCTACTCCTAGCATTTTGTTTTGAATAAAAATAAAAAAAAAAATCAAATTAGAATTTACCTTCCTTAATCATGGAAAAATCAAATGGGCTGTGATGGCTGGGCATGAAGTCCAGGGAATATTAGTACAAGAAAAAAATACATGCAAGTTCTCCTCTTTTCTACGCAATTCCGGGTGTTTGTTTTCCCCTGTCCCCTTTGTAATATGCATGTCTTAACCAAAGGGAGAATTCAGAGTCAACAATATATTTTTTTTTTCTGTATGTGTTTGTCTCGGATTGCACAGGCACAAGATCTTCCATTTGCAATGCACAAATTTCTGTGCTGAATGTTATGATTACGTTGTACCAGAACCTTCAATAATGAAATTCTCTAATTCCCGTATTATTTGGTACCTGCCATTGCTTGTTTGCAGCTGATTGTTTTTGAGAGGGATGTACATGGCAGTCATGGGGCAGTCACAAAACCAAATCAGCTTTGGTTTGTAATGAATTATGAACACTATCCATTCCATTTGTTAGAAAGAGGAGAACAGCTAATAAACTTTATTGTACAACATATTTGTCAAGTGTGTTTTTAATTATGATGAATACAGGTGTTGTAGCATTTTGGAATAATTGACTGAGAGTGTAAGCGAAAATCAGGTGTTAAAGAAACACTGGTGGCCACATTGGGGCTACTGAAGTTACTGCATTAAAAGCAGGTTTAAACTTATGATACAATTATTGCTGATGTTACGTGGGATGCTAATGCAGCTTACAGGAAGTTAAAGCTGCTGGTGCATGCCCCAAAAGAGTTTCTGGTTTTCAAGATCTGGGTGTGTTGCCTTTCTGAGAATTCCTGCCCTTGAAAGCTCATGGTGTACTGGATTGATGCAGCTTTTGCTAAATAATGTCATAAATTTTTAAGAAAGCTAGAAGTATACTCTTT
>VZSR01000247.1:12104979-12251909 GCA_013398615.1 Brachypodius melanocephalos
TCCTTGTTGGTATCTTTTCTAAATTGTGCTGAAATCTAGGTTAAGAAATGTAATATCTCCTTAAAGCACAGATACTCATAGAATTAAGAATGAAATAGGAAAATTATCTAAATTCTGACAAACTGTGCTTATGTGATTGTTTAGAGGGGAGTGTGTTTGTAATAGAGCTCCTGTACAAAAAGGCTGCTTCTCTGCCTTCTGAACCATTCCCATTGAGGATGAGAAGAACCACAGGACAGTCCTGGTACCAAATTCATGTCTTACTTATCCTGCCCTTGAGTCTTAAGCAACTGGTGCTAGGACTGTCGGTCTTGTCATCTGTTTATGAATGTAAGCACTTGTGCAAACATCAGGGAGAGAGGGTTCAGATGTTAATCTGGCCAGTAGGAAGGGCACAGGAAGAATCTGAGCAACGGATCCTTGAAAACATTTGGAAATACTCCAGTGGCACCAGGTTATTCTTTAACACTTAGGAAAACAAAGGGACAACTAATTCCACATGGTCTAGGGAGCCCAGGATCAGATTTCAGCCATAAGGTTTTGTTTGGGAAGAAAGTCTGGAGGGATCATTCTCTATTTGTTTGAAACTCTAAACTTGAAATAGCAACTAATTGACTCAGGTGTTGTCTTAAGGTGCTAGTCAGGGCTAGAGCTAGCATCCTGCCAAACTGCAGTCAGTTAGCTGATGAGTTCTGGAGGCATCCTGCCACATTCGAGGCTGTACAGGCTTTTGGGGATGCACAAAGCTGTGTGGCTCATGCTCTCTCTGGCTGTGAGGACTCACATAACACAGGCTTTCTTTTTCTGAGCAGCACTCAATGGCTTTTATCTAAACAAAGTGTTATAGGCAGCTGCAGTTCATTAACTAATAAGAAATAAATAAAAGGGCAGCACAAATGAGGATTGCTCTGTGAAAGTTAGACTAAAATTCACAGCAGCTTTTAACACAGCTACTGTCAGCAGTTTTGATTCTTTCTGGGAGAGAATCCTTCCTGGGCCTTTTCTTAAGCCTTAATATAAATCAGAATGATTCAGCTATTTTATAGCAATTGCTATTAAATTTCAGGAAATGTGCACTTAGCATGTGCTGTACCACCTGTAGAGTGCACAGGCTTTGCTGTTGGGCTGGGCTTCTGGTGCTGCCTTTATGCAGTTTGTCACGATGCTGAGAATCTGGCATCACCCGACTCTCTGCTCTGCCAGACAAACTCCTTGAATCTCCTTCTGCTTCCTGAGCCCCCCGTAGAGGGAATACACAGATCTCAGAGTGAGGATGTGGTTCCACAGCCCTGCCCCACCCCTGTGTGCCGGTGTGTAGTAGTTTATTGAATGAAGTCTGTAGGTGGGGCCAAGGCAATAGCGACCTCATTGGTGCCTCAGATATTTTGCAATTTCCAGGTCTGATGTTTTTTTTCCAAGTGTAGAGGCAGTGTGAAGAGAGGCATGCTTTCTTTTCCAGTAGTCATTACGAGGTGTCGTGTGCCGAGGTAAGCAGGGTATACTGTTGAACAAAGTGCAACAGCAGTCGAATGCAACTGATTTTCACCTAAGACCAGGCTGGAGAGAGCACTCTTGCAGGAGCCCTGATCTCTGGGAGTTCTGAAGGCTGAAAAAAATCACAGATCCCAAAATTTTCACCATGAAGAGCTCCAGAAATGTTTTCTATCTTCTCTTCTTTCATGCTGGTAAGTGTCCTAAAAAAGCTTTTGCTGTGGCATGGGAACTCTGTGTGATGTGAGAGAGCAGAAGGAAACTAGAACCACTTCAGAGCCAATCTCAGATGGCCAGGAAAATAAACAGAAGGAAGTAATAGAAAAGTAGTAGGAAAGGCTGTGTTGAACAGCATGTATATATCTTGACTCGTTGGTGTCAAATGTTTTATTTTCTCAGTACTGAATTCAATTTCTGGTTCAGTGGTGTCTGTTTTTCACAACAATGCACAGTTCTGTGGCATTTTGTAAAAATAGAAATATTTGCTTTATTTCACTTCTCATGCTCTGCGCAACATGTTGGCTTTCTCCTGTCACTCCTAAATTGTATTGGTGAGTGCTTTTAATTTCACCAGAGGTGTAAGTGCTGTTTCTGAAGCACTCTTCAGTGCTTCAGAAAATAAATAGTCCTAGTTAATTATTTTTCCCCTCTTTTTTTTTTCCTCTTGAAAGCCCTTGATACTGTAGTAGTAGCTATGTAGATAGCCACTTGATGTTATACAATATAGTACCATTACTTTGAGGAGTTATTGGGATGTTTGTCAATGACAGTTATGGAATAGTTAGGAATCTGAGCATATTTCAAATGGAAGTTGCCAGCTTCTGCCATTTCAAGCTTTATGTATGTCTGCTGATATACAGAAGGGCCAAAATTGAGAATAAACTTGAGTTCAGACACTGACCTGATGTTTTAAGCTGGTTTTCCTTGGCAGTAATATGAGAGGCTAACTGCAGGCCTTGTATGTGCTCAAGCTCATGTCAGATGGGTTAATGTGTAAGGAAGGAGCCAGGATATTGCCCAGATCTGACTTTTCCTCCAACAACAAAATTCAGCAATTTGGAAAGAGACCAATAAAGTCTAAAGATTTTGATGAGTGAGGAAAAAAACAACAGACACATGCTGTTTCACTATTTTGGCTGAAATACAGAGCTAAATGAACTTTATGTTTCAAGTATATGGCTAATGATTTTTTCATACAGTTCATGCTTTACCCCCTGTGTGTCTATATCTAAAATCAGAATGCTGAGACTGAAGAATGGCACTTAGCATACATACACACTGAGATGC
The DNA here is from genome assembly GCA_013398615.1 of Brachypodius melanocephalos. NCBI lineage: Eukaryota > Metazoa > Chordata > Aves > Passeriformes > Pycnonotidae > Brachypodius > Brachypodius melanocephalos. The sequence goes on from VZSR01000247.1 coordinate 12,107,758, forward strand.
TGACTCCCCAGTTTAATTGTTATTTGCTTCTGTTTATAAAAAGAAAAGCCCAAAACAAAACCCAGGGTTTTTCTTCTAGTCCCAAGGAATGAATGGTAAAATTTCAACCAGACAGATGAGGTAGTACAAACATTAAGTTTCTATGAGGTGTATTTTTACTGTGACCTGTTGTGCCTTTCTCCCAACCCTCTTGGTTCTCAGAATTTCTGCAACTCAGAGGTGGGCAGTTGTTTCTCGCTCTGCTGGCATGTGCTGCCATGAAAGCTTCCTGTAAGCTTTCCAAGTCTGACTTAATATTTGTTGACAGCAGTAGAGTTGGCTCCATGTTGCAGAGGAACAGCAAGCCAAACCCACTGTTTCAGTTTTGGATCTTTTGGCATCAACAGTCTTGTTTAGTCTGCAGCACTAAGTCAGAAGATGTGCAGGGAGCACTATCGGGCACTAGCGGAGTCATTTTTAACTTGCATGGTCAGATGGGGCACCTCAACTGCACTGGGGGGGAAGCAGAGGGCCAGTTTAGAGGTATTAGAAAACCACATGATAATTGGTTTACAGCAAACTCCAGCTTAAAAATGGAAATTGTAGACAAGCAGTGGAATGTTGTGTCCCTGCTTATGAAAATGACAGTGCCTGTTTTTCAGGGCAACCCACGCTTGCGTTTCCATTTCACCGCGCTGTCTGCGCACGATGACATCTCCCTACAAAAGCAACCAAGTGTTTGTAGCTTTGGCACTTTGGCACAGGAGGGTGACGTTTGGGGCCCTGAAAGGCACCTTTCTTTGCTAATTAATGGAAATCTCCACTACTCAACTTGAGTCTTTTCATTCATGGCTCTGCCCTCCCCTTTTCCTGACTGTGGTTATGATCTCTTATGAAAGACTGTTTTGAAGGGCCAAGTTTACTTTCCTAGTTTTCATAATAAGCCTAGTGGCAAGGCTTTTGAGCACCTAAGGTTGCTTTTTAAATTCAGATCAATAAGGGCTGATTCAGGATTCCAGATACTAACTTGCAGTACCTGAGACAAGAGTTGTCTGTGGACAGTCTCTTTGGTTTTGTAGCATACTATTTTAAATAATAATTTCACACGCTTTTAACTTGATTAAGATGGTGTATTCTGCAAGGTGTATAAAACTGTCTGGATGCCCTGACCTATTCCATGATACCTGTATTTCTTATGTCAGAAACAAATGCCATTGGATTTCAGTATCTGAGTCTGATCTTGTGGTCAATCCAAAAAACCTTCAGTCTTCATGTGAATTGGAATGAAAGTGGGAATCATCTCTAAGAACTCACAGTGAAGTGAGCCCTGATTTTTTTCTGTTTGGGGGGAGAAGCAGAATGAAAATTTGTCTCTAAATGGTAAGCTCTGATACACAAGCTCTGATGTGTTTTGTAATATTTTCTCTTGGTGTTATGTTTGCAGCTCTTGGCCTGGAGCGTGTCCGGTGGTGCACGGTGTCTGAGCAAGAACTTGCCAAGTGTAATGGCATGAGCAAGGCCTTTAGTGAGGCTGGCATCCTTCCCCCTCTGGAGTGTACAGCAGGGGGGTCAGCTGCTAACTGTACCCAGATGATCAAGGTGAGCTGGGAGTGACACCAATGTCATTAGTTTAATTTTTCCACGTGCCTAATAATAATCCCCTGGCAAGGTGCACGTTTCTGTGGTGAGTGTGTGGCCATCCAGGCAGCTCATCCTCTGGTTCCTGGCATTCATGGCTCTGACAAATCAAGGCATATCCTTTTTTAAAAAGGCTCAGAAGTATACATGTGAACTGGAATGTCAGAATGGCCCCATGTCATCTGTTTGGCTGCTCACATATGGCCAGTCATTAGGAACACAGCTAAGGTCTTAAATATTTCCTCCTAAATAGTAATCTTTGATTTGGGAATTGTGTCAGATTTATTTAGCAGATATTTAAGAAGGGATGGAGCTACAAGATGCAGACAGTAGTTAAAGCTGTGCTGCTTAGCCTGTAAGTAGATTGTATTTTGATAAACTCTGGATCAGACTTCCGTTTCAGGGTCCTGTTATGGCAATTGCTGTATAAACAGATGAGCTGAGTGTAATCAAATCAAATCTCTTAATACTGAGTACAAGAGAGAGGCAAAGCAGCAAGTGGGGTGGGCAAAGGGCAAACCTCTGTATTAAACTGTATTAATTCAGCTGCCCAGAGTGTGCTCAGCTTCCAAAAAGAGCATGCTTCTGGGGAGGGTTTTAAAGACTGTGAACATATGAATTCGCAAAATGATGTATGCAAAATAATTCCCTCCTTTGGAGAGGGTAGGAGGTAAAAAGTGGATGTTGGAAGAAGTGTGGAGGCAGGTAATCATGGTTGTCATCACTGGCAGAATGTGGGGGAAGGGAAGGCTGGCTGACTGTGTTAATAAATAATGTTCCTTGTAGATATGCACAAAAACCAGGTTTTTGTGGAGATGCAGCCTGTCAAAGACAACAGGTTCAGAGCAAGGAATGGAGATCTGAAAGAATAGTTTGAAGGGAGATAAGGCAGATGATTGTGTGGCTAGAAAAAAAACCCAGATTTTAAAAACTAATATCTTGTAATTTTTGTCAATAAAGCAGAATGGTTGTCTGACTCCTAAGACCACCTCATTGCCTCTTGATAAATACTGCTCTTGAGCAAGGATGTCAGAATTGTGTTGAAGAATGCTGAGAGCAGATATTGATAGAGATGTGGATCTTACCTTGGGATTAGACAGGACATTCTAGTGTCAGATCTTCCCCAAACCACTGATTGCTGCATTGCACAGAAGGACCTGTTAGTCTCTGCAGAGCAGATTATATAAAGGGCTAATGAGTGTCTACTCCTGAAATACAGAGCTCACAGAATTGCATTTGCAAGCCATTGAAAATAGCAGGCAGGCAGACAGCTTGAGTAAGTTGCTTTCTAATCAAATGAATTTTCACTGAAAGGCTTCAGACAAGACTTTGTCCTTTAGATCTCCTTTTTTGTTTTGTTTTTTTTTTCCTCTTGTGCTAATAATCTACTAAATTTTAAGCTGCCTACTCTGTGTAGGAGTGTGTAGAATTCCCTGAGTTGGCATCTCCACTGAACTCTGATCTATGAGGCCAAGAAGGGAGTAGGACACAGTGGCTGAAGAAGCAGATGCTGTTTTGTAACACTGCATAACTTGGACTTAGACCTGTGAATATGTTAGCATATGGATAAAGGAAAATACCTGTTTGATTGAAGGTGTGTAAAAATTAAGAAATACCTAAATATTTAACTAGGGAATCTGACAATATCTGATGTGACCAGAGCTGATTTTCAGCAGGTCTTTAAATGTAGGTAATTCTCAAATGTTGGGGCGCACAGAAAAAAACTTCCTCTGAAAATAATGAAGAGAGTATTACCATCACATGTATACTTACTAAAAAATTATAGGTGAGTCCCATGCTTTTGCTAAATTTATTGGCAAATGCTTGCTGAAAAAAAAAATGCCCACACTGCTGTTGATATGTCACCTCAGCAATAATTGTGTGTTATTTAAAGGAGAGATCTGTAGCCTGAAAACTAATTTATGTTAAATTCAACTATAGACCCTTTTTGACTTGTGCTATTTTTACAAAAGCTATTTATCAGAGGCTCTGTGTCTAAACAGAGCTCAAAGGTTCAGCTTTTCAGTCAGAAAAATGCTGTTTCCTATGAAACTATGGCCATATAATATACTTCGTGGTTTCTGTGACCAGCCCTTTCCATTTTATCTGCTCTACTTTCGATTCACCACCAGTTCTAGAAGCTCATTTTGTTCTCCCTGAGGGTAAGAGCCTTCCAACTCCCACCTCCTCTCCTGTCCGATGTCCCTCTTAAACCACAGGTTGTATTTGATTCCTAGAATGTCCTGGGCTCTGACCCTCACCAGTGGAAAATCACATCTAGTTATTCAGAAAGACTGTGTCTGTTCTTTAAGATGCAAGTATCTCCCAACCCCAAGTCTGCTTCAGGTTCCCTTGGATTTGTTCAGCTCTCATTCATGAGAAGCAACTCTCAGGACATCTGTTGTTTCAGCTAGTTAATGAAAATCATCTTTTTTCTTCTTCAAGCCAAACAAGTAAAAGATTTCAAATCACATGGAAACTTCATGGTTTAGATGTCAACATTGACATATTACCTGTGCTCTCACATGATCCCTTAAAAAATGTTCAAGCTCTTCAAGTGGTCCAGCCTGTGGGAAGTTGCTGTGGTGTGCTAGACAGTCCTAGCCCTGCCCTGCCCAGTGCTTTGCAAGTTCCCAAGGGATGGAGAAACTAAATGACCCCCTCCAGGGCCAAAGCAGAGGTTAGGCAAGCTGATAAGAAACTTGGAATCAGCTTAGAAATACAATATGTCACACTGCTGATTATTTTCTTGGCAGTGTCTTGTCTCTGTGTGAAATACCCTCTCCTGGCTCCCATAGGGTCAGTACAAGGGGGAGCTGATTCTGCCTCCAGGAGTGTGTCCAGCAGTTCTCCTGGCCTTGCTGCTGGGGGAACCCCCATCCTGTGCTGTCCAGAGCAACCCTGCAGCTGTAGCAGGATCCAAGCAAGCTTGGTGTTACAGTCAACAGAAATTATGTGGTGGTGTTGGACACCTTCCTCAAAGTGGATGCCTCAGATTTGTATTCTCCCAGTTTGAACAGTCTTTTTAGATACTTTCCTCATTCTCAGGAACCCATTACCACCTACTTCCCCACTCACAAAATGCATGTCTGGCTCGTGCTGAGCTGTAAGCCAGCAGGCTCTAAGAGTGCTTTGGAGTGCACTTTGGCATTCAGATTTAGTAGCCCCAAAATATATTATTTTAAACTATCTGTTTATGATCTAAAAATGTATCTACTTTATTTAAATCTTCAAGCTTTGGGGCACTAGCTACAGAGGTGAATGAGACTTCAAATTGCAGGGCTTTAAGATCCTGCAGAGAGCTGCAGCATCCATTTCTGAGGCTCCTTTGAACTATTAAGTCTAGTGAAGCCATCATTGTGCAGGGCTGGTTTCTGCACTGCTTCTGCAGGAAGGCAGTTTTGAAGGTCTAAAATCCCTCTTGGTAAGTGTTGTTCAGAAATTTGTGTGCCCTTAAAATAATTGGAGAAAAGAAAACACAAATGCATATTAACAAAAGACCTCTTCTAAATGCATGGGTACTCTGGTTGTTGATAACTACTGATAATTAAGCTTTAACATGTATTCTGCCCTTGTGTCTGCACAGGATGACTTGGCAGATGCAGTGACCCTGGATGGCCGTTCGATTTTCCAGGCTGGAAGGAAGTATGGTCTGAAACCTGTGGTTGGGGAAGTATATGATCAAGGTATATTCTGACTATCTCCATTAGTCAGGCTATGAGCTCAAATCAGAGAAAAGTGGAAGAAATTTAATGATTTCTAAATCATTAAAATTTCTAAACCTAAATAAAGTCAGATTGAATGACCTTACAATCACTTCAAACCCTCAGGTCTTGACTCAGTTATATTAAACTGTAAAACAAAGAGACTGAAATCAGCTGTGATGCTCCAGAGACATAATTTGATGCTGCTGTAACAAAATTAAGATCAACTGGGGGGTAAATTATATTGGTTTCGATTCAATCCAAATATATCTAGAGTCACAAAAAACTTCTTCCTGAAAGGAACCTCATTTTCAAAGCCGAGTGATCTCTGAAGTTAAATTGGATTGCCTGGGGACAACTGCAATGTGGCAATTCACATTGAAAAAATTATGGGGTACCTTGATTCACAGTCTGCAGGTTCTCAGCAAGGGTGGGAACACAGTGACTTCCTTGTGGATAGGGCAGGCACAAGAGTCCAAAAATCAGTGCATGTCACTGTAATGCTGCTGTGGGGCTACTTAGGTTGCTTCTCTTTCTTCCTGTGCTGCAGAGATTGGGATTTCCTATTATGCTGTGGCTGTGGTAAGGAGGAGCTCCAACATCACCATCAACAGCCTGAAGGGTGTGCGCTCGTGTCACACCGGCATCAACAGGACCGCAGGCTGGGATGTGCCAGTGGGTTACCTCACTGACACCGGGCACCTGGCAGCCATGGAATGTGACCTTCCAAAAGGCAAGAGTTACAGGGCAAAGAGCTCTTCAGCAATGCTCTCCCAATGGTCTTGGCACCCTCTGTGTGTGTACAGAAATGTGTGACTCAGCTGCTGTTTTGGTCTTTGACTTTGATGCTCCTTATCCGATCCTAATGTAGGTCTGGTGAAGACTGCAGGGTTTTGGTTTTTTTAAACCTGGAAACTGTCTTTTAAGAAGAAAATAGCTTGTGCCTTCTGGGTCTTTTTAGAGATGTACTGTGTGGATGTGTTAAAATGAAATTGATCTTGTTTATTCATTGCTAAAAATGCCTCATTCTAATTTTGCATTTAGCTGTAAGTGACTATTTCAGTGCAAGCTGTGTTCCTGGAGCAAATGGTATGAACTATCCCAAATCCCTCTGTCAGCTCTGCAAAGGGGACTCAGAAGGACAGCACAAATGTGAACGAAATTCTCAAGAGCAATACTATGACTACAGTGGGGCTTTCAGGTAAAAATCATGTCTGTCAATTTTTTTATTGCTGTACCCTCTCCAAAGTCATCATGTTCAGGCCTCACTGACAGGAAACTGAAGCTACAGAGCTTCCAGTTGATCTTGTTGGAAAATCTATAGTTTTGTTGGGATAGCCATGCTTTTAACCTGACTAATCAAAAGTAATTCTTAACCCACTATTCAGGTATTAATACTTGAATATTAAACCAAATGGATATTTAGCATATATACTGGGCAGGGGAAGCTGACTGTTATTTGCTTTGTCCAGCAGCTGTTGACACAATCTGAGTGTTTCAGCAAGCTTTATTCGCTTGTCTTTCCCAGTAAAACCTGATGATTCTTGAAGCCTGAGAGCTGAACTGCTGCCCTACTTGGCTATTTCAGTTATCCCACCTCAGCTACTCTGAATTACTGAGTTGCTCTGCCCTCCATTTTTGCACACCAATCTTTATTTTCCTCCTTCCCATCTGTGTGCTGTGTTGCAGCTCCCAGTCCCCAAGTCATAGCATTAACAAGGGAAGAATCTGCTTGTGAGAAACAATCCCCAAAGGATTGTATGACTGCCTTAGACACAGAACTGTCCTGGACAAAGAAGGTCATAGTGTTTGTCCCAGGCAGCACTGAGCATGTTGTTCATATTCACCAAATGACAATGATAGTTTACTTCATGCTCTAACAGCCACTAGTCTCTGCCTTGAGCAAAACTCGCAGCACAAGGAAATAGGTCAGTGACTGTGGCTGATGGAACAGAGCACAGAGCCCTCAGGCTGTCAGCTGGCAGTGGCCACAGCACAGGGGTTTTCTTTGTGGTTGGATTTATATTTATTAGGTGTTTGGCTGAAAATGAAGGAGACGTCGCTTTTGTGAAGCACAGCACAGTGCCTGAATATACAGATGGTGAGTAATTCTGAAGCTTGTTGAATAATGGCTGCAAGGTCTGAAATACAGTGTTTATAATGACAGTATAATATCAGATCTTTGATGTATTTTGAGTTGAGGAATCAGCAAAAAAATGCTGTAATATTGAAAACAGATATACCCTCTGAGGTGTGCACCAGGAGATAGAGGGTTTTTTAAAATGCTTGATGTTTCAAGGTGAAAGTGGAATCTTAAGCTGCTTCTGGAAAGAGACCTTCAACAGCAGAAAACTCTTTTTATATAGACCTGGGCTGTTACATTGCTCCAGCCTGCCAAGGGATTCAGTGGAAACTAGGAGAGAGTTAAACCTGCCCTATCTGGCACTATGTGAAAACTACCTTGAGCATAACATTGCTTTAATATCATGGACCTGTCTGACCCAGGGGAAAAAAAAGCCAAAAGAATGTTGTACGTGATCCTAAACTAGGGATGCTCTTGATAGTGCTGCAGACCCCAGTACAGCTCAGTGCAGTCTCACAAATGTTACAGGACTAAAGGACCACAAAGATGCACAGCATATGCTGCGCATCAGGAATAGCTCAGAGATGCTCAGGAGATGTGTGTTCTGCTCCACACGTGCAGGTGAGGCTTAGAGCAGGCTTGGAGCCAGAAGCATCAGCCCCAGCTGATTCTTTAAGCACATCCTGTCTGGTTTCAGGGAGAAGCCTTTCTTCCTGGGCTCAGCGGCTCCGCTCCCGGGACTTCCAGCTGCTGTGCCGTGACGGCAGAAGAGCTGATGTGACAGAGTGGAGACGCTGCCACCTGGCCCGAGTCCCCGCTCGGGCCGTGGTTGTGCGGCCAGACACAGACGGGACTGCTCTCTTCCAGCTCCTCAACCAGGGACAAGTAGGAGGCCATTTCTTCCTTGCTCCTTTGCATTTTAGAAGGGTTCTCCCAGCTGTCTAACCAAAAGGAATTTCTGAGCACCTTTGGCTCTGTAAGACATCCCAGACAGAGCAATGTGTGACAGGTGCTTCTTTCTTCTTTAATATTACAGCAAAGATTTAATGGGGTGGGTGCCAAGTTCCAGATGTTTGACTCTGCAGTCTACGGTGCCCAAAATCTTCTCTTCCGAGATGCCACCACAGAGCTTGTTGCGATCACAGCTCAGAATTACCAGGCGTGGCTGGGTGATGAATATCTTCATGCCATACAAGCTCTGAGCTGCTACTCCAACAGTAAGTTGTCTGTAGATTCCTCTTTATAACCAAGAAAAAAGATAGCTAGTAACACAGATCATCTTGATTTTCTTCTCACTCTCGGAGTGTTATGGCAAGATGCCAGTCTGATCTTTGAGCATGGGCAAAAGTCACTTTTTGACCTAGAAACAATACTGCATTGCAGAACACTTTCCTGTGAAATTGGGCAATTTTGTTATAAGATGCAGGCATTTTCTACCCTTTCTTGGTGTATGAGAGGCATTAATCTGGTAAGCTGTTGCTGCTGCCTGGTACTTAATTTCTTACCTGCTAAAATGGAGAAATACTAATGTGCTGCTGCACAAGTCCCCAGGGAGTCTAGAAAAATGAATGAATGGATTCCTAGCCGAGGATTTCCTCCATAAGCTGAAGGAAACCCTCAGTTGCTCTTTATTGAAGCATTATGGTCTTTCCTGCTATCAGAAGAAAGTAGAAATTACTTGATACACATTCTGGGAAAGTCAGAAACACAAGTTGCAAGAATCTTTGCCTTAAGAAGCTTAAAAATTCTGGCAGCTGAGCCTCCCAGATGTGATCTGTGCTGTGGCAAAGCCCTCACCTTCCTGATTTGTCTCTTCTGGGCATTGCTCTGTGACTGTCAGATGTGAAGAGGCTTGTGTTCAGGGTAGCTTTTTGCTGCACTCAACTAACATATTACTGGCTTTAATGGTCAGTAATTGTAGGAATTCCTTTGCTGTGGAGAGGTTTGCAGTGTGCACATAACTGCTCATCAGAGAGTGCCCTGGTTCCTGGTCAGGTGTAAGTCTGAGCTGAAGGGATGGGGAGCAACACAGAAGCAAATATTTTCAATAACATGTATGGGACATATGACAATGGGCAGTGTGAATCCTCATTGTCTGTTGCAAAGAAAGTGATTGTTACATTTGCTTTTCAATTTTGTGCAGCAATACCAGAAAGCCTGAACTGGTGTGTTGTATCCACTGAGGAGATTTGGAAATGTGGTGAAATGGCTGTTGCCTTTAGAAAAAAAAATTTGAAGCCAGAAATTCAGTGTATTTCAGCCAAGACAAAGGAAGAGTGCATGCAGCTGATCCAGGTAGGCTGCTACAATCCTTGTGCCATAAACCAAATGAACAGAAGCTGCTCTCTGCTGGGTAGGTGGCGTTAGATATTGGCACTCACTTTGATGACAGGTAGGAACACTGGGTTTCAAGGAAATGATCTGCAGCTCAGATGGTCTGGATGGGCCTGAATCCTGCTGATCTTTGGCTGTGATGGGCTGTTCCCCATCTAACAGTGTCTGCAGTCTCCTGTCCCTGTTCCACTGATGACGCTTTATGCACATTTCGGAGGTTTTCTTTAGCAGTGTTATGCTCTTTTGCTATAAGCCTTGCCCTTCAAGGTGCCACAGGTGTGATCATAAAAGTGTCATCATTATAGGAGGGAAAGTATGTGCTGGGTTTTTTTCACAGAAATCCTATATTTTATTTTTCAGAAAAAGGAAAGTGATGCTGTAGTTCTGGGTGGAGCTGATATTTACACAGCTGGGAAGACATATGGCCTTGTGCCAGCTGCTGGAGAAAGTTACTCTGGTAAGATGATCCAGAAACATAAATATTGACTTAATTTTTCCAGGTTGTTTGAAAAGAGCACTAAAAGCACAGTCCTTTGTTCCCAGCCCAGCTGGGAAAGCCGTTTTCAAAGGAAATAAGATTTACTACCCTCATATCATGGATAGAGGAGGATATGAGATGAGCTTCTACAGTAAGGCTACTTTCATCTGCTTTCATCCTGCTGCAGGACCAGCTTGAGTCGTTGGCAATTTTGAGTCTTGTACCTCTTTGTTTGCTTTTTGAATTCTGAATAAAAAAAAAAAATTAGTATTCACAAAGTCAAAATATTTTTAAGAGAAGCAAAAATCCAGAAACTGCACAGTAGATTCTAGTCAGAAGCAAATTCTTCCTATCAATGTGGCTGCTTCAGAGTCACTGGTTAAAAGAGGGGTTGTGTCCACAGTGTCATTAAGGCAGAGTTTAAATTTGCTGCAAAACTCACAGAAGTCTTAATGCAAGTTTGAAGTTTTCACGTAAAATAATGTCTTGAAGCAGATTTGCTGAGTTACTTGTACCCCAAACATTGTTTTTCAGAGGGATGTATTTATAAGAGCTGGTGGGAACAAGAACACTTTCATCATTTGTCTGTAGATTATTCAGCTCAGGTGTGTAGGAGTACCAGCTTTCAGACCAGAGGTGAATGCAGCAGTGAGGCAGTAGAAGTGAACAGTAATTCTGTGTACATCCACACTGCCTGACAAGTAGATTGTTGGTGCAATTGAAGTTGCCACCATATAAGTGTAATGGCTCCACAGATGATCACTAAGCTTGGGAATGCATAAGGGAAGCTGTAATGTGTTGTGGTTTTTCTTTTTTTTTTTATTTTACAAGCTAATGACAGCAGCAATGCATACTATGCTGTGGTGTTAGTGAAACGAAATCCGCCCAATGCGTTCACCATCCGTGACCTGAGAGGGAAGAAGTCCTGCCACACAGGACTGGGGAGAAATGCTGGATGGAATATTCCCATTGGTATACTAATTAAGAGGGGGATTATTAAGAACAGAGACTGTAATATTCCTCAAGGTAAGACAACAGTATTACATATCAAAAAGATAGTAATAGTCTAATGATAAACTTTAATTAGGGGAGTGATTTTGATATTTCATAGCTGTATATTAATCATATCTGTTTGTGAAGAGGTATTGTGTTTTTAATATAATGATTTGATAGACCACCAGTGTGGACTAGTGGAGGGGTCTGAGAATATTACATCTAACACAAAAGTATTCCTTTTATCCCAAAATAATTGGCTAATTTAGGTTGGAAGGGGCAGTTTGAGATCATCTAGTCCAAACAACTGCTTAAAGGTCTGGTAGTTTGTATTGCCCAGGGCTGTGCCCAGGCAGGTTCTGAGTAACTCCTAGGACAGAGATTGCACACAACCTCTCTGGACCCTGTCCCACTACTTGACCATCCTTGGTACAAAGGATTTCTTTTCTTATATCTAATCAGAATTTTCCTTCTCATAACTTTGGTCTGTTATTTCTCATCCTTTCACTCTGCATCACTGAGAAGATCTGGCTCTGTCTTCCTGAAAAACCCACTATGTAATTAAGATTGCAGTGCCCTGTTAGTTGTCTTATCTCCAGGCTGACCAAGTCCAGCTCTCAGCCTAGTAAGTGCAAGTTCTGCTTCAGCCCTCTGAGCATCCTACTGTCCTTCCACTGTATTTGCTCTAGACTGTGCATGTCCTTTTAACTGGGAGCTCAGAGCTTGCCACAGATGTCAGAGGAGAACCTTCACTTCCTTGACTGCTCCCGTAGCACACCCCATCATCCTAAGCACTGATGATGAATCCCTGTGCCCCTATCTAGGATTTTATTGCATTTATTTTCAAACTGCATTTGGTAATGAAACAATGTAGCACAACAAGAAAAAGATCTGTGAACACAGAACTCCACATTTTACCTCTTATCTATCTCCCAGGAAGCTCTTTGGTTTCATTATATAGTCAGTTAAATAGTGCTCTAAAAATATTTTATAAGCTACAGTTTGTGAATTTCAGTAAGGCAGATGTAACTTGTATTTCTAGTGTTCTACTGAAGCCTGCATTGGTTGTAAACTTCATGATGCTGTCCTGCCTTTTGTTGTGAAGAGCCCACACTTTCCAGTCCTTATGTTGCTTTTGTCTTTCCCCAGCTGTGAGTGAGTTTTTTTCTGCCAGCTGTGTGCCCTCAGCTGAGCAGGACAATTACCCAGCAAAGCTCTGTCAGCTCTGTATTGGAGATGAGAGTGGAAACAACAAATGCAGTGCAAGTAGCCAAGAACGTTATTACAGCTACAGCGGAGCCTTCAGGTAACTGATACCTGCTGTTGTGATTTAGTGTGTCAGCCTGCCAAAATGCAGGGAGCACCTGGTTTCCATCCCAGTCAGCAGACAGAGGTTATTGTTGCTGCAGCAGGTGCCATGAATGAGGTGGGACGTGTGTCCCCAGATGTCCTCACCAACACAGGTATGGCGTAAGGCATTACCCTGACTCATGGCAGAGCCTTTGCCAGCTTCCCTGCAGACAGCCAGGTGGCCAACAGCCCAACCCCTGTCTGTGCTCAGAGTACCTTGTGAGGACCAAGTAGACTGTTGTTGGCCTCCAGTCTTGCTTTAATCTAGTGGGACAGGGAGTCTGCCACGCTGGATGAGCAGGTCATCCATAGGGAGCTCTAGCATGGAAGCAGGCACCCAGTAGCCTGGATCTGGCTGCTGTGAGTCCCTCCAGGCTCATACAGGGAGCCTGTAGCGTGTCTTCACTACTCTGACTCATCGGTGGCTGTGGCTGAAGGTAGATTTCTGTACAGCACAAACAGCTATGGCCAATGTTCAACTACCAAATCCTCTTCAAAACAAAGTATGTTAAAAATAGAGGGGGGAAATAATATGGAGTGGAACAAATACTTTGTGCAACAGTGTACATGTACAGATGGGGCCATACCCAAAGACTGTGAAACTCTTAGACATGGAGCGAGCACTTCCTTTTCCTGACCTTCCCCTCAGAAGGTGAGCTGGCAGAAAGCTGCTTTTTTCCATCAGGGGAGGAGACTTCAACAGCAGCTGCCTGATAAATAATGAAGTGTTAGATTTGGATAACTACTTTTTGCAAATCTATTTAGTTGAGTCCAGCTGCTCTGTGGTTCACATAAAGATGCTTTGAATTGAAAGCATTTATATCTTTGACTTCCTTTAGGTGCCTGGTAGAGGATTCTGGGGATGTGGCCTTTGTGAAGCACTCAACAGTGTTTGAGAACACAGATGGTACTTAGTTTTACATGTCTCTATTGTAACTCAATTACTTTTTCTTGCTCTAAAGCATTAATTGCTTGACAATGACCAGTTTCTTTTTTTCAGGTAAAAACACTGCTAGTTGGGCCCAAAAGTTGAAGTCTAGTGATTTTCAGTTACTGTGTCCAAATGGTGCCCGTGCTGAAGTCACCCAGTTTGCCAATTGTCACCTGGCTCAGGTGCCAGCTCAGGCTGTTATGGTTCGCCCAGATACCAATGTTTTTGCTCTATATGGACTACTGGACAGAGCCCAGGTACTAATAATCCATTTATTTTGGGGGGGAATTATATATAGTCTTACACAGTCCAGGGATAAAGACAACAGGACCATGCTGCCATATCCTGCCTCATGGCACTGACAGCATGTGCACAGTGCACAGCCCTGTTGGGAGTGTGACAGAGAAGGTAAAGTACAACCCATGTAACTCACCCAGCAAAACCACCCTGCTGCATAAGGGATTTTAACTTTTTGCCCAACCACTGGTTGCAGTAGTAATTTCCCTGGAGTTTAAGGTGTTTTCCCATGGCTTTCCCCCATTTCTGCGTTACTTTGAGGTGTAAAAGAAACAGAGTATGTGCTAATACTTTTCCCTTCTGGAATTTTCCTTGGAATGCAATGGAACTCTGCTGAGTTTGTTTGTGCTGCAGCCATGTACATGGTAATCCATGCAGGCAGAGTGTGCCTGGCTGCCACAGCGAGGTTCCTCCTTCTCCATCCTGAAGTTAATTAGTTCAAAATCAAGACTGAGAAATACCTCTGTGCTAGGCTTCAGTCATGTCTGTAACTCCTGGGCAGCCAAACCCTGTATTGCATAACAATATTGAGGCAGGAGAATTTTTAAAAAAATTACAGCTATTTTTCCAGAGAGTAACTAAAAACACAAAATCACAAATGCTCTTCTTGTAATTGCCAGTGGCAGAATTCTGTATCTGCTCTACTGGAGCATCTAAAAGCAAATGCATAAGAGAGATTCTGCAATGGTGTATGAATTTTTCATCTGCAAAATGGTTCCTGTCATCTTTCATGTTGTATGACAGGAACATGGCACTTTATCTTGCAAAACGCTGAGAATTTTTCATTATTTTCAGGTCTACTTTGGAAATAACAGCAATGGGAATGGATTCAAAATGTTCGACTCTTCAGCTTTTCAGGGAAAAGACTTGATTTTTAAGGATTCTGCTGTTGAGATTGTGCCAGTAGAAGAGAGAAGAACGTACAGAGAATGGCTGGGGAGTGAATATATCGAGTCCCTTGAAGGGATGCAAACATCCCAGTGCTCTGGTGCAGGTAATAAGATAACACAATACTCACTCATGGCTACTGTCATTCCCCTGCTTGTTTTATGTCAGATACAAAGCTTGGACTAGCAGAATCCAAGTGGGAACTTCCAGGCCACCTCTGCTCTGCCACCTTCTCTTCAGAAAAGCTGCTGTCTGGATAACATGCTGTGCTACCTGTGAATGCCTCTTCCTGCCTCTTTGCAGGGCAAGTGCCAACAGCATCTGCTCATCAGGGAGTGGGGTAGGGCTGGAAGCTGCCCCTGTCTGTGTGGATGGGGTAGAATTTGGGGCAGAAACCAGCAATACAGTATCAACACGGTTTACAAGATCAGTCTAAAACTGGAGCATCTCTGCCATTGTTGCTGATACTGAACCACCAAGGATTCCCAAGAACTGTTAGATGGATACTGGGTTTCTGACCTGTAGAACAATTTTTGGAAGGCAATATCAAAACTCTGGTCTAGTGAATTCCCTCTCTAGTGGCCTCCTAGCTGGTTGTGTTCAGACTCCACATCTCTGCTTTACCCATCCTACCCTGTTTCTCCTGAGCTCCGCTGCCAAAGAGGTAAATGCACAGAGAATGAACAGGCTGTGAACAGAGACCAGTCTAGCTTCTGCCATGGACAAGGTCTTCTACCTTCCAGCAGAAGAAATTAGGTGAAATTTCCAAAGTCACTGGATGAAAAAGAAGCCCAGAGAGACTGGAAGGGGAACTACACTTGGATAGAGAAAAGAACAAAGCCAAACGTGAGCATCCACTGAGCTTATTGACTTTCCACACCCAGTGTTCTCATGGCTAGCCAGAGGTGTCCTGTGATCTTTAGTTTGATGCAGCCTTCATCAAGAACCTCATGACTCTCCTCCTTCCACACTGGGCAATCCTGAGTGCCTTGTGCATGAAACTTGTATTTGCTGTAGGTCAAACAAAGTACTTGACTTCTGAGTAGCCATTTCTACTGGCTGTAGCATTCAGGTTTTATTTTTATCCATAGCTGCACTAACCACAGATGTTGCTGTGCTGCTGGCAGGCACTGTCCTCCTGACTGTAGAGACCACCTCCTGATCCTGGGATGAACAGACATTTAGTGTAATAAAAACCCCACAAAGCCGGATAGTAATCATGTACATAAGTGAAAATAGCAAATAAACATGAGAAGTAATCACACTTTAACCAGCCTCGTAGCTAAACTACTGCTTTTCTGGGACAGGAACATTTATTTGCCTTTCCCTTTCACTGCCCTCTGTTCAGTTGCTCCCAGTTACTGGGGCTGGAGTGGGACTCAGACTGATCCCAATCCCTGGCTGTGCCCGGTGGGGTGAGTGTGTCTGTGCAGGGAGCAGTGACGCTGTGCCCAGCACTCAAACCCATGACTACTGGCACACTGTGCCCGGCTGCAGCCCCCGCTGGGTTTCTTCTCCTTGTGCTTTTGGTCAGTTATGAAAAAGCAGCTGAATGGGAGCGAGCGTGTGGCCAAAAAAGCCAGTGGCATCCTGTCTGGCCTGTGTCAGGAATAGTGTGGCCAGCAGGCTCAGGGCAGTGATTGTCCCCTGCACTTGGCACTGGTGAGGCCACACCTTGAGTGCTGTGTCACTTCTGGGCCCCTCAGTTCGGGAAGGACATGAAAGTGCTGGGATGTACCCAGAGAAGGGTCTGGAGCACGAGGCCCTTGAGCAGCGGCTGAGGGGGCTGGGGGTGTTTAGCCTGGAGGAGCCTCCAGGGTGACCTTGTCCCACTCTACAACTCGGTGACTGGAGGGTGCAGGCTGGTGGGGGTCGGGCTCTACTCCCAGGCCGTGACAGGAGGAGAGAACATATTCATAGAACTCATACTCTCAAACTGTGCCAGGGGAGTTCAGGATGGACATCAGGAGGAATTCACAGAGGGTGAATAAACACTGGAATGGGTTGCCCGGGAGGTGGCGGAGTCACCGTCCCTGGAGGTGTTTAAGGAAGGACTGAGCGTGGCGCTCCGTGCCGTGGTGTGGCTGACACGGCGGTGCTGGGCCGAGCCCGGGGTCGTTTCCAGCCCCATTGATGCCGGGATCCCGTGAATTTCAGCCGGCGGGCAGGGGATGCTGCGCATGCGCGCCGGGCTCGCGCTGCGGCGCCTCATCCGTGCGCCGCGCGCCCCCTGGTGGTGCGGCGTGAGGGCCCGGGGCCGCCATGGTGGCGCGGGCGCTGTGGGCGCTGCTGGCGGCGCTGCGGGCGGGCTGGTGCCTCCTGCCGCAGAGCGGGTACCTGCACCCCGACGAGTTCTTCCAGGCGCCCGAGGTCATGGCAGGTAAGGCGTGCGCCCGGGCCGTGGTGGTCCCGCGCGGGCTGGAGGGGGCGCGAAGCGGCGCGGCCACGGGCACCGTGTCTCGCATCGCCGGCCAGGCGGGTGTTCCCGAGGGATCCCGCTCTGTCACACAGCGAGTCCCGCAAGCCGGGCAGGACAGGATCCGCAGGGCTGGCCGAGTGGGTGGGTTCCTGCTCTGTGCTGTCCACAGCGAGTGGCGCCTCAAACCACATTACTGTGACAGGCTTCTCGATGCTTTGTAAAAATGAATGGTACTCTCCTAGAAATGCCAATGTTGGCACTAGTTTCAAAAGTTCAGGAGCTGCTCTGTATTGTGATACCTCTTATACCAAGTAGTATCCCTAATGCTGAATTACTGAATAAAATATATTATCTGTGTATGTATTTTTCTCTTCCTTTGTAGGGGATATTTTAAACCTACAGGTCTATTACCCATGGGAGTTCCTTTCCAGCTCTCCTTGCAGAACAGTTGTTTTCCCATTAATGACATCAGGAGTCACGTACTGGGTAATCAAGTCTTTGCAGCAGTTGGACATATGTTCAAGTTGCATCAACGGCTACACTCTCCTTGTATCTCCTCGCCTGCTCTTTACAATCTTTTCTTTCATACTCGACTATAGTGTTTATCAATTGGCCCCTTTCTGGGGAGCAGATCCATGGAAAGCACTGATACTTCTTGCTGGATCATATGTCACGCTGGTGTTCTATACAAGAACGTTTACCAACACACTCGAAGGACTTCTCTTTGCTCTTCTCATGGTACTGGTTTCTTCAAGGAAGTGCAGTGGCAGCTCAGCAGAGCCTACAAGCAGCTCTCTCATAGGTGTCATAACAACTGCAGGGTTTTTCAACAGGCCAACCTTTCTGGCATTTGCTCTAATGCCCCTGCTTTACTGGGCCGGTTTAATTGTTGACTCTCAAAAGAGCATTAAAACTGTCATAAACCACATTTTGAAGTTCATCCTATGTGCATGTTTTACTGCTTCTGTTTTCATAACTGCTGACACCTTCTATTTTACCTCCGTGAGCTTAGACAACCTCTACAGCACTAACAAGAGCAGCCTAATTGATGTAATAGTTCAACTACATGACAAAATGGTAGTAACCCCCTTCAATTTTCTCAGCTATAATCTCAATCCTCATAATCTTGCACTGCATGGAACTCACCCACGAGTTACACATTTTACAGTCAATGGAGTAATGCTGTTTGGGATCTTACATATTCTGGCCATCAGTGCAGGCTTTAAAATGCTAAAGAAATATGTCCATCAGTTAATGCTGGTCAGATGGTGTTACCGCGGGCCGCCTGGGCTGTTGGTGCATTCCGAGGGCAGTCCAACATTGCTGCTGTTTTATTTTGTTCCTTTGGCATTTCTCTCCCTGTTCAGTCACCAGGAGCCTCGGTTTCTCATCCCTCTCATCCTACCATTGGTCCTGTTCAGCGCGTCACCAAACAGAGCTGTGAAATGGAAACTTCTCATTGTTCTGTTCAACCTGCTGGGGGCACTTCTGTTCGGGTGCTTACACCAGGGAGGGCTCATTCCCTGTTTGTTTCACTTGGAGCAGCTCATCCATTCTCCAGCGCCTTCAGTCCATCCACGGCACTACACTCTGCTCTTTGCGCACACCTACATGCCTCCAAGGTCTCTGCTTAATATCAAGAAGACAGACGTGCATGTGGAAGTCATTGACATGGCTGGGGCTGGAGAAGAAACCCTCTGCCACACAGTAGAGCAGCGAGCAAGCAATTTTACCTGCAGCCACTGTCACATCTTTATTATAATCCCTGGTACAGTCAGAGCCACAATTACAAAATGTGGTGTCTCATTCAAGAATGAGACTTTGATATTTCCTCACTTATCCATGGAAGACCCACCACAAATACCTGTTCTATCCAGTGGAAATTGGAGGAGTCACTTAGGACTTTACATCCTTGAGCTAAACAGAGATCATCGGAGCCTTTAGATTTTAGGGGAACAAAGTTTTAGTCTTTCACTTCATTTGGGTGCTGTCTCACACATGGTCATGTGGGACCTTCCTCTTTCACACCCCCCCCCCCATTTCAGCACTAGCAGTGGCACTGGGAGCTCTCCCATGTCTCTTAATTCCCATTCCTCATGCTTTTAGGATAGTCAGTTCTGGATAGAACCTGCTTAAAATTTGACTTACTCAGCCCTATGGCGTTTCATATGAACTTTTGTAATTCTCCTGATGAGAGAGGATGAAATCAGAGCTGTGATTGAAGCTTAGTGTTTCCATGTGAGACTTATTTTTGAAAGCTCTTAAAATCTCTGACAGGATTTGGGGACTGTGGAGTGTTTACTGATAATTGGCATTAATTCAGCTGCTGGAGAGAGGTTACAGGGTTAGAAAAAAGCTGGTCTGACTCAGTAATCTTTTATTTTATGTTCTTAAAAATTCATTAGACCAGCCTGCAGTCCCAGTACTGTACCACTGCCTTGGGTGGGTCAGTCTTGAAAAATCCCCAGCACTGATCTGGCAGAATCTGATTTAGAACATGTAGGATGCTTTAGCTTAAGTACTTGTGCTAAATCCTAAAATCCAAGCTTTGCCTGTTTAGCCTTCCTTGCCACAGTTCCATCCTCGTGAACGTCCTACCACGTACCGCCGCGGGCAGCTCGGGAGGGCAGCACTGTGATGGCATTAAGCGTGCGCGGTGTTCCGCGGCTGCAGCTCGGGCACTCCTTCCCTTGCGCGTTCCTGCCGCTCGTCTCGTAGCTGTCACGACTGCCCGGCAGAGCGCATGGCAGATCCTGTGGGAGCTGGATCGCGGAGCTGCGCAGACAGAAAGGGGATAAATCGGAGGGGTTTGATCCTTCGTGCCATTGCACCACAAGCATCTCTGAACGGGCTCAGCACATGGTAAGAGATCCCCCAGTTGAGCTGCCGTGGAGGAAAGGAAGCCTCGAGGGAGGAGCCGCATCCCCCGTACCCCCTCCCCGTGCACTAACTGCACTCCATTAAATCAGCTCAGTGGGAATGACAGCTCTTATCCCGGCTTTCCACTGGAGAGCAGTCTCTTTTTAAACTGGACACGAACAACTGGGCTTCAGCTGACAATGATGTATGTGCTCAATAGCACAGCATGACCTACAATCTTTGGTTTTGCCTACGTGAACTTCTGGATCCAAAACCTCCTGACTTGGCACATGCATTATAGTTCAAGCCTCTCTCTCTGAAACAAAACTGACACTTGAATTATTTCTGCTCACTAAGATGGTAATGCTTTTGGCAGTTCTTCATCCACACAACCTTACATAAGGTCTTAAGAGTCAGGTTTTCAACAAAGACAGGAATAATACAGGTTGATGCCAAGCTCTAAGGAGAATCTAGGTAAAATGAATGTGTGAATGATTTGCCTGTATTCTCCAACCTATAAGTATGACCTAGATGTTTAGGGAATATAGCTCTTGTTCTCTTGTAAACCATTTTGTCTTGTGTTCCCTGTATGTTCATCCCACATCGTTTTCTCCTCACTGTTGTCCTGCCTGTAAATTAAAGGTTTGAGTCTGGGGGGAGGCAGGGGGTGAGGTGCCTGTCTGTTTGTACTGCTGACTCACAAAGTATTGTAACTAGTTGTGAAAGCATTGTGACAGCAAATGTATTTTCCAAACTAATTTTCTTTTTGCTCTCTTACACTGGGATGACACAACCATGTGCCACAGCTGGTACTCCAGGTCATGCTTCCCATTTTCAGCTTTCTTAAACAACTTAAATCTTCAATGTTATTTTCATAAAACTTAGGAATTCTGGCAGTATGAGTGGGGTACATCTTGAAACTCTTGGGGGATGTAATGGAGCACCATTCCCATGGGATGATGACATCTCTACCACTGCACCAGTAATCTGAAGAGAGCCAGCAAGAGATTGGACTGCAGCTACCGTACCTGTACCTGGACTAGAAATACCAGCTCAGATTAACAATATACTGCTTTTGTCTTGCCATTCACACCTTTTTACACTGCAGATGCAGTTTCTCCATCCATGCACACCTGTCGTTGTTGCTGGAGGTTTAATTTTACCAGCAATGCAGGAAACTGTATCTCAAAGTACAAGGCTCTTCTCACCTGGCATGATACAAGGAATGGAAATGACCCTCCCCAGTTAACCGAGCCTCTACTCAGCTGGATCAAACAGTGAAACATGCTCTGAAGGAAGGTTAACTGCTGTAGTGTCAGAGATGTCAGCAGATACAGCATCTTAAGCAGACCTGCCCAATGCATTACACATGATGGATGCATCCTTTTCTGTTATGTAACTGTATTTCCATTTATTTGTAGGGTGGCTCTATTGGTAATTTTTTTTTTCCTCTGTAAACCCTTCTTGCTAAAATAGACTTGAGATGTCCTTTTACCTTCCTGTAAGCTGTCCATTATCCTGTCCACCATCATCAATACTTAAAACCCTTTTTGTAACAAAACTGTATCGCATGTAGAGTATTACTCCTGTATACACAGACATTACATTGTTACAGGTTCTCCTGTGAGAATTGTGGCTTTATTTCAAGTTTCTTATCGAGCACTTAAAGTGACAACCTTCACAGCATTGTGGGTGATTATGAGTCTGCTTGTTCCTGAGAACCGTAGAACGTATATACTGTCTTTGAAATGGAAATCCACGAAGCGGATGAGAAGCAGCTGCCCGTGTTCATGCCTTCCCGAGGAGTCGCTCCCGGTCATGCGATGTGGAACGCACCGTCCAGTCTGCAGCTCACCATCCACAGCCCGGGTACCGCGGGGGTCCGGGGCGCCTGCCGGGGCCCCGCTGTCAGCAGCGCCCGGGGCCCTTCACCCGCCGGTTCCAACGCGCTCTGTGCTCTCGGCGCAGGGAAGCAGCGGCGGTTCCCGTCTCCTCCTCGGCGCCGTCCGCAGCTGCCTCCCGCTCGAACCGGCGATCACGGCGTTGATCCGGGGCGGCCGCCGCGGCCCGGCCCGGGCGGCCACGGCCACCCCCGCGCGCGGGCGCCGTCCTTGAGCTCGGCGAGGAAGGCGTCGCGCAGGCGAAGCAGGCGGGGGGCCAGGTCGCGCTGGCCGCGGGTGAGGGCGCTGGCGGTGATCCGGGCGGCGGCGCGGATGGGCCGCGACTCCGAGAGCCGCTGCACGAGCTGCGGGCTGGACAGCAGCAGCAGCAGCGCCCGCAGCAGCGCCATGGCCGTTCCTCTCGCGAGAGCCTCAGAGCGCCCCGCCTGTGGGAGCGCTCTGGCGCCTGGTGTCGCGAGAGGTACCGCACGCCCCGTCCCGCCGCGCTCGCGAGAGCCGCGCACCGCCTCGCCATTGGCTGCGCGCCCGGTGGCCGCGGGGTGCGTGCGCGGGACGCGGGAAGGTGCCGAGAGGCGGCCGGGTGGGTGGTGTCGGTCTGTCCGCTGCTGGGTTGTGCTGGCCTCGGCCGAGCAGCGCCGCCATGAGCACCGGCGGGACTCTGAGCATCCTACGCAGCGACTCCTACGCCGAACTCAGCCAGTACCGGGACCAGCATTTCCGGGTGAGCCGCGGCCGGGGGTGGGCGCCGCGCGGTCCGGCCGGGCCGGGCCATGCGGTAACGCTGTGTCCTTGCGCCTCAGGGGACGCGGTACGACCAGGAGCGGCTGCTGAGGAAGAGCTGCACACTGTACGTGGGGAACCTCTCCTTCTACACCACGGAGGAGCAGATCCACGAGCTCTTCGGCAAAAGTGGCGACATCAAAAAAGTCATCATGGGGCTGGACAAAGTGAAGAAAACCGCCTGCGGCTTCTGCTTCGTGGAGTATCCTTGTGCGGTGCGGCAGGAGCGGTCCGGGTGCGGGTGAACTGCTCTGCACTGCAGGCTCTTGAGTCACCGGGGAGTTCTCCGAGGATAAAATTAATCGTTTGCTAAAGCGTCTGTGGGAAGCCCTGGCGAGAGTGCAATGCTGGTCTCACGGTTGGACATGATGATCTTACAGATCCTTTCCAACCATGATTCTGTGATTCGAGCATGCACTGCATGTCGAGCTGGGTTAGCGGCTTGCTTTCGCTTTGATACTTTAACCCAGACATTTCTTAGGTAGTTGACCTCTGCAGTAAATTCATATTCTCTGTGCCGAGGTAAAAAGGTCTTTCTTTTCGTACAAACACACGTGCAAAGCTTCTCTTGGCGTCTTTCATCTCTGTCGTGTGACATCATTATCTTACTTGTTTCTGAGCATCATTCTGTTACTGTTTCCACTGAACTCATCAGAATGGTGAGAGTTTGCAGCATGAATGGAGCATGCCTGGGGTTTCCCATGCTTTAGCAAAAGAGCTTTGCTCTGTTAAATGTCGGCATGATTGACAAACTTAATCCGATATATGTAGTTTTAATACTTAAATTGCTGCATGTTTCTCCCTTTCCCTAGCAGTTTTCTTACCTGGTGTAGTTTCATAAAAGTGGTTCAAGCAAAGATTTGGTTTTGTAGCCTGTTTGATATTGTTCTTTTTTCCGTGTGATGAAAATAGAAGTCTGTTTTTTCATTAACCTATTCCTAAGGTATTATGCCAGAGGAGATGCTGAAAATGCAATGCGATACATCAATGGGACCAGACTTGATGACAGGATCATAAGGACAGATTGGGATGCAGGATTTAAGGAGGGCAGGCAGTATGGCCGTGGAAGATCAGGGGGGCAGGTAGGTTGTTGTACAACCTGGGGTTTTAAGGGAATGGTTTGCCAAACTTCTTGGTTTTGAATGAAAAAAGAACAATTTCAGAAATAGCAGCTTAGGAGTCACTGTTTAAGTTAACATTGGAAGACATCTGATCAATGGCAGTATAATCCACTAGAAATAAATAACTGTCACATAAATTTCAGTAAAAGTACTTGCAGAAACAACTCTTGGCTGCCTGGGGAGATAATGCTTTTAAGTAAGCCCGGAGAACGTAAGGGCCTGTCATGAACACACAGGACAGCAGTTGGCTTACCCCACGTGGAGCAGGTGGCAATGGCTCGTACTGCCAAAGCCCAGGGCTGGCCATCCTTGCTTGGGCTGTGTTGAGTAGAGGGTCCCCAGACACGATGAAAGAGGAACTTGGTTTATGCTGTTCTGGGCTTCTGCATGATGCACTTCACCTTCTGTTTGGTCAGTCAGCTCCACATAGCCAGTTAGGTGTTGTGATGTCAGTAGGACTGTATTCTAATGGTGTAACAATTTTTGAGAAAGTGTTTTTCCTTGTCTTTTCTGGATTTCCCTTTCTCCCTCCTTCGTTAGGTCCGAGATGAGTATCGGCAGGACTATGATGCTGGACGAGGTGGCTATGGCAAAACTGTTCAGTGCCAGTGACTCCTCAGCTTCACAAGAGAGCCAAATCTGCATGTCCCCAGGCACAAAATAGGTCTGTTGCACACCATTCACAGAAACTGCACATCCTATGTTCAATACCTCTTCTGTTTTAATACCAGCATCCAAAGCATTGCAGGGGACCTGGGAGCAAGGCTTTGAGCATTAGAATGCTGAGGCTTTGCTCTCGAAATGCTGCTATAACTTACTGAAAGGAGCAGAGATGTAACATTATGGTGCTTTTTTGTTTTTCCTCTGGCAAAACTTGATTATTCAACTGGGTTTTGTTTACATTGGTATCACAGGGTGGAGAGCAGTGTTTAAAGGATGATTGGTGGATGTTTCACAGATGAAAGCAAAAGGCAAAGAGCCTGAAAAGGAAGTGGAATTTCTAGGGAAATTTTTCAGCTTCTAGGGAAGACTTTTAAGTTGCAGGTTTTCTGGGGTTACTGGATTAGCATCTTTTTTTGCTGGTGCTGTTCCTAGAACATTTACATGAACAGCCACAATAAAACAAGCCAAACTGAGTTCAGGAATCATAAGTGAGAAGCAGCCAAGCAGAGAGCAGAAAACAGACCTCTGCTGTCTTCTACAAAGTATAATTGTGATTGCATGACAGAGAAGACCAAATACAAGAATTACAATACTATTATTTCAGAGTTTGAGTATTTTGCCCCATGTGGTAGCTCTCCACTGCTAATATTTGAGGGCAGTATCCTTGCTGTGCCTGTAGGAGTTGCATGAAGCCAAAATGGGATGTTTGTGGAACTGGCTTTGTAAGGAGAAAGTTTGTTCCCAAAATAGGTTTTTTATTTGAGAAACTTGATTTCAGACAACTTCAAAATAGAAACAAAAAAGAGTTTTGGGAGGAGCCTTGCTTTCTACTGAGCATGTGATAAGAATGATGAAAGAATTTCAGGATTGTGTAGCTTGTTGTGTTTTGGTTTTTCTCTTTCCCTGCTGGATCCTGTTCATGCTGCTTGTTGATATGTTGGAATTTTGATGTACTGCAGACATAGGTTTAAAAATGGGACCCCACAATCAATGAAATTAACCTGTTGAAACAAAATAGTTTAAAGAGAATCGTTACAGGGCTTTCGAATTTATTCATGGACTTCTGAGTTCCATGTAAATGGCAATTCCTAAAGTTTTGTGCAAATACATTGTTGTCCATGACTCCTTATAAACTTTCAAAGGTGTACAAAAGTTGATCTTTACTCACTGAAGGTATTGTAGGAAATTTTAAAGTGTTTCTTGCATACAGTTAATCTCACCTGTTACTGTAAATTGGAAGACAAATGAGACTGAACAACTCCTTACTTAGGAAGTGTGGGTTTGAGGTTTTTTGGCACTTAGAGTAAAACTAGTCTTTTGGTATCACTTGGTGCTGGTCTGCAAATAAGCTTTGAACAAAGTTACCTTTTCCAATATAGTATGTTTGATGACAAGTTTACAGCCTGTAATCTGCTCTAGAACACTGCTGAAGTTTATTTTTCATTCTATCAATTTTGTATTAAAAATATGTTACCAAAAACACTGAAGTCACTTTTAAATAAAGTTGCAACATTAAAATGGTTTGTTACTGGTTTTTTTGAACGGAATTACCTTCAGTGAGGTAATAATATTCTCCAAGGTTATTTTAGCTTCCGTCTGAAGTCCATTTGAGTGTCTATTTGGGTTCTTTACAGAAAAAAAAAAAAAAAAAAAGAAAAAGATAAACAGGAAGCCAAACTCTTCTTTGCAGCTCGGAGTAGCAGGTGAGTTCAGATGTGAGGCCGGTGTTTCCTTCAGCAGGAGGATGAAGGTTGAATGTGGAGCACCCGGGGGGCAGCACAGGTGAGGGGTCCCTGCCGCTCCCTGGTGGTGACACCGCGACCGGCAGGGGACGGCTGCTGGGAGTGGCGCGGGGCTGCCCTTGTGCTGTGGACGTTTTGCCTTGATTTGGTTGAAGAAATGACCAAAAACCTGATTTTCATCAAAGAGATGTCTGTAGACAATTTCTCAGAGTGGAGGCAAATGGAGGTCAGGATTTGTGGGTTTCTAGCCCATGGCTATTTCTCTGTTTAGCAATAGCTTAGTTACCTTTTCCACTGGATATTGTGATATACAGTGTCTATGGTAACTTCTGTCCCTGCTCTCTGCATCCTCTTTGGGTCTTGCCAAAGCACACCCATGATACTGGAGGAGGGCTTGACTCCATCCATGCTTCAGATGCCCAATTAATGCTTCACAATGTCACATAAATTGTAGTTTGTGTGATGGCCAGCAAATCTTCTTGAGCCAACATTCTGTTTTTCAGTCTCTAGCAGGTTATTAATTAAAGTTCTGTATTGCACACAAAATAAATGTCTGCAGCTTGATAAGAGGTTAGGCGGGGCTTAAAATGTCTGGTTTGTTTCTCTGGAGTCACAGTAGTCCTTCAGGAACTTTGCAGACTTAAATGTCTGTTGCTTTTGAGTATCCCTATGAGAAGGTGTCCTTTTTAAAAATCTTTTAATCTTTCAAAAGAAATTTTTTTGATTCATAGGGTGCTGATGCTGTGTGTGACAAGCCTGTGGTGGATGAGGTTCTTGGTGTCCTCAGTCCTGGTGCTGACAGCTGTCTTTGCTTACTAATGTGTTTCCCAACACAGTAACAGGGTGAGAGTAAGGAAGACACCTCAGGTGTAGGTGCAGTAATCTCGGTGTGCATGACCTGAGTGAAATGTAGACTGTTTTTTTTTCACATCTGGGGGACAAATATGAGTTATTCCTGGTGCAGGGTTTTGTTGCTTTGAGGGTGCTGCAGCAAATGCTTTTGAAAACCGTTTCACAACTGTTCAGTAAGAGCTGCAGTCCTGCTTGAACATTCCTCCCAAAAACTTTCTCTTTGTCCTTCAGTGCTCATCTCTGACTACGTAAAACCTGTTTGTATTTTATTCTGTTATCCTCCAACCAAGTCTAGGCAAAACTAGTTGTTTCTGCCCTGACAGGAAAAACTGCCACTGTTCCAGAAGCTGTGTGAGGGGCTGAGTCAGGCACCAAGTTTCATAGAGAGAAAGTAAAATACCTTTCATCAAAAAACGGTGTGAATTAAGGTTTACTCAGTTAAGGACTGAGAAAACATCCTTCTTGTGTGCCTTGATGTTTGTGAAAATAAGACTATACATTAAATAATTTTGTTGGGTTTAATGTATTAAATTAGAGCAATCTCTGATTTCCTTTTCAAGGTGGGCCATCTGTTGGTTCTTCTGGGACTTCATGTGTTTGCAGTAGAATAGTATTGAACCACAATTTTTTATTTTTTCAGTTATAATTAAAAGACATATTTTCTCAAAATGTAATTTGAAAACAAATGGGAAATAAGATTTGCTATTTTTCTGTTTGTCCAGTTGTATGCAACATAAATATCAGAATAAATTGGTCTAATTGAATCAGCTTGTCCTTGTGTTTCTGGACAATGAAGCTTTTCCCTTCTCTACCAATCTCTTCCTGGAAGCAACAAAGTGCAAAGAAAATTCTAGTTTTCTAGTTAGAATAGGTAAGAATATATTAAGTGTAAATAATACATGCTTGCATTATTATAACTGTACATCTGTAGCTCACATGCACTTCGAACTGCATTAAATTGTTTTAGTTTTCTGACTTTATTACTTTAGAATAAGACTCCTATTATTTTATGCTACTTGTCTTTGTTTTATGGGGAATTCTCCTGTTTTGAAAATTGTTGCTACTCTGTTCAAATTAATTGATTATAAGTTGGTGCTTTTTGTTTTGTGTTTGATTTTCTGCAATATCATTGTTTCACAAATTACTTTCTTGAAGACAAAAGCCCTGTCAGCTGGTCCTGCTGCCACAAGATGTCGTGAGAAGCCATGTCTGGCTCCAGGGTGAGTGGGGGCTGCCTGGATTCTCAGTCATCTGAGGAGCAGTTGTGGAAGGAATGATGTGTTCTGAAAGCTGTGTTCTAAAGCATCTCATTTCACTGTGCAGCTAAGGCAGTGTCTGCATTTCTTGAAGAAACTTGCATCTTAGAATGCTGCCTGAAACAAGTCTGGTGACTGATTAAGTGGTGTTCTACATGCCCTGAAGCAGTGGAGTTAGGAGTGCCTTAAGGTTGCTGATGTGTAGGATGCCTCACAACACCAAGCAGTGTAGAACTGAAAGATTGTCCAGGCTGGCAAAGGACTGGCTTGTGGTTTGGATTTTGTAGGGTTTTCTCCCGCTCTGAATTTACTCCAGTAAGAGGAGGAATATGTTTCCATGAACTGGGAAGAACTTCCCATTAAATCTGCACTTTTGTTTCTGCTTCAAATTCCCAGCTGAGCTTGCTCTTTGGAATCTACATATTAATGTGAAAAAGCCTTCAAGCAGCAATCTTACAAAGTTCCATCCTGCGCAGATTCCAAGAGCAGGTCTGTGCTGTTGTCTGAGCTTGCCCGGGGGGGATTCAGCAGAGATTTTTTAAAGATACTCAGATCTCTCACAGTCACTCTGTGAGTCATGTTGGATGCTTTGATGAATTGTTTTATAGGGTGCAGTCCTGTCAGGAACTTAGAACTCCCATGGAGTTCAGTGAGATCTATGTACATAGTGCTAAAGTTCTGAATGTGTTTTAATGAACTTTGTCTACTTATTTCTCCATAAACTAAACATGTAACATGCTGGCATGCCAGGAGAATTCTTGAAAGGCCTTTGTGAGCAGCACTGACTCCTGAGTTGTATTTCTAAGTGGGTTAGGGAAGCTGAGCAAAACAGTGTCACAAAAAGTAATGAGAGCATTTTGAAAGAGGTTCCAAAAGTTCCTCAGGATAATTGTCCATAATCACATGCAGGACAGAATTTTTTGTCAGAATCCAAGGCCATGATGGCCAGCAAGTATTACTTGGTTTATGGAGTTTGACAGGAAAGACATTGCTTCAGAAGAGTGCAGAAACCTGGAAGGATATGAAAAGTGAGGGAAGATTCCAGCTAATTTGTCAGTAATTCCGGTTCTAGACTCAAAATGGTCATCAAGGCAAAATTAAACATTAAAAGAGGCCTAGAAGCCTGAATAAATATGTGGTGTTCATCAACAGTCCTTGGATACAGTGTTGATTCTGTGTTTAATCATAAATTTCCCCTAAAGATGTTTAATTGAACTTAAACAGGCGTGAGAATGACTCATTCCCTGTTAGAAAACAAATCACTTTGATGTCTGTGAAGGAGTGGTGCTGTTCCTGGGCTCTGTGAATTGTCCTCCTGGCTGGGCCAAGTGCTGGGCAGGCTGGAGCTCTCCCTAAGCTGTGGCAAAACACCTTCCTTGGTGACAATATGGAACTGAGAATGAAAGAATGAGCCAGGGCTCAACTCCAGACAAATCTGAAGGTAATTAATGATTCCCAGACACAGAGTTGTCCTGAGAGAAGAGAAAGCATATGCAGAGCTGAATGCTGCAAGTACCAAAGCTTTCAGGTGCTCAGGGCTGTGATGGGACCTGATAGTGGCGTTTGTAGGGCAGCACTGTGAGAACTGGTTTGCACTGGAGGTTAACAGATGTGTCCACATAAAGTTTAGTCTGGGTTGAATTTAATGTGAGAGTACTGGAATCTGTTTTTCAGGTTTTCAATATTTTACATTTTAATAGATTTTAACTGAATATGTTAGTGCACATAAAATGCAGAATTGTCTCTCAAGAATTTCTTCTTCATTGTTAGCCAGAAGTTTATGCTGGGCTATGCAATTTAACAAGGAAGTTCTCCTCTCTTAGCTGCATATTATTATAATGCTAGGAAATGAGCTTCTTTGTGATTTCCAAATACACAATACCTGAACAAAATCAGGTGTAAGTATAGTGTAATGGGCCTTTTTAAAAAGAAAATTTTAATTTATTTTTAAAATTCTAAGGTGTAATTGATTTTCTAGTTTAGAAAGCATAAAATAAAAATGCATCTTATGTTAACATTTTAAAATAATACATTATTTTTAAACATTTTTATTGCTGAAAATGTTGTTGCCAGAACTTCTATCAGTATAACTTACAGTAGAGATGTGAAAGACTGAAACTGCAAAGGAATAGTAGTGACAAAAGCTAGAGGTAAAGCATCAATTTCTATTCATCCTTCCTTTTAAATGGAGGAAAGGTGTTCTGCATTTGTAAGGATTACATTGTTGCTCTTCAGACATGATTCAAAGATGAGTATTGAAAGAGGGAAGGTATAAAACGTCATTATGTCATTAGGAATTCTAGTTCCATTCAAATATGAAATGTTCTATTTATGATCCTTAAAGAAAGCCCTCAGGTCATGAACAGTATTTCCATTTGTTGAGAAAAATGTCAGAATAGTTTCCTGAAAGTCTATACAAAATGAATGTTCCTTTTGAACCCTTTATTCATTCAATTTCTGGGCACATTTAAAAATTATTGAAGAATTAATAAAAGCTATGTGTAAAATTACATAAAACCCCCTCTGTGAAATTCCAATGTTTTTTAGAGTATTCACAGCTTAGTTTTTGAGTGAAATAACTGTTGATTTCAGTGGGCCTGAACTTGTTAGTTGAATATACCACAAGGAGGACCCACTTTCCCTTTGATTTTCTTTAAGATGTGTGAAGGATTAATTCAGAGACCTTCATGGCATTACTGGGAATAGGTCGGGGAAGAGAATGAGGGACAGAGTTTTTGCTGTCATATATGGCAGAGGTTTTTTTAAGAGAAAAGGATCTCAGTTTCTAAATTTGACATTAGAATATTTTTGCTAAGTGTACTGGGCACTTGAACTTCTGAAACTTCACATATGTGAGGTTATTTTCTTTATATAGAAAACACATCCTACGAACAGGGACATAAACCTAGAAGTGAAGAATTTTTCACATCTACTGCTGTATTTGCAGTTCCATAATCTGAGTATGTTGCACCTTTGCAATGGGGAAAAAGGAACCATGTTGATGAGTGCTGAAGCAACATGGATGCCAGCAATGACATCATTGCTGCACTGTATAACAACACATTGGAGTTTTGAGTTCTGTTTGCCATTTATAAAATTGGCTAGCATCTCTTGATTTTTGTGGAAGGCTGATTAGGTTCTGAGCTAACTGGTAGGAACAGAGATGCTCTGAGCTGTATCTCTTCTGGACATGAACTGGTGGTTCACCGTGATATGGAACTGTACTCAGTGGCTTCACTCATGTCAGCAGCTGCAACACAGGGATCTGTGAGTATGACAGCCATTATTCCTGAACTATTATCCTTTCCTCCCTGCCCCCACCCTGCCACCAATTATGCCCTAACATATCAGTGTATTTAAAAGAAACATGAATATTTGATTTTCCCCCATGAAGCCAGGAAATTGCGAGTTGATTTTTTTTAAAGCATCGTGATTCATAATTTCCTTCAAGAATTCCAGTTAAGCATCTTAGGTCTTCTGCTAAATGTTGAAAGAAAAGATTTTAGTGCTTGCCAACTGTTGAATTCCCTATTTCCTTATTTGTTGGCTAAGCTGATATTCCCTTACTGATAGTAAATTTTCTGTTTTCTGTGATTGCAAGGTTTACCACAAGTAGCCTGGCATCCTTCCTGTAAAGGACAGGAACCCAGTCCCATTCTCAAAAGCATTTGGCTGTTTCCTCTCCTCCTGCAGTAAATGCTGTATGCAGCTGTAATGCAGCTGTTCTGAGTGCAGCAGGGAACACAGAGACAACCTGCTTCAATGCACAGCCCACATCTGTGCTTGGAAGAATTCAAAGTGACAGGAAGCATGCTGAGGCCATATGTCAGCAAAGCAAAGTTCAGAGCAGGCTGCACTGTAAGCACAGGTTTAATTTCTAGCAAAGTTTTTGAGGCAATTGTGTCTGGATCACTAAGAGCAAAAATTGTCTTCTCTGAATTACCATTGTTCAGCAGTTGCTTGACAACTTTGAGCCAACTTGAAAATACCTTCCCCAGAAGCTCATGTTTAACTCTCACACAACTGTTGGGACTTAACTGCATTTCATTAATTTTTGTGAGTTACCTTTTCATGTGTTAAAGAATCATGAATTTTTAAATGTTGCCTTTGTTAAGGGCCTTTGCAGCTGTGATCTGTACTGAGGGGACATTCCCTCTGGTCTGGTATCTCCAAAATCACTCCTGGGAGACCTGGCAGAAGGACAGCACATTGTCTTTAAAGCACTTTATTAGGTCTTAATCCCTTTTGAGTTTGGGAACACTGAAATGAATTGGCTGTTTGAATGCATTTGACTAAACAATAGCTTAGTATGAGAAGGATGGCAACTTTTTGATGTGATTCTTAATCAAGAAAACAGAATGTTCCCTTTCTACTTATCTGATTAAAGGAGCAGTATAAATCAAAGAGGAAAAGCTGAGATTGTTCCTCTCAGTCCTTGGTTGACCTGTATCAGACAGACATTAACAGGATAGGACAAAGCAGGTTGCCCAGGGCCTTGTCCAGCCAAGTTTTGAACAACATCTCAAAAGAGGGAGACTGAACACCATTTCTGGGCAGCCTGTTCTGTTTTTCAGACATCTGTGATAAAAAGGTATTTTCTTGTGTTCACATGGTGTTTCATGTGCTTTGTTTTGAAAATAGGTTATCAATCAATTTTGAATATGAAATTTTCATGTTTTTTGAAAGTGATGCTAGAACTTGAAGCAATGTGACTTCTTGATGTTTTCTTTCAGTGTCTCTGCATTAGCACCTTACTTGCTGGCACAATGTCCTCTCCTGCTTAAAATTCTCCCATATCTCCCATGTATTCTTTGGTTTATGTTCCAAGCTGCATGGATGATAATACCACATTTGATTGCTCTTAACTGCATCTGTGTAATTTGATCAACAGTGCTAGGAGTGCCTTCTGGGGAGAATTTAATTGATAAAGCTAGATTTATCTGCTGAAAATGAGGAAAGCATAAGGTGTCCTAATGGGAAGCTAAGGCCAAAATATGAACTTCTGGGGAGAAGGCACAGAAAAGCTGCAGATCACTGCCTTGCTGTGACTTGATTTGTGAATGTCAGAGCCACCAAATGTGTACTATATTCTGCCTCAGAGTCAGACATTTAAGTTAACCAGGGTAACTCTAATGTTGTTGGAACTGCTGGGTGCTGTGACCTGGCCCTCAACTACGTTTATAGTTGTGTGTTTGCTTGCCTGCAGTCTTACACAGTGCCTGCCTGCTACTGGATCATAGAATCATGGAATGGAATCATAGAATCATTAAGGTTGAAAAATATCTCCAAGTTCATCAAGCTGACAGAACTTGTCAACTGCACCCTAGTACTGAGTATCAAGAATTCACATTGCAGTTGGTGTAAAACCTGTGACATCTTCCCAAATAACATAGTTACGGTCAGGATAGTCCCTGGATAGTTGTTAATACTTAGTTAAAATTAGCAAAATATTTTATATTCTGAGAAATTTATTTTCCTGCCCTTTATGACATGTTTGACTCTGGCCAGTATGTTCTGTTCACATCCTGTGCTATTTTTAGTAACGTTGATTATCCTTTCCCCCACTTCTTTTGCAAAACAGAATGATATGTCTTTTTTATTGGTACGTGTTACTTTCACACGTGGGTTCAGTTTCACCGGCGATCAAAACCAGACGGATCAGTCATGTGTGAAGAATAGTTTAATCTGAGTGCTGCTGGGCTAACTGGACAGGGCTAGTGCATGTGTGCCTTTCTTTCTCTTATACATGCAAATGAAAGTGTAATTTTAAATTGGACCCTGTCTTCCTGTTTCCTTCCACTGAAAAGGGACAAAAATGCAGAACATGCAGTTTTTGACAGGTTTTGAATCTGATGGTTTTCTTTGGAGAACCATTTTCTGTAAAATGCATTTCTGAGGCTGTATTGAGTGGATTAGCTAAGGACCTGCCAGAAATGGGGTTAATTCTGGGACCATCAGTGAACAGTGGAAATCTCTGTTCAAAGTTTCCGGCAGTGGCAGGGAGATCAGCCAGGTTCTGTGTTGACATAAGGCTTTTCCCTATCATTGTGCAGAGTGTGTCCCGTATTAGCCAAGCTCCAAACAGCATTAATAGATGCCAAACACATTTTCTGCAGCTCTGTGGGAAAGATGTCGAGTGGCAATTTATCACTTTCACTCACTTTGACCCAATCAGACCCACATTACCTGTACAGAAAATTGATTGGGAGGGGATAATTCTCTACAGCTTTTCATGAAAGAAACAGTTACTCATTTATCACCAGACTTAGTCTTTATGGCTGTTTATGATTCTTCTGCTCATGACAGTAGGAACATGTGGGGCCCCAGGAAGTACCAAGACTCTGCGAACACTTTGGGAAATGCTACTGTAGTGAGCATGAGAGCCTTAAATACAGGGTAGCATGATTTATATCAAGTTTTGGCCATTAACAGTAATTATGATTTTCATAACTGAGTCCGGATTGGACTAGCAGTGACTGCAGATCCAGATTATTTTTCAGTGATGGGACAGATCCAAGGCGGGTTTCAAGAAAATTCACAAGAGCACATCACAGCTAATACAATTTTAAAAGTATGTGATGTGAGCTTCTCCTTGCTACTGTTGCCATTGAGGCAATGAATGTTTGGGTGACAGACAGATGGATCTATGTGGATCACCTGGTTGTTTCATTGTGCTTAACAATCAGACTGTGTAAACTCTAATGCTCAGCCCGTCTCCTATGTGTAAAGATCATTTTAATCAATAAGGTGACCTATACTTTAGGTTGATTAATCTTGTGCTCCTTATTTTTCAACCCCCCAACTATATCAGTTGCCTTAATAAAAATGTTTTATTTCTCTTGAATTTCTAAAAATTCTCTTGAAAAACTTGTAGTTCTAGTAACCTGTAATAGACAAAGAACATTAAGTATAGAGAAATAAAGATGTAATTTTTAGGGAAGAAAAAAAAGGAAGGCATCTTTGCATAAATCCTACTTTAATAGTTTTTAAAACTCCATTCTAATACAAGTGCTCAAGGACATAGTTGGCAATGTACTTAATAGCAAGCAAAGTCTCTTCACAGGTTGGCTTTATCTGAGATTCAGGGAGAAGGAAACCATATCTCCCCGTGTCCCGGAGCTCAAAAGTGAAAGAGTACTTGATGCCTTGGTCATAAGCCCAGTCATCAGAGCCCCCTGCAGCAGGGTCTGTTAGGAAAGAAATTAAATAAAGCTTTACTGGGAAAGAGTGGCTACGCATCAAATGAGAAATATATCAAATGAGTCAAGTCACATAGCCAGGAGTGCAGGAAGGACAGATAAAAAGAAATATTTTGTGAATGGATTGATTTATCCTGCTCTTGGGAAAGCTGCTGTGATTTTAGGCCATTTATGAGCTTTGTTTTGGCTGATTTGTGCAAGCAAACGTAAACAGGCTAAACTACTCCCTCCTTGTCGGTGTTGTGGGGAAACCATGAGAGAAATGTCTAAGGAACAGAAGAATGGCGTGGTTGCATGGGGGTGTTTAGAAACACTTGGTATCAGAAGCAAATGCCCTCCCACTGGGTGGCTTTTTGAGGTTCACGGAGGTGGGAAAGAACTGCATATCTGGAATTTCAGCTCCATCTTTTTCTGCTGGATGAATAGTACCCTCCCTTTGCAGTAGCTGGTACAATAAAAACAGTCTCTTTTGCTAAGGAAGGAGCCTCCACAATTGCCAAGCATCACCAACACATTTCTAAAGGAAGAATCTCGAAAAAAAATTGTAAAAATTAGAAGAAATTGTTTTTTATAATGTTTGGGAGGG
Organism: Brachypodius melanocephalos; assembly: GCA_013398615.1. Classification (NCBI taxonomy): domain Eukaryota; kingdom Metazoa; phylum Chordata; class Aves; order Passeriformes; family Pycnonotidae; genus Brachypodius; species Brachypodius melanocephalos. The sequence goes on from VZSR01000247.1 coordinate 12,143,811, forward strand.
GGTGGTTAACTAGTGAGGAAGGAGAAACAGGCAAGAGAAATTAGCTTCCATATTTAAGTTAATTAAGAAATCTTAAATATGGGAGATATTAAAGTTCTATAAATCTAGATTTGGCAACCTCGACTTGGCTTTTGGCACTGCAAAAGCCATATCCACAGCTGAAGGGTATTATACCGTTCCCAAGAAGGGTATAATAATTAGTCATTATAAATATGATTGTAATTAGTATGTGTCTCAGAATGTACTGCAAAGTAAAAGAAATTGGTGTTGCTAGAGTGGTTGCAGGATTCACATCACACAGTGGAATTAAAGGATCCACATAATTTTTGACTTGGAGATACTAGAAATGCAGAAAATGTCAGGTCAAGGTTTTTATGTTTATGAATCTGTGTATGATTTAGGAATTTGTGCTATGCACATAAATTCATAAACATTTTACTACATCACTTGACTTTCCAGGGGGCCACACACTTCCTGGGATCCCTAAGGAATAAATTATCCCATAATTTAGAAATGACAGGTCCCATATTTACCTCTTAGTATATGCATGTGAAGAAAGAAGGAACAAGGATCTCTTAGAAAGAGGAACAAAAATCACTAGAAAACTGCATTTTATAGTCCTAGCAGCACTAAATATAGATTGTCGGTATATTTAGGTCAAGACTTACAGATTGTTGTCGCTCCTGGACCATAAGTATATTTAGTGTTGTGCAAACTGGCCAGCTCTTTGGAAGCAGCTTTAGCTATGGAATTCTGTAAGAAAAGAAGAATGATAAATGCAGATTTTCAGAAGCTTTCTGAGTGAATCTAGGTAATTACACTGTTGTATTAACTGAAAAACCATGCTGGAGAAGCTTTTATTTGAAAACTGTTGTCGACCTCTGAATATGACTAGGTGTCAGTAGCTGACAAGGCCCAGCTTGTCCTGGTGTTGTGAAAAGAGCTTGTCAGCAAAGAACGTGTTCTCAAATGTTTAATGGAGTGTGCTCCAGTCTGTTGCAGCCTGGTGTATGATCCAGGAGGGTTTGGACAGATAAGGGGACAAGAGGTAACAGCACTTTTCTAGACTTAGAAGAAGCTTGTACAAGGTTAAATAAAAACCTTACTTAGAGATAAGAGAATCTTAGACAATAGTAATAACTTGGTACAGTAAATTGCAAATATACAATAGCCTTTCTTTTCCTTCTGTTCATGCAACTGTAAATTCAGAGTAGAGTCGGCTCAGTCAGGGGAGTTGAACATTGATACAAGTGGAAGCAGATTAAGGTCTTAAAAATATTAACAGCCAAAAAAGGCATAAATTACCCTGAAACCATATGTAGTCTCAATAATTTCAATTGATTTCCTGTGCACAGAGGGACTCCTTCAACTCCCACTGGTTCAGTGAGGGTTGGATCAGGCCCATCAATAGTACTATGAAGCTTTGTATGTTTGCATTAAGGAAAATTACAGACTTTTCTTTGGAACGTATGGCTTTTCTTATTCTTCATTATACAACATATTGGTAATAAAACATGAAAACTATTACTAACAGATGATAAATATGAATGATTTTTGAAAGCATATGTTCAGTAGAAGAATAAGCAATGGGTTGCCGTATATTTCTTTGTAGCTTGCAGCTGAATGGCTTACTATTCCAGGAATTTCCTCAAGCCCTTTCCTTCTCTGTAGGTTACATTCTGGCTTACTTCCCAGTGGAAGATATATTGTAAAATATTCTCTGTTCATCCTTATGCTTCAAGGGTTCTTCTGAATTACTCAAAAAGGCATATTGGACAATGCCTTTAAAAAATTTCAGTTAACTAAGAGAACTTCCTCAGCCTCTAAAAAACAACATCACAACATGTTTGCGTTATCACTGGCAGCCTACTCTCTAGCAGAATTGCAAGTGTTTCCCCATTCCCAAATATTTGGTTTTGAACATTTTAAAATTATGGGAGTTTCCTCTAGGATTTTGTGGTCCTTTAGCATATGAAGGCTATTTAAACAAGGCAGACCAAAGCATACTTGAAGCTTGTCTTTCCACCTATAACACTGACTGTGCCTGAATGTGAGGTTTGGTTTCTGGCCTCTATTGCACAAAGACAATTGCAAGGAAGAATGTTGTTGCTCTGCATTTCACCATCTTGGATCCAGTGCAATTGGAGTAGCTGAGCTCTCTCTCTTATGGTCTTCTGTTTTGTTTGATTTGGGTTTTTTTCTTTCTTTTTTAATCCCTCAAGAAATTGATTTTTATAAAATTTATAATATTTTTTAACACATGTTGAGGGAATTGTAGCGGTTGGAGTCTGCTATCTGCTAGCAATGCCATGTTTTCTTCAGCCATCTGTTGTTTATAATATACACGTTTATCAGCAGCTAAGATTGAGTCAAATCTTCTCTCAATACCAAATGAATTTTTAAATGTAAACTGATTCTTCCTCTCTTCAGATGTATGCAAAGTGGAAATAAAATTTAGAAAGATTGTCTGGTACAATATACAGACCTGTTGGTAACTGGTATTTGCTCTTTGCTCTCTTTAGTTAGTTAAAGTGGGAACACTGGAACAGCAGAGCTGCTCTGTGGGACTGTTTGACCCAGAGCATTTGTTCCACCCAGCAGAAAAATGACAGCTTTAAATCATACCAGAACAGATACCAGAAAAAGTATGTCAGGAAATCTTTTTACCTGAGGGATTTTTTTTTTTTATTGTTGGCCAGGAAGTTGTAAAAACAGAGATTTGTAGAAAGAGCAGCTGAGATTTCCAGCTGTTTAGAGCCTAGAATCCAAATAAACAGCTTCCTCAAACTCTCCAGGTAGGAGATAAAGGTGGTGTTTTAAATGACCCTCTCTAAGTGAAAAAGATGCCTAAGCATTTATAATTTAATTATGAAATGAAGCTTTATCAGAAGTTTTGATATCCTTTTGTTTTTCCTTTAAATTACTCTCTAACTTTTACTTTCATAATAGATTTACAGTCCCAAACCTAAAAGTAGAAAAATAAATTTCAACTGTATAGGAACTAATGTAATTTCTCAATAATATAATATAAACCAGCAGGAACAATATGTATTAAGTAAATACTTGTGAGTATAAATACAAAATATGAGGAAAATGCGTTTGGTTTTTTTTTCAAAATCACTCAATTACTCAAAGCAATCCATAAGAAAGAAATAATAGGAAGGTCTATACAGAGATATATAAATAATGCCCAAAGTTTTCCAAAAGGGTGAAAATTAGTTTGTGTTTTCAAGCCTGTAAATTATTTAGAATATGCCTACAAGTTGAAACATTGTTTTTCTATTGACCAAAGCATACTCTTTGTTATTCAATGATTTTCTACATCTCTTGACATAATAGGCTTAACTGAATTGTTGTGGTTTGTTTGTAGTTTGTTTGTTTGGAGTCTTATACTCTTAAGAATCCTTCTTTTGCAAGGAAAATTTTGCTGAAATTTATAGTAGCAGAGAAACAAGTGGTGCTCTGTAGGTAAAGAAATAACTCCAGAGTAATACCTTGTAACTGGGAGCAGAAATGGCTTTTCAGCTTCTGACTCCCAGCTGAGCTCTCAGAGCTGGTCATTTCAGCAGAAGGTGGCTTTTCCTGCACTCATCACCCATCTGTGTTTACACTGCAATTACCAATATTTCGCTTGATCTTGTGTACAGAGTGTGTGAGCCAGGGAGGCAGCAGAGTTGTGTTCTCAGTTGTCATTATCTTACATAATTAACAACTTTCAAACCTAGGTTTTTTTCAGTTATTAGCTTTTAATGAAAGATGTGGTCTCTTTCTCATGACATTGGAAGTTTGAACTAACAAGATAAATTATCAGGCTAAGCATATTTTCTGTGTTAATAGGTAATTTTTATGGGAGTATCTCCCACATTTTACTCTTGTATCATCAGGTTGGGTTTGCTAGCAAACCGTGACCATTTAGAAACACTCCACAGATGTTGATATGCAGCTGCTGTTTGTGGACCACTCCCTTTGCCCTCTCAATCTGAGAGCAGTCTGGAGAAGTCTTTTCACTGCTTGACTGGACCCCTTGCTCTCTTCCCTCACTGGACTGCAACCTGATTTGCCCAAGGCTGAAAACTGTATTTTCCCTTCACATCCTGAAGGTCTTGAATGCTTTACTTGTTAAGTAAAGGGACCCTCAACTTCCTTTGTAATGAAAGTCTGGAAATGTGGATTTGCTAAGTTAGCTTTAGCCAAGTGAATTGAAACTTCTGAGCCTTCTTGTTTTGCCAGTAAAAACAGACTCGCCCCTCAAGGGTCCATGATGATGTGTAATTTAGTTCACTGTTCTGTTGTTGCGCATGTGCTCCAAGAGCCCAGGGAAGGACTTCAGTGGAATGATTCATTTTCTTTACAAGCCTGTTTTTCTGTGGTGGTTTCTACAGTGCTTAAGAAATCAGTCCCTGGTGAGAGGGTTTCTACTGCAACTCAGTTGGGCCCTACACCTGTTGGAGACTCTTGTCCATCAGCCAGATTCACATGAACTTCATGTGGAAGATGCTGCTGCTAAACACATCCTTTTCACAATTTGCAGTCTGCCAGTACAGAACAGTTCTGTTGTGGTAAACTCAGTGGAGGAGCTGTGAAGCCCATTTCAAACACTGCTTTGCTAACCACTTTCCTGTTTGTTGTGCTTCCCAGCTGACTTTAACAATATTTACTGTAACAAGTAGTACAGTCACAGTAATACAATCTGTGCAATAGCACGGATACAACCGCAGCAGATTGCAACTCCTCATTGGCTTGTCTGAATCTCTTAGATGTAGGATTTTTGCTATCCAACAATTCTTACCCACAGGTCTTCATATGTCTTAAGCATATTCTGGACTTCACAACCAGGCACTAAGTTAAATAACGAGACTGATACTCACACTCATGTTACATATTTGAAATTCACTCTTGCAGGCTGCATAGACTCTGGAAATATCTCCACTTTCTAGTATGTCCTATTTTAAGAGGAAGTGAAATCCTAGACCGACCCAATATGCAAGGTTAATTTTAGTGAGCTGAAACAACAACCCATGCAGCCAGTATGCATTCAAGTAATACAGACTAAAATTATCTTGTGTTGTAAATGAATGTAATATTCTGCAGCCTGTGAAACTCTAGTAACACACCTACATTGAGTATGAGCTGGCTGCACACATGTGTTTGGTGCTGACTTTAACTGAGAGATGGAATTGAACTGGAAAGGAAGGAAGGGCACGATGCACATTCCTCTGCTCTCTCAAACTACAGTTCAGAGGCAATTCAAACACACACAAGAATTGATAGAGCTAGATTTGTCTGCTGAAAATGAGGAAAGCATAGGGAAAATGAGGGAAGCTAAGGCAAATGTATGAAGTGATTAAAAAATACGGGCTGAATTGTTTATGAAAAGTCTGATTAAATACATTGTTCTTTATTGCAAGAGGATGAAAATGTGAATAGTAAAATAAACATGAAAATAATCTTTTTGGGGTGTGGAGAGATGCTGATCTTGCCAAGCATATTTTGTCATTGTGAAAAACTAATGCTTCTGTTCCCTGTAGGAGAGGGATTCAAGTGTGTATTCTGTGTCCAGGGCAATATGCCAGGGTATAGTAGAGAATGAGCCAAGAGCAGACAAAATGTGATTCTCCAAAAGGAGGATGTCTTTCTTTAAGAGTGTCATCACAAGAATATTGTGTAACTTCTGAGAAATTCCTGACCTAGATTTTCCTATCTTGGGTGTTTTTATTTTGTTGTTTGGATAACAGTGAAAGTTTTGTGCAACTCTTAGGTTGGAGGGACAAAGCAACCCTGAATAAAGAGAGACAAATTTGGGGAAAATCCTTGTGAGCTGTGAGATTTATAACCTCACAGATCCTCTTGCATCTCAGGGGAAAAGTGGGAAATTGTGGGAAGGAAGGGACATACGTGACTTTCATCACATTTTACACCCCAAGACAAGGCATGGTCGAGGGATAGTTCTAATCCCTGGCTCTAAATAAGTTACAGTAACTGAGTTGTTGTAATTTTCTGAGCAATGCAGTGAAACATGAAGGGGTTCTCAGAGTGCCATGTTCTGCTGGCTAACCAAAACAGTTTTAGGCCTTTTGGTGGTTTCTTGAAGCTATAAACAGAAAAATCTTTTGAGCCCCAAGGACACACTGTTCACTGCATGTTCAGGGAGGGAAGGTACTGGCATTCTCTGGACCTTTCACTTCTGCAGACTTAGTGTCCTTAATCTCAGATTACTCAATTTTTGCACCCCTCTGTATCTTGGACACTGGAATGCAAGTAAGCTTCATGGTATTATGTTACTTTTAATTAAATACAATGGAACAAAATGTTATTAATTAGAAGCAGACATGCGAGGTTTTGTTTAAACACATGTCCAGTTGCTCACTGAAAGAGATAAGAAATTGCAGCTATATTTCCTTTAATTTATTAGATCTGTCAGGGTAAAAATAACATCTAAGATAAGATAATGGCACCATAAATTTTGCTTCTTCATTTAAAGAATGATTTATGATTCTGTTTGCCCAAAAAAATCTGTTAAAAGTTAAGATTCTCGTTCTTCAGCATTTCTCCAAATTCTAAATTTAGACAGAACTTTTAGACATTAAACACAGCAATTAGCATATAAAGTAATTCCTCTTTTTGTGGCTACCTTGTCTCAAGCAAATACAGTTGTTGATTGAAAATGTTAAGTTTTCTTTAGTCACAGCTTAAACGAATATATCTTAGTTATTTGAACTAACCCAAAAAGCTGCACTTGTGAACCTGACCCACAGCCTGTGGAAGTCAATTTTTCTATTTAATTCACTGACACTGGAGTGCATAAGGTCCTTTCTGTTTAATTAGCTCAACTACAGGTAATGTTGATTGGATGATACTCTGGTCTCATTGTCCAAAAGGACTTTTGGGAACTTCCCATGTAAAAAAATCAGATACTGCACAGGTTGAACACCTCTAGGATCCTGCTGTCTCTGTTGGGATCATCAACAGAGGAAATAATTTCCCTCAATTAAGATGTGAAAATTGCTCATAAGGTCACCTTGTCCTGGTGATGAGATTTGTGGTTGCTCTGTGAAGAATATAATAGAACTCCATTTGATATCAGTGTGACTGATTTAAAATATAGGATAAAATGATAAAGACTAATATACAAAGTGCAATCCAATGGCTGAAGAGATATATATATGTCCTGTATTCCTGAGTAATTTAGTTTTTATACTCTGTGGTAACAGCAGAATTATCTTCTATAGCAGGAAAGGGGAGTTTAAATTTTACTGTGTATTAGAATAGAACAGTGACAATATTAAATTTTAATTTAAGAATTTTAAAATCTAGCAAAGCACATAGTTTTTTTCTTACTGCTAAGGATTGTTTTAGTAATGAGTTGTCAATATACTTTTTCCATTTAATTCTGTGAGAAACACACTGTACTTTTAGTTACATTTCATCACATTTGCTCTTCATTCAAAAAACGAGGGCAGAATTTCATGCAAATTTTTGACAAATAAGAACTTTGTGATCTTGACAACAAAGCAGCTTCAAGTGTTTAGTGCTGTTTATTACTTTAGACTGAACTGTAATGTGTGAATTATGAAGCTTTTGTAAAAAATGAAGGCAAGACATTACTACCACTCCCTGGAATAATTTCAATTACAAAATTCCTGGAATATAAATTAAGAAAACAAAATCCTTGTTTTAATTTAATCTTCTCTTTTAGGCTGTAAAAAAATCTAACAAGAAACTTCACTCTTGGCCCTAGTTTGTATTTGTGTTCAGAACCAAGACATGTATTTGGGAGCACTCATAAATCTGTCAAACCTGCACAGCAAAGCAACACACATTGTTGTTGCCTTGGACTTTTGGCAACATCGAGGAAAGAGGGGGAATGAAAATGTGTTTGTTTTGTCTTGCTGTGTTGTTTTCCCTGCCAACAGATTGCTAATATGCCAGAGAACTGAAGTAATTTTATTATTCATGACTGTTGATTCTTGGACTATGAAATGTTTACAGCTTTATACACGTTTAATAGTTATAAACTCTATCTGTTTTTAAGGATCAAAAAAAAGTATTTCTTAAGTGGCATAAGAGTGTGGCTTTTCTCTAGAATTGATAATAGAGGAATTGTCCTTTAAAATAGCACATTCATGCTCTCCCCTTCTAAATAAAATGTTTGTGTTTAAATCCAGGCCTCTTGGAAAAGGTCTCAAAACTGAAACTTTTTACATCTTTTGTATCTGCTTTCAATTATACTTTTGTCAAGAACTACCTCATTGTCTTGACCCTGTACCAATAGGAGTTTCACCATTTTACTTCAGCGAGAACTAAGGTTCAGTAGAAAGCAGTAGACAGAGATCCTTGCCTGCTGTTGATACCAGTTAAATTAATTTGTAGTTATTACAATCTGTGAAGCTGCTAGCTTACAGGCTATAGTGTTTCTATGTAAAATATTAAAGGTACACATACAGCAGCCTCTGGAGTCAGCAAGAGGCAGTGCTGCACAGCAGAGTGGATTTCTGGATGGCATGACTGGAAGACAGAACTGACATTATGCCAAATTCATTGTTCACATGGAAATTAAATAAGGCTCTGAAGTTTATCCTGTGCTTGAGCTAACTTGAAACCATCACAGTTTCCCTTGTTCTTACCAAAATATTTTCCAAAACTGGCCATATGGATTCTTTCCAGATGTTAAAGAAGCTGCTTGAAGTTAAAGGGACCTAAGTAGCAAGTGATGATTTTTGCTTATTATTTTTGTTAAGTCAAAATGACAAAGAGACTTACCAGTTCCTCGTAATTCGATGGCAAGTTGTAAGTGTATGAGTAAGGAAACAGTAGCAGCTGGGAATAGGAGTGGATTGTCAAGTATGCTTTGATTGTAGAAAGATGTTCACGGATAAAATCAGCCAAAGCCTTGGTCTCCTTTTCAGACTCAGGTGCAGAACCACAGTAAGTGGAAGCACAGGGGGAGTTTGAGGCCCCAAGAGCTGAGAAGAAAGGTGAATTTAATGAGTTCTTAATGAAGAAATAGATTGTTAGGAGGGTCATGTTGCACCACTTCTGTAGGTAAGCCTTGGAAATCCTGCTAATACACATGCCGTATCAGAGGAGGGAATATTTTATGGCATAGTTAAGATGCTGGGAAACATCCCATAGTAATGAATAAATGTGGCCTTTACTGTGGGCATAGTTGGAAGAATGTGAATATGGCTGCAAAGCCCTATATTAAGAGAATATTTTGGGATATTTATTTGTTTCAGTACTTAACAATCCTCTCCTTGCCTATCTTCTCCAATTCTAAGGCAATTTCATGGAACAGAGAAGTGGAAACCACTCGAAAAGAGGTCGAAAGGGACCTCTTTTTATGAAAGCAAGCTCATTTTGTTTCTGTTCTGAACTTGTAGCTATGCGTGTGTCTATATATATATGTATACATGTGTGTAAGTATATATGTATATATATGCACATATGTGTGCAGATATGTTCATAGAAATAGCCATACTGATGATGCTAATAGCCAAAGTTTGGCCTTTTTGCCCAAAACTGCTCTAAAAATTAAACACAAACTACTCTACAATGCTTCACTCAAGCTGAAGCTGAACCATCAGGTAGGGGAAATCCATAATTAAGTATATTGGCTATTGCACCTGTGTGTAATTACTTGCAGCTCTTGTTAGGAGACACTTACTGCACCAGCCAGCATTCAAATTCCTGTTGGGATCTGTCCCACGGCAAATGCTCCCGGCGTTTTTAGAGCGCGTCTTTCTCCACATGCGGTCCTGTAACAGAATCATAGATGAAAACTAAAAGTTCTGACAGTTGACCTCTCCAACAGTAAGAAAGAAGAATGTACTTACATTTGTCCAAGTGTAAACGTAACCATCAATGTTAACAACAGGCAGAACATAGAAATCCAGCTTGTCGAGAAGTGTGGTTATGGCAGTATCTTTTCCATAGGTCTCCACAGCCTACTTGGAGAAAAGTAGAAAGAGCTGATGATGCCTTCACAGATGTGTATCTCCTGTGCATGTGTAAAGGCTTGGGTCTGGGTCAGGAATTAATGAATGTGGTAGAAAAAGTCATCCAGGTCACTCCAGCACACGAGATGGCACCCCTGTGTTATTACATGTGCTTAGATTTGCACTGACTCAAACAACACTGCTGTTAGAAAACATTCTTATAGTGGTAGATAAATGATAAGATGAAGAAATGTTGATTTTGAACAGGATAATAAATCACTGGAAAGAGATTTCCATCTATTAGCTTCTTGATTACAGGCAGAACAATATTGCTGTCCATATATATTCCTACATCCTAACAGCTTAAATGTTTGAGTTTAATTTATGTGAGAATGACAAATCATTATTTCCATTTTTTGTATCTGTTGTGCAGAAATTTCATCAGCAACCAGAATTATAGAGAATATTTCTAAGTAGCATCCTATCACATTTCCAATTATAATTTTGTGGATGTATTTATTCATGGGGAGACAGATTTTTCCCTGCACTTTTCCAGACACAGATATTGAATAACAAACAGGAACTCCTGCAATATCCTCTATACCCTGATTGTTCATGGTCTGGCACTTGCTATGCTTGTTCACAGATTCATATCAGTGTTGAGACCATACAATGATCATGGAAATTTGCTCTAAGTGTGTTGCACCCATGTTTTGTTTACACAGCCATAAAGGGCAACACAGGTGGCAATGCTATGGAAAAAGGCATTTTTTTGTCCTGTAACTGACAAGTAGGAGGGTGGAATATAAGATCTAGAGAAGTGATTTCAGATCACTTGAAATTATTTTTCCTGGATCTTATTTTATGCTTGTTTGTTTGGTTGGTTTTGGTTTTGTTTGTTTGGTTTTTGCCTTTTTTGTTTTGGTTTTCTTGATTGTTGTTGTTGTTGCCTGGGTGGATTTCTTTTTTGAGATATCTATTACAATCCACCTTGCTCATGTTTTTCTCTATTTTTTTTTTACTTTTATGTCTAGAAGCAATCCCAAGTGAAATTCTGATGATGCTCAGAGATCTGTGCTTTTGAAACACTTCTGCCTATGCACACACTGAGCAGAGGCACTGCTGGTGTCAGGTACACCCATGAATTAAGTAACCAGACAGTGAAAATGACAGCTGCAGTGACGTGAATTGCTGAGAGAAAAATGGCACCACATACTGTCTGCAGCCTTATTAGGCACTAATGAAATCATATTCCCATTGACTCCACCAAAATGTCACTTCCAATTTCCGCTGCTCCCTACACAAAACTGCATGCCTGTCTGATAAGACTGAGATTATACTTGCCACCAAGGCCTCTGCCAGCATGGCTGGCTCACGTATATTTGCTTTCCTTTTCTTGGGTTTTAAATTCCAGCTGCTGCTTCTGGCGTGGTTTTATTTGTTTGTTTGTTTCGTTGGTTTTGTTGGTGTCTTCTTTTTTAATCTTCCAACAGAAGTTACTACAAAATCTGAGATTCAGTCAGTAAGTTGCTCTGCTAAATTGATCTCCCCCATCTGAGGGGTAATATACCTGTCTCTGTAAAGATGACTGTACAGCATTTGATAACCGCCACCTGCTTTACATTGGTGGCGAGAAAGAAAATAGAAAGGACATAAAATTGTTTATTTGTTTTTGTAATGAAATTTTTAAAATTGTTTAATATTAATTGTTTAATAATTTGAGACCTAAAATATCTCAGACTGAAATGAAGATAATTTCATCTGTGCAGCTCTTCCTTGAATATGGTTTAATGTTTTTATCACCTTTCTGTACAGACTGAGGTGGCAGCTAAAAGGGATGTATATGCATTTCCCTCTTCCAGAGTGGAGCTTAGGGAGCTTCAGTTATAATCTTCCTCCTTTCTTGGGTACATTTCCTCAGTGCTGAGCTGAGGGTAGGTTTCCATCCTCTCTGTTGCCTTACTGAATAAAGCTGGTTGCAAGGAATCCACCACCTGGCATTGTAGCAAGTCAGCTGTTCTGGAGTGTACCGGTGCCCTTGAATTTTCTTATTCTTTATGTCTGTGTACAGAACTATGTATAAACTATGTCTATAATGTTGCTAGAACTATTTGCTTTTTTCTCACCTTTCTCTGACTACAGATGCAAAAAAGAATTTACAAACTGAGCAACTGTTGTAGTTGTCAGTACCTCCTGGACATGTTTCAGGTTGTCTTAAGCTGCTGAAAGATTACAGGTCCAAGCACAAAGATCTGGTTTAAGTAGTTAAACCTTAAGCCTCTGAGGTGAGAAGAAGGCATGACCAGACAATTATTTAGAGGGAAAAAGGCAGTGGCCCGAGTTCTTGCTGCTCATTTAAGGATTTCTTAAACATAGTTGCATTTTGTAAAATACTTTTTCATCATTAAGGTTACTGACCTCTTTCACAAACCACTGGCAGAAAGCATGGCTGATCCACTCTCTTGCATGGAAACCACAATCCATAAAGATGGCCTTCTTATTTGAACCACGTTTTCCCACCTAGGAAAAAAAAAAACAAAACCCAAAAACAAAAAAACCCCAAAAAACCAAAACAACAACAACAACAACAAAAAACCCAACCAAAAACCAAACAACAAATACCAAAAACAACACCTCAGGGCTTGAACAAAACAAATTGTATGCAGAACTAGTCAGTCAGCTTGCTGACCTAAAAACTCAACCTTTATACAAATATAGCATTCCTTGTTTAAATGGAAATCTATGGAGTGCTGCCAACTGTAGCTGACCATGATATTCAAGCTAGAAAAATCTTGACATCATGATCTTGCAAAGTTTAGTACTATTAGTAAGGGAAGGGTCTGGCATGAAGAAATTGAGGCACTTACTTTGAGAAGGTACATTGGCCGTCCTTCATATGTTTCTCCAATTACACTACGAGAGACAAGGTCTGGGTTCTGAGCAGCAATATCAGCAGTCCAAGCAGCTATCTGTTTAATAAAGAGGTTAAATCTATTGATGTCTCTGTTCCTCAGCTCCAGACTGATTAATTTGCAGACTTCAAGCCAGAACAGTCTTTCTGAGCATCTAATGTGGCCTAATATTTAATACAATTTGTGGATTTCAAAGGAGCCACTGCAAAGATGTGAAAACTAACATGACCATGATTACCTGTCAGGAAAAATGAGTGTGGCTGTGAAAAAAGGAGGAAGGAATCTTATGGTAGGACATGAAGAGCTAGAATTGAGGCAGGGAATAGAATTGAGTTGTTTAGCAGAGGAGATGGGAGAAATAGTGAAAAGAGGAAATTAATAGTGAAGTGTCTCAGCCTGGTCATTGGATTTCTGCCAGAGGCTCTTTGCAGCACTGGGATCAGAAGTAGAGGAAATAAGTGTAGGTTACACAAACTAGCTCAGTAATGAAGAGGAAGGGGATTTTGGAAGCATTATCATATCAATGGACATAGCAGAAGAGGAAAATGGAAGAAGGCTGGAAGCACTTTGACTACAGAAGCTAAGGTAGGAAGCTGACAATGTGGTAAATGTTGTAGACTTTACCGTGTCCCAGTCATTGTACTTCTCATAGCTGTGGCTGGCAGTACGAGCTTTGCTGTCAAACTGGGCATCCATTGCGGCCTGCAGGTTGTCAATCAGAACTCTGCAAGAAGGCACCATGAAAAGTGTGAAGAAAACTATACAGCAGTCCAGTAGGAAAGTAAGACATTTCAAGGTCTGCCCAGCATTTGGGCTGCCTAGATTGTGAAAGGAAAGTTGGACAGGTTGAAAATAAGATAGCTTAGTTTCAAGTTTCAACTAAGTCCTGCCTCAATCTTGCCACCAGAAGGACCAGGGAGTGATAGGCTCCTGCCAATTAGCACCTGCCTCACTTCCGTAATAACAAACCTCCAGGGTGGCAATGGTTTGGTTTCAGAAAAATGGCAATGCTGAGACAGAGTGTGTCTAATCTAAAAATGATCTCTAGGCTGATCTTAGGTTGCCAGTTGCTTCTGCCTCAATAGGAAAAGGGTCCTCTTGAACTTTCGGCACTGGAGGAGAGTTAGACCGCAGCAATGTTTCAAAACCAGGTAGGAACCCAGAGATGTTTGCCTGATAAATTCTCTGTTGAATCAAGTTTCTAAAGTTAGATGTGGTTTGACAGCTCTGTTGCAGGTGGCGTTATCCATCCTCCAAGCGCTTTATTGCATGTGAGGTGAGCTATTAAATTGAACACACAATTGCAAAAACCCCTCAGCATCCTATTTGGATTGTTTGGATCTCTCCTGGTCATTTTTCCCTGGGGCTGACACAAAGGCACAACTTATCACTGAGCATGGTCTTGAGGAACTTTTGCTTATATTTCAACCTTGGCTATCAAAAAATGAAGTCCCCTTGTTTTTCCATCGCCTGCCTTAAAACTCTTACAAATCTTATTCATCCAGGATGTGTCCTTGATCATTTGAGATTTGGATAGAGGAACAGGAGGCCAGTTTGTGAGGCACCAGCAGCCTTCAGTACAAACATTGCAAGTGACATGTCACGGCACTGCAGCTGCACTTCAAAAGAACTGTAACAGCTTGGGTTGTCACAAGGACGATCCACTCAAGTTTGTCAGGGACAGCTTCCAGACATTCTGGCCTTTTGTTGCAATCAAAAGATTTGTACATGGACCTGAGGCAGTTCATGAATATTATAGGAAAACTAACACATGTAGAGTAACTCCTTCGCTAAAGAGGAAATTCCACTGAAATGGGAGTCCTGTGCTGTATGTGCAATGTGAAATTATTGAAAATAATTTATTCTAGAGTGTTTTTAGATTTTGTTCTTGCAGAGGCATACAAATCAGACACAATTGACATGGTGCCAGTAAATTTAGGGATGGATTAACTTTGGATTTAGCAGAGCATGAAAGTTATGCTGAGAACTGTGTAATGTTCAGTGGAGGAGTTTGGTCTAGTAGCAATGACACTGAGGCTGAGAGACAAAAACTCTACATTCAGACAAATGAAATAACAAAAATCTTGATCAAATACTACTGATTTTCAGTGTCTGAGTACATGATGTTGACAGACTATACATTATACATAAAAGAAGCCTGATAATGAAGCTGGGAAGAGCCATTTTGCAATGCTTAAGTGGAGTGAAAGGAGAAATTTAGACAGACAACCCTACTCCACTCCAGCTTGAAGTCAATTTCTTATCCTGAGTTAATGCTTACACAGTGATTGGAAGATACGAAGTAAAGAACAGGACCAGGCAACTCCTCATTCTCCTTATTCTTCCATTAGTGCTACTCACTACAGTTCTTGTGTTCCCAGTATTGTGTAATGTGGCAGTGTGCTCTGTTTACTCCACTTGTGCTGTAGTCATATTCAGTCAACTCTCTCTTTGGAGACATCCTTGCCATGGATCAGTATGTGACTTCAGTCAGCCCAAGGCTGTCCTGGGAATCTGTTTTCTATGCTTCCTTGGCCCTTCACCTGGCAGCTCTCTTCTGTCTGTCACATACTGGGGGGTTTTGGCCCTCTAGCTATTGTTCTGCAACTCAATGGGGACCTGCTCATGGTACCCCTTAGGGGTCCCCATTTTATTTTCTGGCTTCCATGCCCTATCCATTTCCCTCATCTGGTGTATTTTCTGGCTCTTTTTAGACCTTTGTTCCATTTTGTCTTTAGTAGGAAATGTTTCTATCCCCCTCTGTACTCCAGCCTTGTATATTGCAGTGAGCTTTCACCCCAGGGAAATTTCTGGTACTGTATTTCTGCTACTGCATCTCTGCTTCCTGTCTCTATCAACATTTCATCTCACCCCTTCAATGCAGAGTAGTTACAGTCCATTTGAACTGTCATAGGAAAGCTGAACCCAGTAGAGGCATCCACAGGAGGGATGAAGTTTGTGACAGGAAAATCAATTGACCAATATAAAAAGTTCAAACACATCCTCCATGGCATTTAATACCCTTCAATTCAAAGTATGGTAGTGAGAACAAACTTACTGATACTCCATTCCACTTTCTTTCAAAAGATGTTCAACGTCAAAAGTCTTCTCAGCTTCAACTCGGAAATCAACCTGCGTTTTTGGTCTTACCAGTGCAACAGAGTCTGGCTGCCAAAAGTCAACCTGAAAGAAGACCAAATGAATACATAAGCAAATAAAGACAAACACATGGCTGTGTTTTTTAAATTGGTGTATATGTGCTGGTGAGGTTGTGATCAATACACTGAATTTAATGCCTATTGTGTTACACTGATTCAGCTTCTCACAATTCTCTGATTGCTTCTCACAAGTATCAACCTACATTCCTGGAAACTTAACTGGAAATTGATTTTCTTAGGCCCTGCATTTTATATGGCAGAATTCTAGAGCTGACAGTGACGATTTCAAATGTCAAGTATTCTCCAGCATCTGCATTCATACAGAATTGTGAATGTTATAACTATATTTACATCTTCTTTTGTTTTTACAGCTTCTTTCTTTTTTTTCTCTGATTTTTGTGTACAAATGTTAGGGAGAAATAAATTCAATATCAGAGGTGAACTGTGTGAATATTTTACATAAATCAGCTGAAAAAGACCGTTGTCTGTATGAGTGCTTTTAAAAGAGATTGCTAAAGTTTATATGAGGAACCTGTACCTTTGAAGATGTTTCGTTCAAAGTGGACAAATAACAGTTTTATTACTATTTCACTTATTTTTGCTGAAGTAAGCATCCAAGGCTCTGGATTTAGAGCCCTGTTGAAGGCAAATGGAAACAAAGCTGATTTGCCAGCCTGATGCCTTTTCACCCTTTCACCTCATGAACGTAAAAGAAATTTGGGTTGGTTATTCATGAATTATGTGTCATTGAGTGAGTTGATGAATATACAATTACATCAGTCCTGTCTGACTGCTTTGTATAACAGTGATATTTCAGGGATCTTTTCTTAAAAGAAAAAGAAAACAAACAATCCTTTGATACTTCACACTTTAAAGCAAGCATGGTATGTATTAATTTTGTTAATATTGGCAGCACCATTCCAATAGCATGTTCTACAGAAAACTGTTCCAGCATGCTGTAGTAGCCTGTTGATGATGAGTCTCCACATCTGTACTTCATTAAACATACCATCCTTTCATCCTATAGCTAATGGTGTCTTTTTCACCAACAGCTATTTTACAACATCAAAGCTGAACAGAAATATTGAAAACACATTTGCTATCTTTATTGTTTTTCATCGTGTCATTGTGCCATCATTTATCTACATCAAGGTCAGTGAGAAACATGCAGCTTAGAGAGAAAGGAAGCTTTAAAGGAAAGTCAGAATAAAAGATGACATGAGAGACTAGAGGCCAAATGGAAATTAATTTTGCTGGGATTATAATTTTTTAGATTATTTACATGAGGAAAATGTTTTGCCTGTAATGGCAAAAGTTCTGGTAGTTGGAATTTCCATGATTTATTTAATACATTCTTGAAAGCACCCTAGTCTGAATACAGAATTTAAGATTTTTTTATTCTGTTAATAAATTCTGATGGGCACTTTGACATTCAGACTGGGTAAACCAGACTTTCTTGGAAGGTGCTTGAATGTTTTGTATAGCTCTGATTTTATCAACTTGTCTAATTCCTTCTGAAGAAACAATACAGCTGATTTGAATGAAATCAAGACTAAGTCTTTAATTCAGTAGCACAATTAAAAAAATCTGTTATTTGATCAAAAGGAGAAATATTTCTTTCAACTACAATATAATCACTTCCCCAAGTCCTTTACCTCCATGATCCTGGCAAGGAAATTGAGGATTTCCACCTGCTCATCATTCTGTGGAAGCACACGAAACACCTTCTGTCTGTAAGAGGAGAAAAAGATTTTATTTGAAAGAGTTGAAAGCCTTTTGATCATGCAGAAGAAATCACAGATGAGTCTATTCTTACCCATCAAAAGAATGATCCTGCAGGTGAGCAGAAACAGATGCAGCACCTATGAGAACCAAGAGCGCCCACATTTTTTGAACAGGTTTTCTGTTATTTTTGTGCTGCTTTTATAACTTGTTTTGTCCTTCTTTTTATCAATTATACACCAGAATAACCCACTGATCAACTGATAGTTTATTCCCTTGGCCTTGTATTATTTGCATACTATTTGTAGCCTGTGTTTTTCTCTACACCTGTGAAAACAGCTGAAAGTCTCACAAGGGGCTGGCTAAAGAATCTTGCTTTTTGAGCTGGATAAACTCTTGAAATGAGAAAGTGAATTTAATTTACTTTGTTATTTTCCTGTTTCATGTAATTTAGATTTGTTTTCAATAAGCTGGTTGCTGAATTACAAACTTTATAATATTTTATTGTTATTTTGTGTAACGGTAGATATCCATTAGATGTTGTTGCAGTGTGCCTGGTCTTAATCACAATGTTCCTCTTCCTGAATAGTATAGGTTTGAATTTGACATATTATTGCCTCATATATTAAGAGGAATCAACCAATTGAGAGATATATGAATTAGTGGTTTTTTGTTTGTTTGTTTGTTTTGGTTTTTTTTGGTTTTTTCCCCCCCAACAGAGAAGGAAAGTACTGAACTGGTTCTTTACTGGTTCTTTGCTCACTTCACTGAAATTGAGGTCATGCGTCTGCAGAATTGAAAGCGCAGAAATTTCTAGTAGCAGTAGGGTTGTACACATACTCCATGTAATACAGCTGCTGATCCTTGTACATCCTCTAATTTCATCATGTGGATCGGAGGTAAACATCTTACAGGTTAAGCAATGCTGTGGAATTTACTAAGAAGATCAAATGAACTGTAGTCATACAAAAGCATTTTTATCTTTAATGTTCATGTTGTGCCTGCTCTGAAGAGCAGTTGTGTGTTTGCATCAGTGCATTTGCATCTGTTTAGTTTTTATTAAGGAGTACTTGGCATTGAATGCAACGTTAATTGTCTGTTGATGTTGTGTCCTGATGTGACTGATGTCTTCGACAGGGAGCCTGTAAATGAATCAGTGTACAAATAAATAAAAAATGGAATTTATGAACTCAGATTTGTCTCCTCTTATGCCTAAGTGTAATCAGGCAAATTAAAGGAGTTCAGACACAGATAATCTCTACATATATGTGTGTTACATAATTTGTGAAAATTTATTAGAAAAATAATATAATTTGTCTCAGATTGAAAGATGCAGTTACAGTTTCAAGGTACAGAAATTTGAATTGTCTTTGAGCATTTTAAGAATGAATGTGGCATCAGACTTGACAATTTTTTATGAGGTTCTCTGGAGTAAGCCCACTAAAGCAGCCTTAGATACAGAATAGCTAGAAGTATATTTTTAAATCAATGTACAGTTCATGCTTATCAATATGACCCATAATTAATACTTTCCTAAAAGGAGAGTCAAAAAGTCTACTGGGCCTACTTATAGAAAACTGTCTCTGCCAAACTATAGGATTTAAACTTAGGTTGCAATTAATAGCCTAATTTGTAGCTCTTGTCCAGTAATAATCTTACTGAGAGACAAGCCTCTGAAGACAGATGACATCAGGAGCTATTCTGACAGTGTCAAAACAATACTCCAGAGTCTTTATAAGTTTTAATTTTATGATGATGATGAGATCATTGCTACAGATACTGGTATCAGATATAAGGGTCAGATCCCATAAAGACAGTTGCAAGCACAACAATGTGGAGATGATTAAGGATAGATCTTGCAATGAATAAATGATCACAAGAAGTAATCAAACAATTTGCAGATGTCACCATTCCCTGTTGTGAAGCATTTTGGAAATAGAAATTGCCAGATTTCAAAGTCTGAGTTTACTTTTAGTAAATGGCTTCCTTATTCATGCAGTCGGAGATGATGAGGTTTTTTTAATTTTACGTTAAATTTTTTTTTTTCTCCAGACAATTAGTGATGTAGCATTGACTACTGAGTTGGCAAGCATCACTGAATACTAGAATTTGTAATGGCAGTTTTTGCAGTTTCCATCCCAGACTACATCAGAAACAAACACTGACCTGGAATCCTACTTAAGTGATTTATTTTGCATCTCAGGATGGATATTTGTCAGGTTAGTTCATAAACTAGCTCTAAACATTGTCTTGTTCTTCTAACTGCATAGCATAAATATTTAATACTTGTATGATAAGGTGGCAGCATAAGGATAAATAAAATAGCAAATAAGATTTGGTTAAGCTATCTGTTCTTTTTGGCATCTGATTACAAGCCAAACATCATCAGCTGGCCATGGTTGAGTAAATCTTGGCCTATCACAGACGGCAGAGCATTACCTATATCTCTGAATAGATTCAGAAGAAAAAATTAATTTTCTTTGTAATCAAGGAAGTAACAAAATCCAAAGGCAGAATATGTGGTAATTTGTGGTAATTTCCTTCAGGACATGCATTTGTATTATACTTCACATAACTGAAGATGAAAACAGTGTCAGCATTTGCAATTTTCTTGTAGTTGTTTGCTTTTTAGATGATTAAAAATACAGCCTCCTATGATGCTGTCACTCACAAAGAGTACTGGCTACATTCCAGCTGGAATTTATCTTTGTAGTAATTTCTTATTTCAGTTTTTGGAATAGAATTACTCTGATACTCCACTTTGAAAAGTGTATGAAAGCTAACCATAGACTGATAAAAGGAAAAAATACACATCAATGTTGGCATTTCAGAAGCATCCTTTGTCCTACAAAGCCTTTCATCCCATTTGTTATCAAACTGAGTCCAAAAGTCTGAGGATAAATAAGATCTGTTTTTATAGGAGTTTCAGTAGATAGAGGTTTCCTGAATCCAGTAGTTTGTTTATCTACGTTTTTTAAAAGTCCACCATCTTTTAGTCACAAAATATTATCAGTTCTTACAATCCCTGATAGACAAATTTATCTTCTTAATATTGTTTAATATTTATTATGTTCCAAAAGATCAGCAATGTGCAAATCTTAACACTGCTTATGTATGTTATGTAGCAAAGTCCTGGGATGTGCCACAGGCACATGTATTTGATGTATGGGCACACTCCTATGATCATTTGTTTGTTAAGGTGATATATTCTAACCTTAGTTTTGAAGAGTAATACTATTGAATATATTCTGAAGACCTTTGAGAGTACTTTGAAGAGGCCAGGATCAGCAGAATCTGCTATCCAGCATATGATCCAAGCTTTCTAGATACTTTCTCTTTATTTATATATTATTAATATTGCATCTTTTAATTCATCAAAGGCTTTTTCAACTTTAGGGCCCTGGGAGAACATGCTCATATCCTACTGTTTTGGTAGCTATATGTAGGTATCTTTTTAATTTTTTTTTTTCACATTTGCAGATGCTACTTAATAGGTGAACAGGTACTGGATAAGAAGATAAAAGAATGGAAGTGATGAGATCAAGGGTATGGAGCAAAAAAAGAGGGAGCTCTCCTGACTTTGGGGTGTGTTTGTACTCCTGTTATTGACTCATCAGGTGAGAAATAGCAGAACTTGTAACTTGTTCTTTTCTAGTGTCAGTGGATTCTTGCCAGTGTATCTCTTGTGAAATAAGTTTTGTATTTTTACTATTGACCTCTAGGAATCAGGATTGACTGTAGTATTGCAGCTGCATTGTATGATCCATGCACAGCTTGCTTAGGATTTGGAAAGTATTTTATTATCCTAGCTTGAAGGTGAATATATAATATGCATTCAAATTCATATGTATTTGAAAAAAGATATGAAATATACTAGAATAGAAGCAGTGAATAAAGGTGTTTGCAGTACCAGAATTCCCAGAAACCAAGCAGTGAGAATATGTTTAGTGCCAAACAGACAAAAGGTGTTTAATGAAGCAATGAGGAATGACCTCATACCTATTGGTTAAGGACACCTGTTTAATTAGCTGGTCTTTGGGCTGAGTTTTCTGCCATGTACAAGACTCTGGCCAGTTCTCATACTCGAGCCTATGCCATGGTCTCTGTGAGGTTGGCAGGGTCATGACAGGACTCAGTGACAGCTCAAAGATGCAAAAAAGCATAAGCCTCTTCCCCTTACAAATTTAAGGCACTGAGATCAGCATGTGAAGTGAGATCATAACTACAGCAGAAAGTTCCTACTCCACAAAAGCTCAGGAGTAAGTAGACACTCAGTGCTCTTACTAATAGAAGCCAGTTTCAACTTCCATCTTTGTGCAGGTTCTATCTGATGAGTCTAGGAATTTCTCTTCTGGGGTGGATCAGCACATCATTCACACCTATAAATATCTGCAACAATGCCAGAACCAGATGCTGCTGAGGTGGTGCTAGAATTATTCTGTAACAAGACACAGGAGTGTCTGCCCACTGCTGAGGCCTCTCCAGGGTTTGTAATTCAGATTGTTAGCATGTTGTCTTCCTCAGTACTCCCCTAATTCCCATCCTGGGCTCTGCAGGGGCTGAAGGTAAATCAGACTGTCAGTGTGCACTCATCCACCTCCAGTTTTAACAGAAGGATTTAGACAGATGGATCTGCATTTCATCCCACTAAATATGATCCAGATAGCAATGCTCTGTTGGTGTAACTGAGCACAGCGGGATCACCACGAGTGGGAGCAAAGGCAGATGAAGTTAACAGGAGAGTCCAGGATGTATTAAAAAAACATCAACAGGAAAGGTTCAAGGAAGAGAGTGGACTGAGCAGCTTGATTCCACACTTAGGCCTAATTGAAATTTCTTTTTACAGATTGCTGGGTAATTTACTGTTCTGTTTTGCTTTTTGTGATGGCCTCCATGGGTGATGTAAATCATGAACATTTTTCTCCTGCATAGCTTGTTTTTCGTCTTCAGGCTTGATAAATCTGAAGCCTAGTGCTTAGATAGTTTCCTTCAGCTCTGGATGATTTTGAAATCCATTTTCTTTGCTGAGAGAGGTGTTATATCAACTAGTGTTATACCTGGGCAAAGGTCAGGGAGTTCTACCATTTCAGAAAAACAAGAGCATTTAGAAATTAATAAAATTTTCTGTTCACATCTACTGAAATAACCCAAATTCACAAGCTGCAGATGAAAGTAGAACTCTACTATAATCAAATAAAGCTTTGCCTAATTCTCTGGCTTCCTTCCCAATAAAACATACATGAAAAGATCAATAAAATTAGTTCCCTTACTTTCTAGAGGAGTTTGGAATTTGACTTCAAAAAACATACTGAAAAAAAAGGAAAAAATAAACCAAACCCACACCAAAAGAGGCATGTAAAAATACCAAACAAAAAAAGTCAAATAGATTCTGTAAATCAATTTGTTAATTTAAAAATGTATTCTTTCTTAAGCAGACTGACAGTTATTAATTGACCACGAGTATTCATAAAACTCTTCTCAAAGCAATTAATTGGACTAATAGTTTCTGCTTGGACAGCCTTATTAAAACATACTAATTACAAAAACTAGTGAGAGCTCATTACTCATCACAAGAGTATGGGGTAGCAGATTAAGTTAAATGAATTAATCTTGGCACTCTTTGTTCCTCTGTGAACATGTAAGTAAACAAAATTCAAACTGAGCAGAGAATCTGACTTTAGCAAGTGTATTAGTTATTTGTGAGATATCGTGGGGAAAAAATGAACAACAAATCAAATGTGTGCTACTGAGGTGTGTGAAACCAAATCTGACTGAGGTATAGATTTTTTTCCTAAGTTCCTTTTATGCAAAGAAGAGTTCAACTAGAAAAGATAAAAATGGAATAAAAAAAAAAATTTGCTATTTTTAGTAAACAGTGAGTTTCATGCAACAAAGGAGAACACAGAGGGCAAACAATTTAATCTTTTAACCATACTCAAATCTCATTTCCATGAATTTATCTGGAAATAGATTCAATTGGACAAATATCTGTTAAACTTGCATGAAAAGAGCCTCAATGAAGCAAAGGAGAAGGAAGCTTCAGAGCATAAAGTACATCATTCTTGGGAAATATGTTTGCCTGCACATGTGGAAATATTAGGCATCACAGATAAGATAGCTGCTCTAAATTCAGTATCCATATTCTGTATTACACCCAGGCAACTCCAGATGTTTACATTATTTCCTTTTTTTTTTTGTTTGGTAAAGCACAATTGAGAGAAAATAT
This sequence comes from Brachypodius melanocephalos, assembly GCA_013398615.1. Classification (NCBI taxonomy): domain Eukaryota; kingdom Metazoa; phylum Chordata; class Aves; order Passeriformes; family Pycnonotidae; genus Brachypodius; species Brachypodius melanocephalos. The sequence goes on from VZSR01000247.1 coordinate 12,167,764, forward strand.
TCCTTATACCATCTTGGTTAGAAACAGTTTGTAAAACTAGGTTGTAATACACAAACACTGGGACTGAGCAGGTCCAGTTTTAGACACAGGCTTTTTGCTACTAATTTATCTGTGCTTCTTAGTTATATTTTGATGCACTTCTCAGCTTCCAACCCTGCAATCAGATCTACTAGGAAGGGGTGAAGGAGGAGTAAAGAGAGAGACCATGCTTTGATCCACTGCCGTCTGAAACATCACAGCTACCTGAAATCCTTACATTTTCTATGAATTATTTAAAACATTTTCTGAAAAAAAAAAAAAAAAAAAAAAGAAAAAGAAAGAAAAAGAAAGAGGAAAAAAACCCTATTTTGATGTGGAAGTGTTGCTGTAGTAGTGCTTCATAGAAAAGGTAGAAAAGGCATGCCAAGGCCCAGTGCTTTATTCTGCAGCCAGTATGTCACACCCGTGATGTTCTGTGACTATGGACTCCAGCCATGGAGGACCTCAGCTGTTGGTTGTGTGCAAATGTCATCAGGAAATCTGGTCCAAGAGCCTGGCCAGATAAAATAATAATTAAAATATGGAATATAGAATCTTTAGATATAGACATAAAAATACTATTTTCTCCCCCATAAAACTCCATAATACTCCTACTTTACCTTGAGAAGTTTCATAGTGAAAGGTGATATTCCTTCCCTGTTGTGGTTAGCTGATTTTTACTACTATGCAGCTTCTAGAAATGTTGAGGAATCTTTGCATCTTGATTTGCTGCCGAAGATTTTCCTACCTAAGCAAAGCTGCTTCTTGGTTTGTTCAGTATGTTGCTCACATTTGACTTTGCTCACTGGAAGGCTTAGAACAGAATATGTGAATTTGGGATTTCGCTTGATTTTGATTCATACAGTTTTTAATTAAATATTTTGCTTCCTTAATGCTGCTTTTGTCCCAATGTATTTCCTGAATTTGGTAAATTGCTGAAACTTCTCTCATGTTTGAAGAAATTGGTAATAATTATCCAATGAGGAAAATGAGAATAGGTCATGATGTTCAATACCTCCCTGTCACTGAATAACAATCTTCTGGAACTTGAACTAAGAGATTTTGTCATGAAACAAAAATTACTACTTTGGCTTACTGGAAATAATTCTGGATCAAGTTAAGGATTTATACAGAATAAAAGGTGACAGAATGCTCTCTTCATCAACTTTCTCCTTCATTATCCTCTAAGTTGTGACCCTGACATCCACAACAGTTAGATTTGTGGTCCATCTAACTTATATTTCACTAAATTCTGATGGCTTGTGTGGTAGGTGGGTGGAAGGTTGATCACGTCGTTCAAGGCAGATTTGTCACATTTTGCATGGGAATTTCTTGGAAGAAAAACCATGCATTTTAAACCATTTTGTGTCATTTCTCTTTTGAAGGTAGTTCTTGTCTCTTCATAGCCACAAAAGAAAGGAAGCACCTTCTTGTACCTTCTCCTCACACACCTACTAGGAAAGCAAATCCTGCTTTAGTCACCAATGCCACTTTAGTCATCTTGCTGTAGTTGCACAGGAATGTGTAGTGGAGCCTTCCACTTGAATGGCTGTTTTTATTTTTACTTTTTCATTGGAACCAAAGAGCCACAGAAAATAGTGGGAATGCAGATTGGAAGAGGTATTCCAGACTTACTAACAAAAAGCACCATAATGAAAACTGAAGACCTTGAGTGATGATAAAATAACTGAGTTGGCAAAAACTCAACTAATGGAGCTCTCATGTGGAACATATTGTGTCTACAATGTTACAGGGCATTTCCTTTGCCTTTCACTATAAACATGCTTTTCAAATTGGTTTCAAGTTGGTCCAGCTGCTTCGAGCCCAGTATATTGAAAGCATATTCATATGACAGATAACCAGCAGCTGTTGTTGGAAAATGGACAAAGCAAAGAGTAGATGTTGCTTGGGAGGATGAACTTGTGCTTCCAGGAAAAACATCTTCCTCAATATTTTGCTCCTCTAGGAGTTTTTCAGTGCAAAGGCTGGGCCAGTGACACTAAGAGGCCTCTTTCTTTCTAGATACAGCTCTAGGAAATTTAGCAAACAAAGAAGAAACAGAGATCCTGGTGGACTCTTTAGTCAAGGCACTGAATGACAGAGAAAACCTGTTCTTAATCTCTCTGGAATTGTTCTCTCTGTTAAAGAAGATACTGTCATTTGTTAATCCTGGCTCTGATTTATTCTTACCCATAGAAGTATTTTGTATTGAAGATACAAGGTCTGGCAACGGTGCATGTGACAATACACATAGCTCTGTTCCAGAGGCAATCTAATCTATTTAACTGTGTCCTATTTCCTACCTGATTCAGACTTTTTTCCAACCTTTTTTTCCCCCTTCAAACACAGTTAGTTAAAATACAGGAAAGCTATGCTTTTAATGACTAAAAGAAGTATAATTTTCCTTTCTTTCTTGTCTAAAACATTCCATGCTTGTCCTGAGAAGGAGAGACCAGTTGTGGTTGACTGGGCTTTGACATGACAGAATCACAACGGGCTCCCTGTGCTTGTGGCAGCAGATAAATGAAGTGAGCAGACACTCGTACTTCATGTTCTGCTGGTCAGTGTCCTGGTGAGAGGCAAACACGAGCTCTGTGAGCTGCACGCCAGCAGGGAACCTGAGTGCTGCCAGCAGGGGACTTATGCTGTGGCTGGGTTTGTCTGTGCATCTGTAAGAATTTAGATAGCAAGGATTGTGCTTGTTGGGCCAGGAAAGCACAGATGTGGCCAAATCCTGATCTCAACTGCACGTGCACTGCTCCCAAGGCAGCAAGGCCTCATCGTGGCTCAGCACTTGGACTAATGGGGGCTTGCATGATTGCAAATAATGTGCGTGGCACACTGGAGAGTGAGCAAACAACTGTTCCCTGTGTTGCTGTGCTCTGCTCTGCAGCATCTGTTTTTCTTCATCATTTTCTAAAAGAAAACCACAAATATTTTTCACTAGGGAGTTGATAAATAACAGTGCTTACATTTAAAGAAAAAAAAAATTAGTGGGGATAAAAGTAAATCTTCCAGTGTATAAAATCCTTATGCTTTGATTTGAGTATTAATTCACAGATTGTCTCTTATTATTTTGTTCCTAGCTCAGTAAATCCTGTGGGGTTTTCTCCCTCAGGAAAGCACATGGGGTGATGTCTTAGTGTGATTTATTTTTATTTGTATGTCTAAGTTTGCACACAATTGTCTTTCACAGCAGCATTTTTACATGAAGATTTGTATTCCTTGGAAAATTTGGCAGACTGGGGAGTATTCAATAATTTGTCAATGAAAGTTTAAATGAAATTTGTTGCAACTTTGTGAGTACACATGATGAGTGTGATGTGGTAAACTAAGTAGATATTTTAAAGGAATGTGTTCAAAAGATTATATTACTTTTTTTTTCATTCTTTAACAGCTTTCTGGGAGGAAATGTGTTCTAGCAAATGGCAGACTATACGTATGTATAGAAGCAGGGCTAGCCTAAATTCTGGTTTTAGTATTTCTCTAATGCTCTATTGTCTTTCTTGTCTGCATAACATGTAATTTTAAGGTCAGACATAATGAGGAGGTCAACAACAAAGCAGGGGAAACAGCGTACACCTGTGAAAGGGAAGAGAGAAGTATGAGCTCTCTCCTATGGAGGGGTTCCCTCTCTCTCAACTCTGCTCTCACTTGGAAAAGCAGAACAGGAACACCCCACCTCTTCTAGAAGCTGATGGCATAAGCACAGGAAGGTGTTCACCTCTTCTGGAGAGAGGTCTGTAATAATCACGTGTTTGATAGATGCATCTGTTTGCTTGGCTGGGGACTGCTATATTTTTACCTTCCTTTATGGTTACAAGCTGATGGTGAGCTCTGCAGTGGTGTTTGGAGTGAGCTGTTGTGTGTCTAAAGTTTTAAGCATTTTTGTTTGGCTTATAGGGTTAGGATTAGACTTTTCCAAGTTTATTTAAATAATGTAATTAGGTCAAAGACAAGATTCAAATAACATTAGAGAATACCAAGACATAGAACCTTGTTTGGGAAACAAAAGAAAACAAAATAGATAGGGGTATACCTAAATAAAGAGTATGTGAAACAAAGAAGAAAAACAGATCCTGAGATTTGTGCTTTTTAAAAATGAGAAAACAATTGTAGTAAATGCACCCCCTACATGCACAACACCTGCCCTCAAACCCCCAAACCAAACAGGCATGCAAAAATCAACAGAACACACAGACCCACACATTCCCCTCCTACCATTTCACTGACAATTTCTCAGTATTGCTGTTCTTCATTAAGAAGTTAAGGCAGTATTGCAATGTAGTTGCTGCAGGGATATTTTCTTTGAATAGGTAACCAAAAAAGAATATGATAATGGGACTGAATGTGGTCCCTGCTATGGAGAATTGTAGAAGTTCTCTATTCCATCCAAGCCTTGTTGTGTGAACTTGATAATGAAAACCATTTTACATTTCATGACAGCGTAGAAGTAATTTTTAGCTACTAAGGTAAAGGTGTATCATGATGCAAATATTGTTGAAGTGCCTGGATGACTTTGTGCAGGCATAACTTTATTACAGTACTGATTTTTCTTTTTATAGCATACATCTCTCTGACATTAATTCTGACTGAATTTATTAAAATTGTTTAACAGTAATTTATTTCCAATAATTCCTTCACTATATTTGAATGTATATTTTCTACTGTTGCAGAGCATGATCTAAGTACCAGGTACTGAAGTGCATATTGCTGCCTTAAAAACTCTGATTGGGTGACAAGAATAAATTACAATTATAAATTAGTTCATAAGTCTCCTATTTGACAGTGGGAGCTTAAGCAAAATGCTGGCACTGGGTGATTAGCTGATGTTAACCTATCTATTCTGTTTTGGATAGTCTAAAGTAGATTTGATGTTTCATTTCCTGAAACAAAAGCAGCTTCTGAACTGTCAGAAAAGAACAGTAGTTCTTAAGGGCTAATTACAGATCTTTGTCGTGGGGTTGTAGTTCCATGAATTCTGCTTCAATCAGGGAAAAATACTCTTGAGTGCCAATAAAAGTTTTTATGCTGCTAGGGTTTTCTCCTGCCTTCCTCCTCTCAATTTACGTCTTTATTCCACTATCTCTGTTAAGTGACACTTCACAAGGTTTTAATGCAAATTACTTCAAACTCAGTGTGGCAGAATCACATCGGGTTAATATCCTGATTATTATATGCTACAAAGAAGTGCTGGGTATTGCACAAACCAAAGAAGATGGCAAGGAAGCTGCTTGACAGCATAAGGAAACAGAGTGTTTAATTTTTTAGTGTTTTAATTTTAATAGTGTTTTAGTTTTAATTTTCTAGTTTGGCTTGGCAGTGTTTAAAGCAACCTTTACAAGCAGATGGATCAAATGCTTGGCTCCGTTACTTTGCCTTGATCCGTTCTGTATTCATCCTCTCAGATGATGGCACAATGCATGTAATATGTTTTCATATCTGTCTTAGAGGAGATAAAATGATTTTTCAGATGCTATTCTTTATCCATTTCTAAAGTGAACAGTAACATGCGATATGTTTTAGAATATAATGTTGTCTCTTCATAGTTTTCTCTTTTTTTTTCATAATCTTTAAAATGCAAAGTCTCATTTACCAGATTAACAATTATAATTTTGTCCATAGAGCAATATGGTTTTAGATGGGAATAAAACAGATTTTGGCACTGCCCAACAGAAACCTTACTAGGGGTGTTTAGACTGCACCTGCACACAGCAACAGCTGTGATAGGTTTATGGCCAATGTTGACTGACCTGCTTTGACTTCTCTATGTCAATATCAATGCTTGCTATTACAAGGTGCAATTTGAAGGTTGAAATGTAGAATATCAAAGGGTTTAAAGTATACGTAAATGCATGTTTGCAACTTCAATTCCTATAATTCCTGAAGATTTATATCTTTACAAGAGCCTGAAATAATACTGAGCTTTCAGACCACTTCTGCCTTTTAGAGAGGCTCTTAGTTTGAAATCATAACTTTTTCAATGTCATGAAATTAATAGTATGTAATGCAGCTCTAGGAACCACAGCTGCATTGACTTGTCTTTTAGTGTTGATTGTTCGGTGTATATTTTAATTTTTACCCTCTGTTAAAAGACTATTTTATGTCCTGTTACTCAGAGGCCCTCTGAAGGAGAAAGAGATACTGGAATGATTGCCAGCAAAATCCTGTCAAATGCAGAGTCAGCGGTTTACATCTAGAATGCTGTCTAAATTGTGATTCAAAGCTTGTGTAAAAGAATGTTTGTTTGTTTTCAGATTTGTTAGAGACCTCCTGAGAGTTGCTCTGTGCTTTTGGGAAATCAAACATTTCCCAAATTAAAAACATATAGGGAAAGTCTTAGATTCCTTTGTTTTCTGTGAAAACATATTTAAAAACACACAGTGTGTATTGGAGCAGATTGTTAGTATTGCCTGTGTGTTTTTCTCCACTGTTACAGTGAACGTAACCCTCAGAGAATATTTCATGCATAACTGTCAGAAGAAAAACATAGAGTGGAAAGCCCAAAATTTAAGTGTAGACATGATAAATTAAATGCAAGGCTTTGCCAAACAGAGACAAACCCTAGTGTTTGTTCTAGTCCATATTCCAGTGCAGCAGTGGTGTGTGTACGGTATGTGCTGGTTGGCAGCTATCAGGAAATGAAATATTGTAGGCATTGCAGGTATTGCATAGTAGGTGAAATTCAGGGATATCTCTACCCATGATAATTTTTGTTCAGGACGTCCTTGCCTCCCATGGCTGTATGGGGCCAGGGGAGTAAATTTTATTTTGCAATGAGTGAAACTGGATTCCACTGCTGTGCTCTGTGCACACCAATCTTCTGTGCAAGTTTGAATGCCGGGGTGATGATTTCCTTGTAGCTGGAAGTTCTGGAGTGTCGATCAGCTTCTCCTGTGTCCTGTGTTATAACCAGATCATCAATCAAATGATGTGTCAGGAGAGGTAAAGGCATGTTCTGTCATGGAATAACCTTGTCAAAATAATTGAACTAACTTGGCAGAAAATTTAGCCTTTAAACAGCTCCAAGATAAGCAGTGAAGTGTAAGGAAAATTTTATCTTGCATGAAAAGTTTGCAGTTGACTTTTGGGCTGAAACTGAGATAAAAAATTGGAATATGCCTTTAGCTTTTTTTTTTTTTTTTAAATGTACTGTGTATTTTTCTAGTGTCTTGACAGTATTGTGATTCAGTTCCATATTTAAATCAAATGCATATTTCTGGGTCACAGTACTGAATGTTGACATCTTGGTACTGATCTGTCAAGCTCTTAAAACATATTTGGTGTGCACATTAGTGGTGAATCCCTCATGAAAAGAACTGTAGGAGCACATCACTTGGTAGAATTATTATTATTGGTTATCTAAGCTTAAGCAGTAAGTACAGTGTATTTTTTTCCAGTAAATGTTCTTTAATGAACAGGATATTGAATCACAAACATTGCTGATAAAAAAAAAAAAATGAGCAACTTTAGAATTTCTGGGGTATAAGCTGTACAGATAATGTACATTTTCTAGAATCAAGTGCTCATGTCAGACTCTGTACATGGTTCTTCTCCATGTTGCTGAGTTGAAGATAAAAACACAGTTACTCATAAAACTTGAGAGAAACAGTCTAAACATACAGTGTGAAGAATAAATTAAACTGACAGTTATTTATTTTGTATTGTTTTAATATTTTCAGTATTTCAAAATCCAGCCAGTCTGATGTAGATGCCTCTGTGAAAAACGTTACTGGTTTTGCTGCTGTGTTAGACAGAAAGCCATTGAAAATATGGCTTTTTTTTAACAGAACAGTGCATATCTGCTGAGTACTCTCATGTAAAAATTACAGATGACAGTATAAAGAGTCATCATAGATTAGCAGAGAAAATAAAAAATACCAGAAATATAATTATTTGGAATTTAATATGTAAAAATGGCACTGTATGGATATATTTACATTGAATACTCAGCTACAGGCAGCCTGAGTCTGGCTGTTCAAGGCCATTACTCATAATATAATGTGACCCTGTATTTAACATGGTATTCTAAATAAGTCTGCCCCTAAAATTAAATTTTATTTCTAAAAAATTAAGCCTAAATTTGGCTTAAAATTCCAACTTGTATGTAGGAAAATTAGCAATTTGCTAAGTCTCCACTCCACATAAACTTTATTAGCTTAGTCTGTTCTGGGATACAGAAATGAATTACTGAACTGCTGTTCTACATGTGATTTTGGAGCTAGCTGGGTATCCTCTCCAATATGAATTGCAGATTTAAGGGAGAGCTAGGTTAGGATAGGGGTTAAATGTAATGAGGAATATTGGTATAAAATGTCACAGCATTACACAGAAATACTTTAAGTATGATATTGCCTGAGATATATATATATACACATATATATATCTGTAATTATACATATAACAGTATAATACTTACAACAATACAGAAACAGATCTCTTTGCTTTGGGTGCTTAACACAGAAGTGAAGATGACTTTCACAAAGACATTTATTAATGACCTGTATGTTTTTGGTAATACTTCAGACAAAAAAAATTGTTATGTAAGCAAGGTAAACTATGGTATAAAACTATCTCTATTGAAATAGAAAACGTTTAACATCCACAAGTCACAAATTACAACTGCACAAAAATATTAAAAAGAAAACAACACCTGGTTTTTGTTATCTAACTTGCCAACTACAAAGCTGGAGCCCATGGCACTAGTCCAGTAAAAAGATCACACAACGCTGTTCTCAGACATGATCTGATCTGTCCTTATCCCTTGAGTGTCCTGTCACATCTGCAGAGCTCGCTGGTGACAATGAGCTTGACGGCCGGGCTGTAACATTGAGGATTTGTTAGTTCAGCCTTGGCTGGGAGGTCGCTGTTGAGGTGCACTCAGTGATTGATAGAACAGCCCTCACTTTGCATGAGCTGCTGGGATGAGGGTCTGGCCAGGCCTACAAAGCAATGCAGAAGAGCCATGACCTTGTGAGTGGTGCAGGAACGGTTTGACATGTTCCAAACTGAGCAGGATGTTTTTAAGAAACTTAGAATCTCTCAAAACTTTCTGGATGATTTCACTAAAATGAAAAATTTCTTACTTTTTTGTGTATGTGTGTTTCCCTCCCCACCCCAGTCTGTTGCAAAACTAAAAATAAATATTTACATTTAACACTTAATATTTCCAAATTCAGCAAATCCCTGTTTTAAGCCTTCAACCACCCTCTCCCAAGAATTTGTTTCTCCTTTCAGTGGCAAATATTTCCCTGGGAATACCTGCACTTGAGTATACTTAAAAAGGAGATCAGATTTATCAAAATAAACCTTTGCTGAAGCTATTAAAGCAAAACTAAACTAAACCTAGAAAACTTACTGTATTCTCTACTGCTGTCACAGTTTCAAGTAGACAATGGAAACTATCACCTAAATAGTGATGCTGGTAAAGGACTTTTGGTCTTGTGCTTACTCTGCAACCTCTTGATCAACAATGTAAACACACTGTTTACATTGGAGGAAATCTTTAGGCCAAGAAGCCAGATTAATCACCACTGTATCTGTAATGGTTTTGTTGGAATTTGGGCTAACCAGTGTAGATTATACAATATGATTTAGGATGGGCATACAATGGGCAAGCAACTAGGGAGTAGAGCACAAAACACGAGTCATATAAAGTACTCTAGCACAATAAATAGAAATAAATATTATCCATGTACATGTCAAATATGTAATTCAGTAATTATTCAGCAGAAATAAGGATGTTCATTCAAATAGATAAAACTGTGGTGGAACAGGTGTTGTAATGCCTATATTTGGGGTTACATGCTGTTCACATTAGTATTGACTTGGGTTCCTCACAACAGGAGTTTATAAGGATGGACTAAGAGTTTGTAGTATTTTACTTGGGTCATCACAAGAACGAAAAGCACTGTGGATACTCCTTTCAAAAATAACTGCATACTGTCACATACTAATTAACTTTGTGTTCTTTAAGGTAGAGAGAGTTTCTTCTTAAACATCTACAGCCAGTTTTGTTCTGCTATTGAGAAGGCTCAACCAAAGTTCCCCAAAGATCGCAAAGTCATACAGAGCCAAATCTTACTCCCTCCTTTGCTGGCACTGGGTAGGTCCTTGCACCAAAGAATATTCTGGCCATCTCCTACCTACCTAGGGTCCACACGGCCAAGGCTCCCCAGCAACAGGGGAGGCCCTATCCCCTCTGCCTGCCCCATGCACAGGTCTCCAGGCTGTGATGGGCAGGGGAGTGCAAGGCTCAGCAATAATGTGTCTCAGCACCTGCCTTGGTTGCAGATATGTGATGGAAGAGCTGTGGGTGTCCGTGCTGTGGGCTCTTCCCTTAGCTGTCAGTTAGAGTTGCTGGAGAGTTTTATCTCTAGATGCTTTTCAGTATCTGCTAATTTGCTAGGGGTTTTTTGTTTGTTTGTTTGTTTGGTTGTTTTGTTTTGGTTTTGGTTTTGGTTTTTTTTTAAGGAGCCAGCATATTTTGTGGTTGATGATTGTTTTCTTACTCCTTAGAAGAACAAAAAATTCCCTGTGGTATTCAGGAAAATTTTTCCCTCCACTTTCTTTGCCTATGGATTCAAAGTCAATGCTCCCCTCAGAGCACACCAGGTGCAATCCCTTCCTACCTTTCCTCCAGTAACACAGCCGAATGTGCATTCTCCTGCTTTTTCACATGGCACAGGCAGATGCAGGTGGCACCAGTAGCTTAGGAACACAGCCTCTTAAAACTGCAGGATCTGGCATGAAATGATCAAGATCAGTAACCAATGTCTTTGATTTTGATGAATTCTCTTTGAGACGGCTCTTGTAGTAATGCAATCAATGTTTTGCAAATGAGCTCGCTATGGTGGTCACTGGGGACACTGGATTTCAGTGACCAAAGGGATGACCAGGTGATGAGGAAATGCTTGCTTAGACCCTTTCAAGGAAGTTACTGGCCTCCAAGATGGACAAGTTTGTGTTTTATTCATATAGGAGTTTTGCCACAGGTGAGGATCTTCAGATCCTTCAGGTGGCAGGGAAGTGTTGCTGTTTCTTCCTGTAACAACTTTTGAGATGTAAAGCAAATTTGTGGCTGCATCCAGCAGGTGGCAAGCACAGCATGCAGAATTATGGCTGGACAGAGATGCTTCTGCCAGAGGAAGCTCCTGATGATGCTCAGCATGTGCATGTGTGTCCATGAACAAAATATACAGATAAACAACAATCTCTGCCAGTCCTTTGTCAGCTGAGAGAGTGCTGGGGCACTGGTCCTGTTCTGGGTGGCATTGATAATGCATGGGGTTATTGCCATGTTCAGTTTAAGCAAATGGCTGTCTCACATGTAAGGATGTAAGCTAAATAGAAAGTATTTCATATAACAACTTAAATGTGTCTTTAAATGACATAGCTACATGATGTTCAGGCTTCAAATGTCAAGATACTCGCTTACAATTAACTTAATGTTTTAAAGACGGAGCTTTTTTTAACATACAGCTTTAGAAGCTGTGACTTGTCACAGTACTTTGTGATGTATATTAGTAGACATATTGTTCCCATTTTTGCAGCTGGAAGAACAAAGGCAGAACTGAAAAAACTTTCCTTAGTATAAGCAAATGAAAGAGTAGGAAGATCTCTAGACCTGCTTGTTGTCCCATTTTTTCCTTAAAAAGTATTAAACTACAGAAATAACTGTTTTGTTGTGTTTTGATTTTCGTCATCAGAAAATATGGATAATCCATCCACTCACTACTTGAGACAAAGCCACATTAGATTTTGAAGATTATAAATAGGGCAAATTCTCAAGTGGCATGTAATTTTCTACATGATATGTGTAAAGTTTTGGGTTTTTTCTTAAGTTTTCTAATGTCAGAAAGTACTTATGAACTCATTTATCTTTGAGGACAATTAATGGGTGTGAATCAAGCATAAATATTATCTGTAGCTCATTATTTGAGGCAATTAGGACACATATGAGCATATCATCAGTGCAAACTTCCTGCAGTGCTTATCACCTTTCCTCTTGATTTGTATTGAGAGTTTGAGCCAGACTTCAGTTCTGATTTATGTCTGTGTAAATCTGAATTTGTTCCATATAAATAAAAAAAAATGTTCTACAGGGAGCAAATACCCTGGGCATAATTTTATATAAATGGAGAGAAATTCTGCAAAATCAAGAGTAAAGTTTGATCTCAGATGTTTTGCAATGGGACTAAAAGTATTATTAGTTAGACTGATACATAAGCATTGTCACATTTTTGCTTATCAATGTATGAATTAACTAAATGTGCAGGAATTTGAAAAACTAAGTGGATTTGATTAGTTGGTAGCTTCTCTCACTGAGTGCCCTGGTTATAACTGAAAGATAGTTTGAAGTTTTCTGATCACCTCTTTCCCAGAATTCATGTCTTCAAATACAGAATTTTACTTTTAGTCATAAAGAGTATGGAGTCAACTGCCTCTGTATGTAAAGTTCTTCAAAGTTAGGGTGGCTTATCATGAGGAAAGGCTGAGTGAACCCCATTTGTGTGTGCCCATATAGTTATTTTTTTAAAACTACTATAAAAATACCCACTGAGATATAAATGTACATTTCTGAAGCAATGTTTGAAATGTATGAGTAGGAATATAAATCTAAAAATATATATATTCTATATTTAATAAATAAATTTGCATTTTATTGCATATATTATTATGAAAAAAATTGCCATTAAAAAAAATAGTAGCATAAATCAGAATAAGACCAATTTCATGGACCTTAAATTTCCATTTGAGTCTAAAATTGGGCCTCTGTATATAGCATATATTTGAAAATATATTATAAATATGATTATAGGACATTTATGTAATCAAAACAAAAAAGAGCAACAAAACCAGAAACAAAGCTCCACTCCTCCAACAGAATAGCTTACATATATGCAAATCATGTCCTTCATATTTTATGTTACTTGTATAAGCTTTTCCTTTTGAAACACCTGTGAACTTAAGTTAGGAGTTTTCTCTCCCCTTCTTTCATAGCTCCAAGCAAACAGTGGGATGCTGGCAGGATCTCTGACACATCTGTCCAACACTTACACTGCTTTCAGTAAAGAAAAACAAAATGAGAATGAAGCAGTCCTCTTTACAATGTAAAATGAAAGGCCACTGCTGACTCTCTACAGTATGATTTCTCTGAGGTGATCCAGTGTTGCTGTAATGAGCTGTGATGTTCAGGACTGCAGATGAATCTTGTTGTTCTTGCTGCTTCGCACTGCTGTTCAAAAGAAGAACTTTGCAGAACGCCTCAATCGGTATTAAAAGACCCAGCAGTCTTTTTAGTGTGCAAGCGGATATCTTCTGGTGGCCGATAGGAGAGGGAGCTCATTTTGGTTGTTAGGCTTGGATGTGTGCTGACATTCGGTGGGATGTATTTTATTAGCTGCAGGAAGTATTTTTTAAAGTTTTTTCCAAAAAAAACATAGAAAAAGGGATTCAGACAGTTGTTAAAGTAAGCGATGCAAATGGTGAAGGGCATAGCTGTATCCACAATATCGGTGATTTTACAATCTGTTATTACATGTAACTGAATCAACACATCCAGAAAAGTGAACACTTGATGAGGAATCCAGGAAAAGAAAAAGAAAAAGACAATTGCCACAATCATCTTAAAAATATCATCATTTCTAGTCTTGTTTTTTTGAATTTGATACGCCTTCTTCAGAGTCTTCCAAATTAAGGTGTAGCTTGTTAGTATGATCAGAAAAGGAATTAAAAAGCCCAGCAAATTCTTGGACAAACCTAACCCGACCCGGAGAGTCGTGTTGTTGCTTTCATAGCGAAACCCACAGACGGTCATGTTCAGATTCTCAGCAAAGAAAATGTTTCTGTGGATGATGACGGGCAGGCTGGCCACGCCAGCCAGGAGCCAGATGGCGATGCAGGTGACGCGGGCCACGAACATGGTGCGGCGGATGCGCGACTGCACCGGGTGCACGATGGCCAGGTAGCGGTCGATGCTCAGACACGTCAGCAGGAACACGCTGGCGTACAGGTTGAAACTTATTCCCGCTGAGGCCAGCTTGCACAAACAGTTGCCAAAAGGCCACTGGTACTCCATGGCCGTGTAGGCTGCCCAGAGGGGCAGAGTTATCAGAAAGCACAAGTCAGCCAGTGCCAGGTTGAGCAGGAAGATGCTAGCTACTGTTTTTAATTTCATGTAGCAGTAAATGACAATAACCACCAGGCTGTTCCCAAATATGCCTATGATAAAGATGATGCTGTAAACGGTTGGGACCATAATGTAGATGTAGCTATGCCTTCCTGAAACAGGACAGTCCACGTGGATTCTTTTAACGGTTTCTTCAGTAGAGTAATTTGGAATCATCTTGAACTCTTCAGCTGTAACCTAGTTTCGGGGAGAAAATATGAAGCTCACACCTAGGAGGGGAAAAGAGGAAGAAAGCAGTATTTGTGATAGGATCTAATTTTTAACAATTTTCAACCAAATGTCAAGTTTTTTGTCAAGTCTAACACAATGTGTCAATGTCTTTGAATTTTAAAATAAGCCATCTTCAAGTGTTTTATCAACCAATTTCTATTTTAATACAGACTTTGAAGAGTGAAACAGAAGTAAGAATGTTAGGAAATGGCTGAACATTTTTAGATTCTTTTTAACATAAATGAAATCTAAAAAATCTCTTTCAATTAACAAAGTTCCAATTTAAAATAATATTGTTAGTGAACATATGTCAAAAATAATAAGAGACACTGAAAATAGCAGATAACTATAAATTCAGTGGAGTCTTTAGTTATTTTCTTTCCATAAATAGGTGACATTTTTAATGAGGTAGGTTATTCAGATATCTCAGAAACTAAACTTAAGCACTCTGAATACTAATTAAGTATGTAAATACAAATTCCAATGAATTAAGAAAATAAATTACTTTAGATTAGGTATTTGTATCTCTGAGATTAATCATGAGAATTTTTTTTCTATACATTGAAAGTAATTCTTTGAAAAAATTTTTACATCACAAAGAAAGATGAAAACTCACAACCTAGTATTCTGTTGTACCAAAAATACCTTAAATATTCATAGGCTACTTAGTTCCCTATCTGGCTTGGAATTATGGTATTTAACTACTAGTGAGGGAAAAGGAATCTCTGAAAATCCAGACACGTCTTGAACTGTTGCACATTAATAACTGTACAAAGAGTTTAAGAAGGGTGCAAGGGGGAACACATTACTTTTCTGGTGGCTGACAAAATTTATGTATCCAAGAACTGAAGTTGTATTTCTGGATCATATTAAATGTTCAGCAAGGATATGAAATCTCCTTTAAAGGGCACCTGTTTGGTTTGCCAGGGCCTGTGTGTTCTGCAAGAATCATTTCCTTGTTAATGACTGATTACTTTAGAAAGCAGGTAATACAGTGTGACTCTGATACTCCTTACATTCCAGAGTCTAAAAACAGATAGTCTTCCCTGAAAAATAATGGATTTAAAAAAAAAAGGTAGTTATTATTGCTGTTTGCAAGATCCTGACAGCTAGAAGCCAAACCCAGCTTGTGCTGCTTAAAACAAAGATTAACTGAAATACTTCGGCTTCAAAAGTAAAACAAAGCAAACTCCAAACAGCAAAGTAACCCTTTATAAATGTAAGACCCACCCTAAGACCCTGGGCACTACAGATGCCTTCAGAAAGCAGAGATATTGTTCATTAAAGACACATGTAATGTGTAGGGTAATGTCAAGATTTAGGTTCTTGATAATTCTATCAAGTTTAGAGTATCCAGTAAAATGCAACTAACAGACATATTGTCAAGATGTGCCATGCAACACTTCCCAGTCTCTTCAATTCATTTTGTGTATTAGTCTTGTTGCTTCAATTGGTATAGAGGTCTCAAAATGACATCAGCTATTTTTGCCATGTTTAAGAAATTAAAAAGTGAAGCAAATGGAGCTAACACAAGAAAGGTTTACCATCCTGACCACGTGGCACTCTAGTACATCTCGAGCAAAACCTGGCTTTCAAACCGTGCCAAATCTCAAATACAAGGTGTTTGCCTCTGTGGAAGGTCAGCCTATCCCTAGGACAGGGAAACCACAATAAAAAGATTTCAAGATAAATCCTTTTATCTCATCCCTTCGTTATGACAGTAACTTTGACAGTAACTGATATGTTCCTCAACACCAAGGTCTGGCAACATTTGCCCTGTCTCAGCTACGGGCCAGTTCTGCATGGTGACTTACAGTCTTTGCTCCCTCATGTACCCAATAAAATTACAGCCCAGAACTCTGCAGTAAAACTCTGTAGTGAAGTTTCTGCTCAGGAGATCACCTGTGCAAGTTCCACTGGCAATAATGTGCACCAGGTATGGTTAATGCTGGGCCAGACCTTTCCCAGTGACAAGATTAACCAGCCCCTGGTACAATTTGGCTCTATGTGTACTGAGTGACAGATTCAGTGTCTAAGGCAAATACAGCTGAGGGTGATTATTCCCTTTTGGTGGGGTTGATTCTGTGCAATGGTAGATGCCAAGGCAATTTTCCCATGGTCTCCTCACACACCCCTTCAGTGTACTGTGTCGTGCTGTTTTGCTTCCAATTTCCCTTTTCTGCCCACAGGATGACCTGTACTGTTTCATGTCAGTAGTAGCTTTAGCTGATGCTAATTAATAGCATATGTTTTTTCAAGAAAGAGTAACAGTAATTCTATTACATTTTCAGAAATGTGTTAAAATAAACAAAAAATAATTGAGTTGGGAATAATTATCTGGCACTCTGAGGTATTGAATTCCCTGAGCAAATTCTGGAGGGCTTGAGAAACTAAAAAAGGCAGAACAATTCCCATGAAGAATCAGAAATTTTGTCAAGAAATAGTATTGTACTTCAAGCTACCTCTGTAAGACTGTGTAATCTTTCTGGAGTTAAAAGGTTTTGGTATAACAGTGAAGTCTGTGGAATTGTGCAAATGATGTGTCTGGTACACTATCAGCTTTAAATGATACTACAGAACTACAATCAATAAATAAATCCATCAATATTTTCAGTAAATGACAAGGAAGGAGAAATATGTAATGTGGTTGCTTTTGGGTAAACACATATGGATTGCCATCTGGGGATCTGAAAACAATCTGAATGTTGCTGTGAGAGTGAACTTCATTGGAGCTGTACAGATGAAGCACACTAAGGAAAGCACTTCTAATCCCAAATGGAATTTTAAAATTTCCTGGAAATTCTAAAGTTTCAGAGCTAGCCTCAGGTGGATCTTCTTCCTTGAGCATAACTGTAACTTCAGAGCATTAGGAAAAGCTTCAAAATTGGAGAATGTCATTTTTTTGGAAGGCTTGGGCCCATGGCTGTGCTGAGTAGTGAGAGAGGACCATGGGAGCAATGTGAATTCCTTACAGGCAGTGATTTCTTTCCCATACCACCTTCAGTTTATCCTGTTTTTCTCATTTGCCACAGTTCTTGTCCCAGGATCATGGCTGTACACATGCAAAGCAGATACTTCTACATAGGAGGAACTGCAGATTCTTTTAAAATACTACAGAAATGGATGGCTGATATGGCTTTATGCCGCCAGGATTCAACAAAGCAGGTAAAACCACTGGCCAGTTAAATGCATCTATTGAAGTTGTGCACATTGATAATTCCATGTAAAGCATCTCAAATGATCTGTGTTAACATAATGATAATTGGATCATTTAAAGGCTGATACACAAGTAGCTTTTTCTAACAGGATTGAATTGTGACTGTGAATGATGTGGTGGCATCAATCTCAAACAAATTATCTGGTGAGAGGCAAGCCCCTGTTCTGAGGTACTGTCCTGTTTGACCTTTTTTTTTTTAATTACAATGAGTCACTGATAATGAAATGCTTCAGACTGCTCAACCAACTATTATTTACCACTCCATTCATTGCTTCTGTTGGGTGAACACACATCCTAATTAAACTGCCTGTGGAAACAAGGAATGCTGGGCTCATGCAAGGTAAACAGCACTTTGCCTACTGAAAGATCAGATAGCAGTGGCTGTGGCTTTCTGTGAGAACTTCATCAGCTAAAAATAGGTAAGCAGGTGTCACAAGTCAGATTTTGAACAAAAATGTACTTAATATTTGCTTTGACAAAGACTAAATAAACTCAGGCTGACGAATCCTGCCACAGGTCAGTCCTCATCACTAGGTAATGTGCACTTTCTTTCTTCTGACAGTGGGCAGATTATTTGCTTTTCTCACAAATGAGAAGAGTTCCATGTTTAAGAGGATACTACGTTCTATTTTTATGTAAAATTTTTGCACAGGGAGAAAAGAGAATGAAAAATGTTTGGAACAATATGTGCAGTAAATCAGCTATATTTATTTCTTTCTGGTGGCATAAACTTTCTTTTATCTTACGAGTTTAATTCCTCCCTTTCCTAATTTATTCTAACTGCTGAGAAAGTAATGACACTTACATATGCTTTATTGCAAAGGCTTTTAGGGTCTTTTTCTATCCAAAAGAGTAACCCTTTCTGTCCTCATCGCCTTAGTGAATAGATCTATTTCACACACACACTTCAGCACCTTCTCTGCTTTCCTGGAGTTCCTGAGCAGTACCATTGTGAAGCTATACATTCACCTTTCTCCTAGCTCTCATTTCTTCAGCTAGTTCCAACAGTCTGTATTTCCCACTGGTGGCTTTCCTAAATACCTTTAATCCAGAGTTGATAGATGAATTGTGAAGGGAAAGAGAAATACAAACAAGAGTCCATAATTCAAACTGTGGTGCCGTTAGAGTGGGCTCCTGTCATCAGTGCTGGTACCTTCCACAGATGTCAGCATCTGGCTGTGGTAAATGACAACAAATCAAAATAATACTGAAAAGGAACTGCGATAGGTAGTGCTGCACCAGAGACTGTCTGTACATCAGCTCATGAACACCAAGAACACAAAGCAAACCTCAGCAGACCTCTGTTAGCAGCTGTCAAGCTCGCTGGTTCTGTGCAATTTTGGATCAGGAGATGGTCTGATATCAGAACAAACAGAACTTGAAGGACTTTGTACTGGCCTTTGCATTTTCTTTTAACAACTGAGGCAACTGCCAGTCTGTTCAAATTCTTGTTAATTTCACGATGTTTGCTTTATTTATTTAAAAGTATGTATCTTTTTAATGCTCTAACCTATATGTGGATTCTTTGTGCCTTCCCCTTGCAAGAGCTCAAGCTTCACTTGTGCTGGCTCTATATAGCTGGAAAATAATCTGCCTGTGGTCCTTCCAGGATCTGGTTCTCTCTGGTTCTCTCAAGTAAATTGATTATTACTTTTTTTTTTGTGCTAGAAGAACAGTTCCTGTTACTTTGCAAATGTGAACTGTTTATGTACTCTGACCTTCTCCCTAAGAACTTCTCTGTATTTATTTCCTCTGCCGCACTTCAAAAGAGTCTGTCCTTCTGTAGGATGGCTTTATAGCTTATTCTAAGAAGAATTAACATCTATCTTCTCTTTGTTCTTGTGGACTACTCTCATTAATTTTCTCTTCACTTCCTAAGTATCTTTCAACTACTCAGTTCAGTCATAAAATTTATGTGAAAAAGGACAGATGAAGGGGCTTTTTCCTGTGGGAAAAATCAATGCTTGTGGAATGTCTGAACAGTAGAACTGGGGATGTGTATGATTTTGATGATTATGGTGGAGGAAAATGCAAAAGAATGTAACACAGTTAAGCATAGTGACATTTAAATTGCTTTGAAGTTTAACTCATATAATATAGATTTCGGCCACTAGAGGTCTGTATTTCCTATTTTAAAATAAGAGAATTGCTTATGTTTTATACTCAATGTTTTATACTCAAGTGCTATCACGTTTCAAAATGTCCCCTTTGTTCAAGATTATTTAAGATTAAAACCTAAGGCAAAATATATATCATTGTACCTATACTTATTGAAATTTAATGCACCAGAGATAACTATTTTCACTTTATTTTAGCATTTACCAGCTTCTATCTGTTTTCCTGTATTCTGGCACATTCCTGGTTTTACTAACCTTCAGTCCAGTTCTTGCACTTTTAAGACAGAATAAGATTCTGATATTTTATTTTTTTAAGACATACGCAGCTTAAAACTTTCTGTGACCCAAATTAAGAAGAATATTTTAAAGAAACTTCACTTCAGCAATGCAGATGGAAAAACAGTGATACCTGCTCACTCAAATAAGATTATTTTAGATCTAACTAGGCATGTTGTTAATCATACAGCTCTTTTCCAAATATCAGCCAATTTTGAAGGAAGATATTTTTACTGTTGAAAATGTCACTTCAGAACTACTCTTTTTTTTAAAAGCAGCTTTAGGGACTAAACTACACAGTGTTATCTAGATGGTGTGTATATTTTATTAAATTTAAGCAATTCAGTAATTTGAAAATAGAAGCATATTTAACACTTTTTACACCACCACCAACCCCTGCTTTTACTAACATATTTGGATTTGTCATTACCTCTTTAGACAGTGTCAGTGCACGATGCTGTTATTCTGTTTCAAATTATGCATTTACCTGAATTGTTCCCTAAAGCTGGTAAGGGCCAACAGCTTTTAATTGAGATGGAGCAGAAAGGTTGTTGGTGTCACAATGAGATTTATTTTACTGAAAATAGTAGATGAGCAAACTAGAATGAAAAAATGCCATAAACTATACTGTCCTGTATGATGCCAGATGAGTTGGACTAATCAGTATCTTGTCCTGTATTTATGTCCAATGGGTTATCCAGTGTCAGTGTATCTCTGTGCACTTAAGGGATGTTTGGGTACAAACATACAATGTTTATATCTCTATGCTGCTAAAAATAGGAGCATTTAGAGAGAATAGAAGTGATATATAGAGACGGAAAATCAGCAAGTACTTGGCTAGATTTAAAATGAAGAATAAAGAAATCTAATCTATTATTTGCACACTCACACTTTGTGTTAGAAATCCATGTGACAAAAATTGGGGCAAGTGAAAGGCCACTTCTAAACACTAATATATAGGGCAGTTGAGTGATGAATAAAATACTTCAAGTGTATTTTTGGACATTAAATGCTAATATACTACTACATAAGATGTGACAGTTTTTCTGCTCTTTTTAGCAGTCTACAGTGTGATGATGTCACAGTTATAATGAGAGCAGCTGCAGTAGCAGGGAAAGTTTGGACTGTTGTTTGCATATACTCTCACTGTATGTACAGAGTCCAGAAACACTGGAAGTATCTCTTCCTACTACTTAGCTCTTTGGACAAAGTTAACTATCAAGCCCCAACTCATGTATGTGTTTGGGGTTTTTTTGTTTTGTTATTTTGTTTTGTTTTTCTTTTTCCAAAATCTGGGAAGCCCTAATGTACATACTTCTATAAAATTTTACTTGTAGAAATTAATGCCAAGAAAGGATTGCTCAACTTCACTAGAGTTTCTCAACCTCACCAGAACTTAGTGGTTTAGTGAATAGTTTCATAGCAAAGATTATGGGGATTTTTTGTACAAAATTTGTTGACTGACAGATCAGACAGGGCACTCACGAGAACTAGCCAAAAGTTTTTCAGTTGAGAGTAAGTCTAATTCTTTTAGTTTATAGGTTTCATTTTTAGGATTCTCTAGATTTAAGTTTCAAAGTAAACATTGATTTCCTCTTATACATGCATAATTTTGTTTTCTCTGCTGTTAAGGGTAAGGAAAACATTCTTGGGTTCAATCCATGTAGAACTGGACTCCAAAACACTGAAAGATTAACCACTGTCAACATGCAGTGTGTTTAATCTCTTGTGGAGGGTCAGCGAGGTGGCGGTTTTAGACACTGCTCTGGCTTGAGAATGTATGCCAGATATTTTAGACTTTTCTACCTAAATTTTTGGACTTTTTTTTTTCCCAGTTAACCATCAGAACAATCTCTGTTTTCTTTCTGTGACCGAGGCTGCACAAATGTCTTGCAAACTCTCTGATGTTTAATATATCTTAGGTATCATATAACCTTAAGTATATGAATATAAAATTATCCCCAGAGCAATAACTTAAAACTGAAAAGATAATTAAATAAACAAAGGAAAATATATTTCTAGATTAATAGTTCTATTTCAGTACTTCTGAAACTGAACATCACAATGCTAAGCTTCAGAAAAGATGTTTGAAAGGGGATTCTCATGGTGAGAATCTCATGGTGTCCTGTCACCCAGGTTGGTCTGTCTTGAAATGAATATCATCTTTTCTTTATCTAGGTAATTAAACCTATAGCCAAATTAGTTTTTAATTTGAAAATTAGTTGTTACAGCTGGAAGCAGTCACTGCTCTTGTTTATAACACAAGGTAAAGAATTGTCTCTTTCTGTAGAAGAGGCTGAAGACTCTTAGGTATATTAAGACTTTGAAATTAGTGCATTAACAGCCATCATCAATCCAGCATGGGTTTTTGGACCTCTGCTCTGGCCATTAGCTTTACCAAAAAGGAAGATTGGCATGCTTCTGGGAGATATAAATTATCAATAATCAGCAGGCTAACCTAATGTCTGTTTCTCCTCATACTGCTAAAAATGTCATTTACTGCACATTAGATGAAAGTAAATGAAAGACAAAATAAAGGTATTTCAGAACAATGTTGGACTAGAATTTCTAGGGTTTTCAGCACTGGCATGAAAAGTTTTTTGAATAGCAACACAATATAATATTTTAGTACGAATATACATTTTACTGCAAGTTTATAACTTCAAATTTGATGCTGGGTTATGGAGTATCTTCAGGGTATTTGGAAGTACCTGAAAGAATCAATAATTAACCAGAATTAGGCCATCAATCCCAGAAGGAATAAAAATGAGATTAATTTGAGCTGTGAAAGGTTACGTGCTACACAGTTACTTTCTCTGAGTGATAGTAAATGAATGAATTAACACACTTCCTTTATTGCAGTTGGAATTGCCCATATAAAATATAGTGTGCCCCATGTGATTGTTTTTAATAAAAGACAGAAATTGAATTCAGGTTTGTTAAATGCAAGCAAAATAATTTGATGAATTTTAAGTTTCTTTTCTGGTTTCACGGAGTAAGGAGGTGTTGTTTGTTTGGGTTTTGGGGGTTTTCTTTGTTTGTTTTGTTTTAAATTACATTGGGTGGCACATCCTACACAAATGTGGCTTCTGGATACCTAACCCCATACCTGAAATTTCTCTAATGTTTCCACATGTAATGCAGCATAAGATACTAATGTGAGCACCTCCAATCTGAGAAGAGGGAATGTGCACATCATGAAGAAGAAGGATCCTGGGGAGGGAGAATCCCTGCTGTGGGGTCAGTCTGGGTCTGCAGTTAGAGCCTGTTGTTGGAACATGCAGTCACAGTCCAGCTGGGTAAAAGCCTGCAGTCACAATCTGCACCCTAATCCCTGCAGTCACAGTCCAGCTGGGTAAAAGCCTGCAGTCACAGTCTGCTAACTCACAGCTGCAGTTAGAGTTTAGCAGGACATAACCAGTAGTCAGAGGCTGCAAGGGAAACCTACCGTAGGAGCTGCTGCAGCCAGAGTCAGTGAATGGTTGCAGTCAGGATGGCTGAGCTGTAAAAAATAAACCAGGACCCTTTTCATGCTGTGATAAACCAAGAGCCTGTGTCTTGTCTCATTTCTACCCTCTAACAGGAGGGCTGAGGCAGCATCAGATCATATATAAATCACAAATTGCTTACTGTGTGTTCCATACACCTATGAATCTGTCCTAAGTTACACAGTCCTCTTCACCAGAGATTGAGTGTTCCTTCTTCAATATGCAAAAAATAGCAGTAACAACTGTACTTCCTGCCCAGCTTGTAGGAGAAACGCTATTATATTACTGTGAGTTTGAGCAAGCGGAGCTTAATAAAGGGTTACAATACATTTTATGTGCTGTTTTGAGTATTGGACTCTGATCACTCCTATTCTTGCTGGAAGGAATGTTAGCTGGAACACATCCAACACAGAAAGTGTTTTTAAGTTTCATTGTCCAGACCTTAGTCTTAGTCAGTGGTTGCACTTGTCCAGCAGAAGGGAGCTATCACACAGAAAGAGGCCTTTTGGGTGGAAAAAGGCTGCTTCCATAAACTACTATAATTGCAAGATAGAGCTTGCTTACCAGCCTCTAGGTAAAAGCAGGTGAGATTTATGTAAGCTGAAACTATTAGTGGCTGTTAATAATTTAGCAGAAAAAGGTACTTTGTGCATCTAAATTAAAAATTATAATTTCTTAAAATGGTTATTGCCTAAGTGACATGCCCACAGCAATATACAAGCACAGGCAGAACCTTTTCTGTTGCTGGCAGAGGTTACAACAGAAAATGCAATGGAAAGGCGAAAACTTCAACTCTTTCCTCAAGAACCAAGTCCCCTATTTGTGGGAGAAAAGGATTTTACTCAATCTTTGCTCTTTTTCTG
The DNA here is from genome assembly GCA_013398615.1 of Brachypodius melanocephalos. Classification (NCBI taxonomy): domain Eukaryota; kingdom Metazoa; phylum Chordata; class Aves; order Passeriformes; family Pycnonotidae; genus Brachypodius; species Brachypodius melanocephalos. Next base: position 12,192,144 of record VZSR01000247.1, read on the forward strand.
TGTTACAGCTTTACTGTGAAAGACACAACTCAATCAGTGGTGTCACTAGTATAAATGTACCAAAATAATGTTGTAATTAGGTTTCTGTTGCTCCCTCTAGGCAAGGATGTTTCTAGGAAGATGAGTAGGGGACACAGCTAATAATTTTGCAGACAAAGTTAGAAGGTAATAGAACTTTGTGGAATTTCCAGTCAGTCCAGATAGAGGCTTCCTTGGTTTTTTTTCCCAGCAGTTTATTTTATTCAGAGACCACAGTGTCATTTGCCCCTCTCCCAGAATCGTGTAACTCTTCTGCTGAGCCAGAAGACACAGAGCCAAAAATGAACATTATGTATGCAGTTTATTTACACTCCTGAACAACTTTCCTTAGTTAAAGGTGAGATACTAATGCAACCAGCAACAAACTCTGAAAAATAACTTTACTTCTACTATTCTGGTACAATGAACTGCCTTTCTGTACCTTTCCTGTAAAACAGTAAGACAGGTGCCACCAGAGAGCTTACATAGATTTGCTTCAAGTTGTAAAGCAAATCAGTAACATTTTGACATGCATGGCAACATTCTGATGTGTGATGAAGCCTTACCTGGTGTGTTAATCCTCAAAAAACCATTCTCCTGCCATTGAGCTAAATCATGAGGGGCCATGATGCACCTATGAGCTTTACAGGCTTGATATGCAGGCTCTTTTGCAGGATGGGCTTTTTATTTTTACATCCCACTTCCCACCCAACCCCCCTGTTTCCCCTCCAAATACAGAAGGCAGATGTAAATTAATGAATTACTTTACAAATGCATTGTGCAGAGCAGTTACCTTCATCTGTAATGATGGCTAATTGGAAAACAGGAGAGAAAAGAAACAGTGAAAATTCTCTGCTTCCACTCCAGGAATAGAGAGACAGAGGTGTTCCACATTCTAATCTAATGGAAATTAGCTGAGTTGATTGAGAGTAGCTCATGTTGCATACTGTTACCTAAAAAGAATTTCCATCTCTAAAGCCCTCTAATGAATTCCATTCCCTTTCACCAATGTGGTTGAAGTTAATAACAGAATCTTTTGCTTTGAGTAATGAAGACATGAACTGAAACAAATGTGTGCAGATGCAGCACATGAACACAGACAAACCACCAGTATCACTAATGTGTCTGCCACGGTAACTAAACAAGCTAATCTGAAAGCTTTATCACTACACTTCCAGTGTCATGATTAGTGATTTCCAAGTAACTTCCCACCATAGTCAGTGCTATAGGAAAGCAAACCTTGCATTGAACACTTTTTTTCTTTTGACTTTGTGCTGAAAAATAGTGTTTGTCTTACTGAAGAAGCAAAGGCAATGTATTGTGGATTTCTGGGCAAGGAAATGGATGTTAGATTTCAACACCTTAGTTCAGAGGAAGCTTTGTCTTGTAATTCAGCAATCTGTAATAGGATTTGGTTCACTGTGTCTGACTGAGACCCTTGATTACTTTTCTTATTATATAATTAATTTAGACATCCTTACAGTGGGAAAATATCACACCATGGCAATACCCCTCAGAAAAGACTTTTCTTCCCTAAATGAGAATGTTAGGAACAGCCTGGAGGGAAAAGTTAAAAGATTAAAAGCAAAAGATCAGCATGGAGGCTTCTTAATGAATCGCTCATTAGGGTCAGAAAAGGGGAACCAAAGGCAGAAAGGAAAGAAAACAGTATGAGTAACTGGCAAAGTACAAGAGTTTATTCAGACAAAAAAAAATTCTTTTAAAATGGTAATGTAGCTAAGCCCAAGAGAAGTTAGTATCATTGTAACTGTTGGTAGGTATAACACTGAAAGCATAGAGGCACAATTGTGCTTTCAGTTGCACAAAACTCCTGTTAAGGGCAGATCATTATAAGGACTAGAAGAAAATTTGAGAATATATGAGTCAATTGAACTAGTGAGTTTCTAAGGGGTTAATCAAAGAGAAGGAAAGGTCAAACACAGACACCTTAATTCATGTCAGTGTGAAAGGCATTATCACCCATGGAAAAACAAGTTACTATGATCCTTAGTGCTTTGTCTGGAAGGCGGCACACTTAATAGAATGATCCCAAAATAGATGTTCTGCCAAATTTGTACAGCTTGTTTCCTGTTTTTTCCCCCAAAGTAAAATTTATTGCTCTATTTTGAAAATAAAATTAATTGGTGAGCTCTCTTTGCTGTCCTGAGATGTTCCTTGTGGGTACTGAGGACCAGCCAGAGGTAGCAAAACAAAGGCAGCTGTTACAGCTGGAGTGAGCTAATCCATGATACTGTGAATCAGTGCATCCTCAAGCAGGTGCAGTCTCGGTTCTCAAGCAAACAAAAGTGCATAGAAGCCCAGAAGGGATAGGGCTGTGCCTTCCCAGAGATGCTAAATGAGCTTCACTTTAGTGCTAGGAAGATGACCATGCAATTCCTTGGGTGTGTGGCTGTCCTTTACTGATTTCTTTTTTTTCTGATGATATGTTTAAGAACATGGAATAGAATCATAAAATATATTTGAAGGTAAAATTATTTTGAACCCTTTGAAGTGCTTTTTAGGAAGACCATGTGAAAAGAAATATTTTACCTGATTTGAGAAAAACCAATTGTCTAACCATGGCAAGCTGCTAATAACAAAACCAAGAGGAAAACAATAAAGACATCACAACTAGAGTCCCAGTTTGACAACACGTGTTGATTCTTGCCCCATGCCCTCCATTTCTGACTGTTGTACATCAAGTGGAGAGCCTGAGAACAGAGAAAACCAATCCTGAGCAACTCTAGTGGTAGCAGACATATCCCTTGGCAAGGGAAGAAAGTAAAACTATAAACATTTAGGCTTGGGCAACAAGAATGAGTGGAGAAAGGAGAAAAGGTGAAAACCAATAGGAGTTTATAAAGAAAAAGATGAAAAGGCAATATACATCCTATAAGCGTAGACTGGGAAGGGTTTCTCAATAAACAAGCTCAGGCTGCATCTTTGTACATCTTGTGCTGCCTGCTTTGAGCAAAGGCTCTGGCCAGACTGTGCTGATGTTAAAGCAGAGTTAAATGGAGGCTGGCTGCCAACAGAACATTTTTTAGAGAAGTCAACTTGTGCATTTTTCTCCTTGCGTAAGCCCCCCATCATGAAAGTACAGCTGTTCAGTGGTTTTCTGGAATGTTGTACTTATTTGCATGTGTCCCTCTCAGCTAGAAATGCTGAGGCACAGCACTCCTCTTTAGTGTCTGCTGTTTCCTGAAAACTGAGTGGATTCAGGAATACACTGAATTTTAATTTCTATTTCTGTTCGTATACTTCATCTACTGATTATTAGATTCTAACTAGCCAAGGATCTATCAGTAACTCACAAAGCTGAATGACCTAGAAGTAAAGAAAGGAATAGGTAAATTAGCTGAAATTAGGAGTTTAGTTAAATCACTCTTTGTTCTGGCTGTAAACCTAATTATAGCTTTCCCCTCAAGCAGTGAAATACTGTCTAAATATTGACCTTGCCCAAATTCAGTACTAGTTTCTTTAGATATTGCCAGTTACCTTTTGCTGTAGCCTGCTTTTTGTCTTGTCTTCAATCATGCCACTCGCCGCTGCATTGCCAATCTGATCTCACCTTCCTGCTGTGAGGCTGTCTTCGGTTATTACCCGTTTTCTGTGCCTACAAGAGAAATGCTACTCAGCTACAATAATAGGAGATAAACACCACAAATAGTAACCAAGCATTCTAGCTAGCCTTCTTATATAGTGAATACCTGGACAGTTTTGCTATCAAACAAAACACAAATGGAATAAAAATTGTAAAAGACACCTCTCCAAAGGCCAAAATCTGTAGCTCTTTCACATGATGGTGCAGCAGAGAAAACTAACAGCGTGTCATTTGGAACACGGTATTTTCCTATCTTTTGTTGCAATTCACTTGAAAGCTCAAAGTAATTTTAGTATAATCCATCATTTATCTGAGGATAAGACCAAAAATTATTAGACCAGCAATTTTATTTCATATGAACCTTGTCTCAAACAATCACAGCTGTTAGGACTTACAGTCAAGATAACCTCTCTTCATTTGTTACAGCTGAGGTAAAAAAAATGTTAAGTATGAGTATCATAACTTCCCTTGTTTGTCAAATTTGTTAAATCCCCCAAAATGTTCCAAAGTGACAAAGATTCTTCTAGGGTACATCTGGCATTTTTAGGGTTTTTTTTGTTTTCTTTTGTTGGCAAAGGATACATTTTAGAAAATGGTACAGAACATGGAATGAGTGCTCTGAGTAGAATGACTATCTATTTGTGAAAGTGATCTTAAGAGACAAATTTGTTGATGGAAAGGGATTGGAAAGAAATACTGTCATTAGCAAAAGATTACTGGCTTGCTCTTTACTGCAAGGGTGTTTGGGATCAGAAGGAAGAGATAGAAGATGATACTGTTATTAGTAACTTTCTTACAGCCACAATTCCACTGAAATAGTTCTATTGAAGCCTTTCTGTTCTTCAGGCTGCATTGTTTCAGTTTCATGAATGAGCTCTATACATCTTGAAACTCAAAGCATACATGAGGTAGTCACCTACTCAAACTCTCCAATGCATTTGAACTCACCTTGTGCTTACATGCAAAAGATTTAACTTTTATGCTAAGTTAATTCCACCTAAGTAGGTGAGGTTCAATGCTCAGCAATAGCAACCTATTTATTCCTGTTGGTGTTGTGGAAACTAAGCCTACTATAGTGAAAAGAATGATGTAATTTTTCCCTCCATTTCCCTCTCTCTTCAAAAGTGATCTCCATTTTTTATTCTGTTTTCAGAATTCCGTGAGATTTCTAAAAATGTTTCTTTGTTACATTCTGCTGTTTCACCTTGTCAAACCTGATCCTAAAATGTAGAGGCTGACTTCTTAAAAACACCATAGTCACCATTAAGACTGACTGTCCAAAAATGTGAGCTACCATCCAAGAATACTGAAAATTTCCTAATTAATTTTTGAGAGGAACACGTGGTGAAACACAACATCTGTGTCACTGCATTTTTAATGGAATTGTTGTACAGCTGAGAGCAGAAGGAACGAACAGCAGCAGTAAACTAGATAAGGCATGAAAACTGAGCCAAGAATACCCAAAGGCTAGAGATTTAGCTAAACATGCAATAGAGCCTACAAGACAAGCAGGCTGCTGTGGGCCTGTAGTGGCCAGGCTACACCTCTACCCAATCTTCCCAGCTGTGAGCTCCAAATCTCACCATGCTTGTAACTCTGAAAAGATTCTAAGTTTATGCTTCTCCTTCTGGAGAGAGACGATGCTTGCTGTGCTGCCAGCATTACTATCAGAAATAGGTGAGGGGAATACTTTACTTTGCTGCTCACCACCCTTCCCAACTCGGCCGTTTGTCCTCTTTTCTCATGCATCCAATATAAAGCCCAAACAGATGTATTTGTAGATGAATCTTGATAACCCATTTCCCCAGCTCAGCTTTAGATACAACATATCCAAATTCAATTTTAGTTGATCTTTCCTCTCATTGAGGTAGTCTCCTAGAAGATAACCATTAAATTCAGTTTAAAAATTGCACAAGATTACCCATGTAATGTAAGTCAGATGTAGTATTTGATTAAAGTAATGCATAAATAGCCATGTTCTGTATCCACATCAACACAATTATGACCTTTTATGAAGTCTCCAAGGTATAATAGGATAGAATAGGTGTAGAGAACATGCCAACCACTCAAACAATTGCATGCCTCTTAGGAGTGTGATTAAGATACCTAAAATTTGGGCAGCAATAGCCACAGGTAAGCTTATGAATACTACTGGTGACACTAATAACTTCTGGAACACAAGAAGTTCCAGAAGAAAGAGAGGTAGTGAGCAAATGGGAGTAATTTTTGACTGCTTAAAATGGTTTAAGGTAATACTATGCCTTTGCATAAACAAGATTTTAACTAGGACAGTGTAATGAGAGTTTGTAATTTTTGTAACTTTGAATTATCATATTAATTACTGTGCTCAACAGTAGGCAGCGCCAGAGAAAAGAACTACCTAAATAAGGTCCTCTAAAAAATATGGGGGATAAAATTACCACAGAGGAGAAAATTTAGGAGTAGAAAAATGCAGGCAGTGCCCATTATACAAAATATAATTTTTTTAAATGGGCATTAGCTCTGACACTTATTTCCATGTCAGTCCATACATTTCTAGAAAGTGTAAATAAATCACCATGTTTGCATTCTCCGTCTGCCTCTGTTTTCATAGTATGACAAAGAGTGAAATTAAATATATTTTCCAGTATTTAATACAATTAAAGATAATATTGTTTAGGAAGTACAAATACCATCATTCATCTTCTTGTTCCAAGAGGGCTGTAAAAAGCAGGTTGGTGAGTTGTGATATTTGTAAGTTAAAGGCAGCCCTCTCCTCACTTCTGCAGCGCTGTGGGTACTGACACTTCGGGCTGGTATTTGCTGCCTTTTAAACCAGTAACTTCCAGCTGCAGTTTTGTAGTTCGGACATGCTGTCCACCAAGAGATACTGTTTCAAATCAGGAAGGCAGGACACCTTACACCATAGAAAACGAACCCACAACTGCTCTCCCCCAGTGCAAAATTTCTCTCTGTTTCCATCTATTATTATGACAAAAGTAAGGAGAGAATGGAACCAGCTATATTCAAATTTAATGATAAATGTGACTTTTCTTAATTGTACAGGGTCCCTTTGTTTTCTCAGTTCAACAACATAAACTAGGAAGCATGCAATAATCACAACTGATTTTTCTCTGCTATGTAGTTCAAGTTATAGAGAGGAAAAGTGTGCAGAAATACCATGTTCCTGCTGGAAAAGCATCTATTTTAAACTCTTAAAGCTGAATTTGTAGGCACTTAATATTTTTGAAAGATATTGTAATTTAAAAGATTATGGTGGCAACAAGCAAAATGGACTGCCATAGTGAGGAGTATGAAACATTTGTCTGGCACTAAAACAGAACTAAAAAAGCCTTTCTACATCATCATGGTAATTACCTGCCTCAGGCCATACTTAATCCTCCTATTCAGGCAAAAATCTAATCATGTTAGTGCTAGGGGTTCATGCAAGTGACAAGAGAAGAGGCTTCACTCTACAAAAAAAATCCCTCTTTATACCCTCATCCTGTGATATTACTGAGCCAATTACTACCTTGTCCCATGCTATGCAGCACAACACAATCCAAATGAGTGCTGATACTTTTGGAAGTGATGGAAATTTACAGTGAGCTGTAGCATGCTCTGGGCAGAATCCTGCTGTCCCCTGTTGCCATACATCTCATTAATTCTAGAGGTTTTTTAGAAATATAGAAATAGGTGTAACTGAATGCTGCAATGTTACTGCTTGTACACCTCAACTCAGGACCTAACTGAGTTACTGATACACCAGTTGACTTTGAAGAATATAGGGCTTGTACTTGTAAGTAACTGGTAACATTAAGTGTTTTGGTGCATGGAGAGGGGAAGAACAGTAAATATATTACAGACTTCATCTGAATTTGTTAAAAAACTCTAGTCCAGTGAGAGTCTAAGAGAAGTTTAGAAACTGGCCAGGGAAAAAAAAAAGGCAGGGAGGCATTTAAACTTTACTAACTAAAATTAATCTCTGGTTGTAGATCACTCCAATTTTTGCTTTGTAGAAAAAGGATAGGTCTGGTTATGGAGAGTGTGTGCTACAAAATTCTGATTAAACCAATACTTGTTGCTAACTGGTGGAAGTTGCACTGCCTGCCAGACTGAGAAACTGAACTGTTTGCACAACTCCCAGAAAACATGAGCATCACTTTTGGTGTTCGATTAATTTCTATCGTGAGCTCAGGACAGTGATAAAAATTTAATTGCTCATCTGATCCTGAGCAGAGGTGACACGGTTGCGTCTTGCAGGATGTTGGGATGAGCCTCGATGGTGCGGGGGAGTTACTGCCCCGAGCGCTATGTCTCCTCCCAAAGGGAGCCCTTGCTTTCCCTTCAAACTGTTGACAAGACTCGAGAACTCAAACGCGGCAGGGCTGGGAGTCTGTGGGGCACTCAGTCCTCTCTAAAATAATTATGTGGAGCGGCCCTCGCAGGGCAAGCCAGAGCACGAGAGATTAAGTGGCTGCGCTTCACCCAGGACGGAGCCTTCCCGTGCCAGCTCGGTCTAAGCCAAGCATAAATTCCGCATGAGGCTGTGCCGCGCTCACAAACGCTGTGGCTGCCCCTGGCCGAAGGTGCCCGGCCAGGACGCGCTTACCTGGGTCCGGCGGGGGCGGCTGAGCCCCGGCGGCGCTCGGGGCGCGCTGGGCTGGGCTGAAGCTGAGCTGGACTGATCTGGGCTGGGCTGGGCTGGGCTGGGCTGAGCCGAGCTGGGCTGGACTCCGGGCGCGCTCCTTGCCGGCCGCGCCGCGCCTCCCACTCCCTGCGCGGCCCCTCGGTTTATAGCGAGGGGCGTTGCGGCACAGCCCAGCTCGCCCGCTGCCTCTCCCCACCCACCGCCCGGGACGGACCCCGCTGACCCCGCTCCCTCCCCCTGCTCCTCCTTCCCCGGCAGCCGCGGTGCGGAGCCGGCCGGCAGCGCCGGGGTGCCCGCGGAGCGCCGGGCGGGACGGGGGAGCTGGCGCTGGGCACAGTTGGGATCGCTGCGGGAAGCGCTGCCGCCAGAGCAGCGCGGGCTGCAACGATGGGGCCAGGGATGCGCATGAGGGGCCCCTTCCTTGCCTTTGCCTCCAACTGTCAGGGAAAGGGGTCACGAGTGATGTACAAACATTCCCAGTTTCTCTAAGACTACCCCGGGCCTCCAGTGAGCACAGCTGAAATGTTCTGATCATCACCAATGAAGTTAAATGTATACTTGCCATAATAAATCTGCAAACTTTATTCTCTGGGAGTGGAGGGGAGCAGAGGAACCCCCTTCGGAATATATGTTCTAGGACGACTTTTCATGTCACCGATAACTCATTTAAAGAAAGAATTTTGTATACGAGGGATTTTGCTTATTTGTGTCTCTCTCCTTCTGCTAAACAGGACAGGAAGCAACTTTCAGGCAGAATTTGTGACACTGTAATTCTCATCAAGAACAGGATTTCAGAAGCTATGTTTCATATTAGGGCCATCACACCATAGTTATGGACAAAGCTAAAGATTCCAATAGGAGCTGCACAACTCTGCATTGCTTCCTAATCTTTTAAATATACCTAGTGTGTTTTTGAAGACCCTGTTAAGAAGGACATGATCTAGGATGGCAATATCCTTCAAAGGCTGGCAGTATAACTTTGTTATGGCTAAGAATAATTACAGTCTATTCAGTCATACTAGTAGGAGAGGCAAATCGAGAGAAAATATTTGGGTTCTGCAATGATAACAACTAGTTTTTCAGTATCTGCACATGCACAATCAGTAAGGTCTTGTCTGGCTATAATTTGTTTTTGAAAATCTGTTAGCTAAATCAGAGGTTCAGATAGAAAAGCAGAACTGTAGCACATTGCATAAATTCAATTGTTCCAGACCATGTCTGATGGGCCATGACTGTGTTACATGGAAGCACTAATTCACCTGTGACATAGTCTTTTGCCCTGATCTTATTTATGTTATGACAAGAAAAATCATCTGCATTTTCATCAGAACAGCAGCCAGGACTGAAGCAGTCTATGTTGGCAGCATGCTGTCCTCATGCCACTAGAGGAGTTTGTAATTGGCTTCCTCTCTAAAGAGATCATGCATAGAGATCTTCTAATGCTGAACTATGTGCACATGTTCACAGATTTATCGTGACAGGGACTAGAAACCAATTGCTGTAGGTACTATTCAGGCCTGTACAGCACCTAAAGCTGGCTACAGCAGTGGGCTGTAAATCCCCTTTTATGCTGTTGGTTTTATTACATGGAGCTCGACATACAGGACATATTTTTTCTATCCAAACCCTTCTTTGTACACGTGTGACTGATTCCCAAACTCTCCTGAGTAACAATGTATTTGGCAGCTATTGCGCATTTCTGTCTCAGTGTGTTCTGTGGTGGAACCTGCTGGGTGGAGGTGGTGGGCAGGAGATCTCCATAAGGTGACATTTGCAGGGCTTTCAGTTCTCACAGGGCTGAAATCAAATCCCAATGCCAGCAGCAAACACTGGCTGCTTACAATGCCTCTGTACGTGTGAATCACTGCCTAGGATCAGTTGTGCCCTTTATTGCATTCCATCTCTTCTCTTCAGGAAAGGATGAAGAAAGTAGACGATAACTGTATTTTAAACTAGAATAAAATGAAATAAAACCACAGCAACTTCTTTTTCAATTGGATTCTTCCTTAAAAGATGCATGTAAAATTGAATTTGGGTCTGCATCTCTCTGCTGAGTTGAGGCCATCTCTGGGGTATGTAAGAGAGAGATGTAATTTAATGTCATTTTGGAAAAATCTCTTCACATTCAACAGTTTTGTGTCTGGAACCCCAATAACAGAATTGTAACATGATGAGCACTGCAACGTGCACTCGCTATAGAAATGTGATTTACAGGAACACCCAGTGAATAATAGACGTGATGACTAGAATTCTGTTTTCACTGAGCTGCTGTAAATAAGGAGGCTGCTTCCCACCAGAATTGATTGAGGTGTCTGTAATGTGAAAAGGTTTCAGGGAGAAGGTTTCATTCTATTGCTTGTGTTAGAGCCAAGAGGTATCATTAGGAAGGTGACTGGACTGGGCGATTTGATTCCTATGAAATCAAATAAATAGCTTTTCTCATAGCAATATTTATTAAAATCACTAGTGGTCTAGTTTAAATAGTTTAAAACAAATTCTTTATTGGGAATTGAAAATTACATTGCCTTTAAAGCCCTTTCTTTTTTAGTAATATGTTTGGAATGATTCACATCTGAACATTTTGGCTGTAGTTTTTTTACATTTTCAAGGCATTTTATTTCTTTTTGCTGAAAAAAGAAGTACAAAGTTATTTTCTTTGTTGAAAGCTGATACTTCTTGTATAGATTCCCATGCTTCTGCATGTCAAGAGCCAGGCTTGAAGAAAGTACCACTGGTTGTGAGATTTGTGACATTCTGCTTCTCTTTGTTGTATTGCTTTGTTTTCATTTCTGATGCATTTTCCCTGCATGTTGATTCTTTCAAGAAACAGGCTGGATTGTTGCACATAGAATATATCTGTGGATTTGCTTAGAAGCAACTGAGTGATTCCGATGTAGAATTACTGGAAACCTGGATATGTCCTGGTAGCAATCTGATGTGTGTAAAGTGAGTAAGATAACTTACAAAGGTTACGTTTTAAGAACACTTCTTGTGTTCTTAAATACAAAATACTCTCCTACTGCCATAAGGAGTATTTTCGTTCTATCCTGTTTATATATCCCTACATGTTTTCTGAGAAAAGGGACCTAGAATTGATTCCAGGCCAATGCATCTGTGATTTAGCACTTTTTATCCACTTCTGTCTATGATGAACTGTGTTTTCAGAGTGTGTTCCCTTCTGTCAGGTCTACTAAAAAATGAAAATTACTGGGAAATATTAAGGAAAGAAAATTTTGAAAAAAGATACATTGTAGTTCTCACTGTCTCTAGATCCCAAACCTTTTCAGTTGCAGGAAAAAATGTTGGCTTCTGCTGTAGGAACAGGAATGTATATTACTATTGTAAATATACAGTACACCTCTGTGTGAGAGCAGAACATTCTTCCTAGGCCAGCAGAGTAATCTCTGTGTGTGTGAGAGGAGAAGAGAGCAGGAGAGGGTGAAATGTTGTTTGGGACAAATGAGGGAGGTCATTTGCAGACTTTCGAGCAGCAGTGGTGCTAATATTCACCAGGTCTGCCTCTCCAGAGTGATGGAAATTTGCCTTTTTTAAATTTTTTTTTAATTTTTTTTTCTTTCTGATGAGGTTTGTGAACAATTAAGATATTTAATCTCTTTCCAGGCAGGTATATGCTTTAACTTCTAGTCTTTCTCAGCTGGTATGCTTTAATTGTATCCCTCATAATCATTATACCATACAGCAAAAGGAGAGGATGGAAAATATGAAGGTTCTAAGGAAGCCAATGTTTCAAATCTCAGCATTTCCTTAACACTAAAGTTTAACTGGTTTGATTTTGATACATAAATAGTAGATTTTTTGTTTGGCTTCTACTGTGAGTGCTGAATGAGCTGAGTGTGAAGTGTGTGGCATCATTTTCTGAAGTTTATAAAATAGGGCAATCATGTACTTATTTTTATGTATAGACTTGGTTGTGCTTGATCATTAACAACTGGTTATTTAACAACAAGTGGGTTGGGTTTGAGGGTTTGGACTGTTGAATTCAGTGGCATATACTGTGGGAAGACTGAGATAGAGCTAAAGGAAATCTTACCCCTGATGTATTGCACCTGTGTTAATCACCGGCTGATACCTTGCAGCTGTGTTGATCACCAAAGAGCGGGAACAGCCTTGCCCTCACGGCTGAGGGTGTCATAAAGAGTTGGAGCCAGGGGGAGTTAGTTGGGGTTTGCTGGCTGTGCTGGGAGGACAGAGGGACAGGAGGTTGGTCGAGGGACAGACAGGGACAGGTGGCCGTGCAAGGGACAGGAAGCAGCGAGCTGGGACTGCAGAAGGAAGAGAGAAGAAGGAGAGAAAGAGCCAGAGCTGTGTGGAGCTGCACATTGGAAAGATGCGTGAAAAAGGTATGACAGACCTCTTAGATAACAAAGTCCTGATACTTGAAGCCCCCTGAAGCTTCTACTGAAGCACTCTGAGTGCAGTGGCTGTCTCGATTACGACAATATGTAACTTGTGTCATGGGCTTGGAGTGCAGGAGCTCCAGGTGCCAGCAAGGAGCCTGGTGTGGACGGTGGGTGTACAATGAGTGCCCTGCACCCAGCCCTGTGTGGGCAGCTGCCTTGGCTAAGGGGCAAGTAAAAGTGGGTGTTTCTGTGGGCAGGGGAGGGATGGAGACTTAAACTCTTTTAGCTGTAGAATAAATCCCTGCTTAGTGAAACTGTCCTGTCAGCATTTAAATGCAACCCCCTGGTCCCTCTGCCAGAGCTCTTTCTGTGACAGATACCAGCCTGGTTTTGAGGCAGGGATCTCCTGTGGGACAAGTGTTGGGTGTTCAATTGCTGGGAAGCAAGACCAGAGCCAGCCCAGGCACCAGCAAGGCAGCACCCAGGGGCTGGGCTGGGCTCCCTAAACTGTGCCCACACTGCTCTGCAGTCCACAGGGTCGGGGAATGAGAGCTCTAGTGAAAATAACTGGGAAGAACTACAATTCTTCTTCTGAAGATGTCCTAGGATTTTTCAAACAAATGAACTTAATGTTGTGAACTTTTTAAAAAGTCTTTAGAAGAGGCTGTATTGGCCGCACGTGTGCTACTCCACCTGCATAGTCACAGGAACTGCTTCTGGACTGGCAGTTCCAAAAAGCAAATGTCTCCCTTCCTGTATAGGCAAGATCTGTGTCCAAACTGGGTGCAGAGTAGACCCTGTTTTGTTGGACTCATTGTTCACTTTAATATTAAAGCAAGTGGCAATAGGGTTTCTTTTAACTACATGATGTGTTTCCTTCTTGTGTATCCTTCCTTTTCTTTACTTTCCTCATTTCTCTGTTGTACTTCTGTCAAAAACCTGCTGGTTTTTAAGTGAATGAAGGGCCTTCTTGAGAAAGAACCTTTTACTCTGCTTGTGATGGCTTTCACCAGACTGGAGCAGGGACAGCCAAGAAAAGCCATCTTTTGAATACCTCCAGGAAATGTCAGGCTGGAGTAAAAGTCTACTACTTGTAAACAGGCAGGTATTTGGGGTCCTTTATTCATTAAACATGTTGCTGTGCTTTTGAAAATCAGCCCTTTCCCCTCAGACTTAGATGCTTTACTTTTTAATAGTTTTGTTTTATCACAGACACAGAGAGCAATTAACTTGTGTTTGCCACTTAAATCTGGCCTGTGAATCTTCAGCCCTGCTTGCATGATCATGGCAATGTTCTTTCTGGGATCTGGCAACAAAATGTGATATTTAAAATGTGTTTTCTAAAATTATGCATGCCATTAAATATAATATTACACAGATTGTGCCATTTAAAAGATTATTTTTATGAAATTCAGCACAGAACAGTGAACACTGAATGTGGTCATGACTCAAATTCTGCTGTGTTTGGCTCCCATTTCTAGCACTGACAGTCGTGTCTGTTTGAGATTCAGCTCTGATCTCCACACAATGCCAAATGAATATCATAATTTATGGTTCAGGTTTTATGAAAGCAGAATTTGAACCAACAAGTTATTCCTGTGGAAGGAATCATGTTTAAATTCCTTAGAGCTGGAAGCAGTGATGATGATAGTGAAGTGCATTTGGACAGGCTGTGGGATTTGTTCTCAATATGTGATGCTGTGTGTGAACTGAGTGCTGTTGGTGGGGAACACATTGTAGCCCTTCATTTACCCTTCCTTTGAGTAAATCCAGCTCAGTTGAAGCAGCCTTTATGTAAAAGCTATGTTCAGGGTATAATGGAGTTAAAATTTGAAAGGAACATATTAAATACGGAAATAGAGACATCTAAGTTATAAAATCTATGACTATTTTTATGTGGTTCTTTTATTGTGCAGCAGAAAAGGATAATTTAGACACTTCCTCTTGACATGTTGTTGATATAAGGCTCTTGTAGGTCAAAGGAGCTATCCCATTTAATTTTTAATTGATCATAAAATTGTCAGTTTCTGGGAAAGGCTGCAGTTATAGTAAAGCAAGATGTTTGCATTGCTTAGTCACCTCTGAAAATGGGTGTGGACTAATGTGTAATTAGTAATTTTCGAAATGTCTTTCCTCAAAACAACAAACAAGACTTCCCATTGTGATAAACTTAAATACAGTATGTATTCATAAACCCACATTTATACTTTGAAACAAGAGAGAAACAGAATTTGGTGTTTGAGCTGGCCTCTATTTCTTGTTGACCCTAATCATTGTGATTAAAACTTGATGGAGAGTGTATAGGGCTATCAGTGATAATTACTATTTGAAAAACTCTCTTCTCCAGCCTAACCATGGAAAGATTTAAAGTTTTTACTTCTGGAATTCCGTAAATTACCAAGAATTACAGCTAGAAGACCCTCCTGACAGTATTTACTGTGTTATTTGAGCTAAACAGAAGCACCAATAAATGGGTTTTCCTCTGTCTCCAGATTGTTTGGAGAAAACACTATTTTTCTCATTAGCAGGGAGTTTTTCTGTTTCTGAAAAAGAAATATAAGCAACAGGAGAGTAAAAGATGGTGTTTTTAATACAGAGTTACTGAGTAACATCTTTTGATTCTCTGCACAAAAATGTAGTTTCTACTCTTTCTCATCAAAGCACTTCAGAATGGGGATAAGAATTATTGGAGCTATGGCTGAACACCCAGAGGTTCCAGGCACGTATTGCTCATCAACCTAGCTCTGCCCAATTGCTGTGGGATGAACACACAGTGCAAAAGTGTTATCATCACCTTACAGGGGAATTAGGCTGTTTAATCACTCAGTAACTCCATGAAGACCCTCAGAATGCTTATGGCACAGTGGAAATTCAGTCTCCTTATTCCCTCTGCCCCAGAGCAGTGCTATCAGCAAAGCACTGTGGCCTGAGAATCAGCACTTTCTAATCAAATTGTTATAAATAGAGCAAGCATTTTATACAGTAAGATAAAAACCAGCTAAATTCCAATACTCATCAGGCTGATAATATTAAAAACAGGTGTAAGTTTCCAATATGGAGTATCTGAAGACCTAACTCTTCCTTGAAAAGAAAGAGTCACTTCAATCAAAAGCTAATCAAAGTGCCCAATGTGCTGCTGAAAAGGTGTGTGAGCTGCAGAACCAAG
Organism: Brachypodius melanocephalos; assembly: GCA_013398615.1. NCBI lineage: Eukaryota > Metazoa > Chordata > Aves > Passeriformes > Pycnonotidae > Brachypodius > Brachypodius melanocephalos. The sequence continues at coordinate 12,207,923 of VZSR01000247.1, forward strand.
AACTTGACTTTTCATTGTCTTATGTCACTACTCACACCTCTAATATGAACTACAATATCCTAGCACAGGAAAAATTAGAGGTAATTAATACCTAATGCAAACATGTATAAAGAGCTAGAAGATGGGAGCTCCTACTTTTCAGGAATTCCTAACATTTCAACATGTGTGTTTGTCCTGAACTGGAGCAAATTGTTGGCTTCTTGTGAAGGGGAAAAGTTTGGAAAAGACCTGTCTAAGAATGACTGGATTGATTTGAAAGGTGATAGTTTAACTCTCTTATACATCTTGTGGTAAATGTAATATATAATTGTGCGTTTATGCATGCTATGTTATTAGGACACCATGAAAATGAAGGAATGTGTTATAAAGACATCATTGCGTGATTAAAGCAACTTACCTGGTCAGAATGATTCCATCGTTGTATGAACAAAATTAATGAGAATTTCTCTTTCAGTGTTTCTGTGCATGTGAAATATGTGTTTAAATAGAAGAGACTTGCATAAGAATATGAAATTTTAATAATCACCTTGGATCTATAAAACTGTTTTTGAAGGTGTTTTTTCACTTTCCTGACTCCTATGGATAGCTTAACAAGTATCCATGCTCTATCACCGTCTGAAATACAAAGCCCTAATTCCCAGTATGTAAAACTGGTGTTTACAATTTTTTCCAAACCTGCGAATCTAGATCAGTTTGCAGTTTTCAGACACTCCACCAGTTTGGAGTGCTTGCATTGGAACCAGAACTTTGATTTTGATCCAAATTTCATAGCATGAACTCCCCTATAGAGTCACAGTTTCACACATGGAGATGCCTTTGGAAGTCCCTCCACTGTGGAGCTGCTGGGTGAACAGGCAGTGGCAGGAGCTGCCAGCTCTGTGCTGGCCACACAGGAGCTCCCCTCTCACCTGCCAGAGCTCTGGGTTGTTGTGACTGGGGAAATGGCACTGCTGGCTGTCCTTTTTCTCTCTGTCCCTCCACTCACTACACCCACAGAGGGTGAAGGGCTGAGAGAAATGTTGGGAATGCATAAGAAACATGGGGAAAGCTGCTGGGGCAAGGTGGGGGGATGGCATTAATGTGGTGCTGACTGCCTGCTTGGAGTTGTTGTCTTTCACAATTAATGAATGTCTTGAAGACCTAGTTATTTGTTCTAATTTTGGTTTTAATGGTGCTAAGGACATCTCTCTACGATTATGTATGATTTAGCAGTCAAATTTCGGTGGCTGCTTTTTTTGTTTAAATCTTGGCCAGCCCATGCTGTCAACCCTACTTGTAAGCCATTATCTCAGTGTTCTCAGACAGCCTGGCCAGGCCAGGGTGTGCCTTTGGCACTCTGGCTTCATGGCTTTCAGATGTTATCTGTTTTCACGGCACATTTTGGGGGCTGAATTGTTTATGCAGACATTGGCTGGTTTTCAAAAAAGTAAAAGTAGTTCCTAGGCAACCTTAATGAATGGTAAGAACATGTTAGTTTGTTCATAATTGAGATGACTTTAGCTTGTTTACCGTGATGTTTGGTTTATTGCAAGGGACTGGCTTAGCTTATTGATAGTGAACTATGTAAATATGAGGATGAGAACAACAAACCACCAGAGGATCACAGAATGGTTATCAGGATTTTTTAAAATAATTTAAAGTTGTTTTTTAATAGATTTCTACTGTGAAGCTTTTAACACCAAAGAGTAACATTTAGAATGCTTTGCTCTTTAGAAAACATGAATTACATAAGGTGAATCACAATTTCCTAAAGCCTTTCTTAGTGCATCTACAAAGAAACAAAAAAAATGTAAACATATCCATATAAACTTACCTGTATTCTCTGTACGCTTACATAAACATTTGTAAAAAAGCATGATGTGTATTATATCTGCCCTTCAATTTGTTTTTTTCTCTGAAGTACAGTTTTGCATTTTTTTGGTGATCCCTTATTAACAGGAGCTTGGACTGCTAGGCTTATGAGGGAAAAGTTGGTCATAATGACTGATGTTCCTGATTTTCTGCCCTGAAAGGGTCAGGATCACCCTGTCAGGTGGTGCAGTCAGCAGTCATTAGATATTGAAGTCATCTAATGAATGATGTCAATGTGTTGAAATGTTACTAAAATCCAAATACTAAATCCTTTCAGAAAAGCACTGAATGAAATACACGAGCTTTCTACAGGTAACCACGGGGGTTACTGGAGGCTCTATTTATGGACACAATCAGTAAACTTAATTTTTGGAAGAGTCTGGGAAACAGAGCTGCCATTCTCAGTTTATATTCATTCCACAGTATGTTCTCCTGACCTATCTGCAAGTATTTGGATGCATTTTCTGAAGGCAGAGCTGACACAGCCCAGCTGGAACACTGCTGTAGCACTGAAGGAATGTAGACTGCTTTGAATAATTGGTGAAGAACATACTTATTACCTCCCTGTTGTGGCATGTTAACTCTAAAACATAAGCACATATAAATCTTTGGGAGTAGACACTACCTTATAAACCTCTCTTTGGAAGTGCAAGGTACATGTCTTTGTTCATATTTCAACAAACTGTTTATAGGCATCAAGATTCTGCATGCTTTTCAAGAACAAGTTTTTTTTTTTTTCAGTGTTTGAGTCTTTGTGCATCAGGGCTATAACCACGAGAGATTTACTTCAGCATTAGGGCAAGCCGACTGGAAACCATGTCTGCTCTGGCTTAATTACATTAAGCCAAAAAAAGAGAATCCATACAGGAAAGTGTAGCTATGTGAGATAATAACTCTTTATCAATTCACAGAATCAGCAACATTCTTAGTACTTTGCCTTGTATCTGAGCAACATGAGATGACAGACTATACTTTGTTCTGATTTTTTTTAGAGCCAGAACATAGCATTCTTTCTCTCACAGAACTTAAATTCTTTTCTAGTTTTCCTATTTATTTCTATAGGCTTGTTAAAAACAAATAAACAACAAAAAAAGGCAGTTCTAATTTAGAGCGGAGTGGTACTAGGAGGAAAAACTAGACTTTTGCTTACTGGGAAGTTACAACTGTAGTGAGCTCTCTCCAGAACTGCATGTGGAGAAGTTGGCAGGAGAAGTTATCTGACACGTCTGGCAGGTCTCACTTTCACTGCAAGCTTGTTCACAGGATCAAGAATATAAGAAAGTCACAGAGATGGGAGGAGGAACATTTGTTGCCTTACTGGGTAGATTGTGTACAATGGGTTTCAAACAGTGAAATGATGCTTTGCGATCCAGGGTGGGAATCTGCTATATACCAGGCTACCAGTAGCACCCAAGGAGAGATTCTTGTAGCTGGGGAAAGAATCTTCTCCTCTCACATTCTCCTATGTCCACTATGCTGTGCCTGAAGCAGAGATAAAACAGGAATGGTAGTGCTGGCTGTAGGTTTCTCCAGGAGCTGGAATCTTGTAGTGGTTAGCCTCTGGATGTTAGCCCAACATTGCTCCTGGGCAAAGCAGGACCTGGTTGTGCATTCCTTAAACTTTCATCCCTAGGCATCTTGATCAGGAGGCCTTCTGCACCCAGCTTACTACTTTGTGTTTTCAAAAGGATGTTCCACCTTTTAGCAGTGATCACATCCCTGTTATCTGTTTGTCTGTTTTTTGTTCCTCATGATCTTGCTGTATTTGCACCTGTGACCCTTTCTTCACTAAGGGAGATCTTACAGGATTTGTCTCTGTGCATTGTTTTGCTATCTCTCCTGCTTGTGTGCTCTGGATAAAGAAAAACGTAGAATTGGTTTATTTGTTTGTTTTTAAGAGCTATTTGGAAAGATCATTAGCATTGGAGAAAAGCCTACAATAATCAGGAAATGAAGGAGAAGGAAGAACAGCAATTTACAAGCAGATATTTTGCCTGATTATTTGCATTCTAGATTTAAAAAGCCTCTTAATTTTATTTTATTATTATAGGGCCTAAAGCAGCACAGTATCCTAAAGCAGCATTAAGGTCTGTGACTTTTAAATTAGTGCTTGAAGTGCTCAGCATTTTCTTCTGTATTATTGCTGAGAAAAGAGTGTAGCTGAATCCCAAAGCCTAATATAGGGTGGTTTGGGTTGAAAATTGGTAGCAAACAAAAAGAAAGAGTTCATCAAATTAGAGTAGGATGTTATAATGGAAACTCCTAGTTAAGAGTTTAGGACATCTTTTTGCTCACTGAGTCAGAATAGACAGTCCTGACCCAGAGGTTCAGCAAACCAGAAATTGTTATGGGTTTTTTTTTCTGTCCTTTAACTTTGCTGGAATCTCAATGCTTACAATATTCTAGCCCCATTACCTCCAAGATCCGTTTTGAGTCTTACTTGCAAATGTTTGGGATTTGTTTGTTTATTTGATTTTGTTTTATTTGGCTTTATTTTGGTGGAGTTGTTGTGTTGTTTTGTGTATTTTAAATTACATTCCTTTATCACCTAAAGTATGACTTAGAAAAAAATCTGCTTTGAGGGAAGCCGTTAATTCTGTTTAGGTTAGGGGAAGATGGTATGATGAGAGTTAATTGGCCTTACTACTGAAGTTTTGAGTCAGAATTGAAGTGCTGCTGCAGGCAAAACTGAATTCAGTAGAACAAAATTGGCAGAGACAAATAACAACAGGATTTTATTTAAAACATTACTTTATTAAAGAACTGGTGGAATTGGTCAAGAATAAAATATAAATGGAAGAAGACTTAATCATAAACCCAGTACATTTCTACAAGGAATAATTGTGTGTTCAGACACCTGAATTCTGTCAATGTTTAATTCTCATGCCTTTAAATGCAAAGGTTATATGAAAATGAATATTCCGTCTTTCTTTTTCTTATTACATGACCCCATGGAAAAAAAGTGTGAACCACTATCTGATATATTTTATATTTTGTCTTTGGGATGCCAGAATTACTGCCCAGAGCTCATGGATTTTTTAAATTTGTTTTTGTTCATTTTAAATGCTGCTTTATGGAGAATGTGGGATGTTCTTGAAGTTTTTGATTTTTTTAATGTCTTCAGCTTACCAGTTTGCAGGTAACCATTTGGATTAGAGGTACGTTATGCTAGAAGTATACATTTATCCCAATGAGGTGAGAGTTAACAAAGAACTGAGATGGCTCAGTTACCACATCCAAAAGGGAATTCATATGTCAGTTTTTTGTCTGAAGATTTTCATGAGGTGAATTAATGCTTACAAATCCAGAGTTCTGCTCAAATACAATGAGAGGACATAGAGGTGGCAACTGAGGAACAAGAGTGTTTGAAATGTATGAAAGGTTACAGGAAGGATTTGGAAGATGTTACCTAGAGGGAGTCAACACCCTGCCCCTGGAGAGGACAGGCTTGCTCTTCCAACCCCATGGCTATGTGAGGAGACAAACAAAACCCAGCCGTTTCCAAGATCCACCAGCAGGACTTGTCGGGTGTTTGAATCTGAAACTCTCACCCTGGGGAGGTGAATGTGAAACTTCTGTCATTGATTAGCTCAGATTGGCGTGATGGTGAGATCTGGTGAGCCCTGCCATGCTGCATGAAGAGTCTGGGTTGCTCAGAGCTCCCATGAAACCTGGCCTCGAGCACTTCCAAGGATAGGGCATCCATGATTTCTGTGGGCAACTTATTCTAGTGCTTTCTACAGTGGCAGTCTTCCCTACAGAAATACCAGCTAGTGGCTTGTGTTTGGGGTTTAGAAAAGAAGCCTTGGTCAGCATTTTTGGTTTGTACTCTCTGGATTTAGAAGCTGTATAAAGTTTTACTGACTGCTGTGCTCTCTATGTGCTGAAGGTGGTTGCTGCCTGCTTGGAACAAAATATATAGTATTGCTGCTATAGCAGTGTCACTATTCCTTCAACTGCTGTCTGATTCTGCTTCCTAAAATCTATCAACAGTTTGGACAGGTCCAGGAGTTGCCTCCTCCAGTTTTTAAGATTCTCACCTGTTTTGGAGCCTGCTTTTCCCTGTATGGTAATGGCAGATATCCTCATTCAGGTGGATATGAGCATGGATCACAATGTTCAGCTGGTCTTTGGTATGTCAGGATCCCCTATGTGCTACAAACAGCTCCTAAAGTAAGCCAGAGCTGATGCATTACACTTTCTTTCTAAACAAGTCTGCTCTATAGTGATTACTTGAAAGTCCTGAACAAGTCAGGGTTTGGTCAACAGAAATTTTTCCAAAACATTTATGATGTGAAGCTTGCTATGAGCCAGAGACTCCTGCAACCGTTGCCCTCATTGCATTTTAAACACCCTTGTTTTGCTGACTAATATTTACACAATCAAGTTTATCTTCCTTGTATTCTCTCTCATTGATAATTGTTATGTAATCACCTATGTTTTGCTTGCTTCCCTCCCTGTTTCTCCTCATATACACATGCAATGAAATGTCTTCTGGTCTTCAGACTGTTGCTTTTTTTTTTTTCCACTTTAAAAACACACCCCAAAAGCTCAACATTTCTTTAATTAAAATTATCTAGTTCATCTGCGCATAAACTTAAGCTTGGTTTTGTATCCCTAGATGACATGATTGTGATACTGGTCCTGAAACCTTTGTGAGTTCCCCTTTTTAAATTTGTACATGAGAACTTGGCAACTGCTGGCTCAAGATCTCCAAGGTGCATATTTTGTGTGAGGTCTTATCCACTGATGTTAACAAAAAAGTTTCCTTTAGCTTTGGATCACATAAATCCTTGTGTCCTGAAAGGAAACATAAACAATTGCAATGGATACAGCAGTGGCTCACAGAGATGATGTAAACTAATGTGCAAGGGATGTTAACAGTGTGATTAGCTACTGGAATCTGTGTTATCACCCATTATTTCAGAAATGGTAAGTGGCAGATTAAAATCTCAGTGGAATTTTCCTTTCTTTTTTCAGACAACACTTGCAGCATGTTTGTCCCCTTTTTAGAGGGTTTATTTCCATGAATATGTCACAGCCCTTGGCAACAAAATGGTGATCTTTTGTCAAATTTTATGCTAAGTAGTGTTTCTACTAGAAGGGAAGGTGAAAAGAAATTGGTACAAGAATCTCCCTCCCAGTCTTCCTAAAGAAATCTACAATCAGTGATACAAACTCCTTTCCTACTCTTACTTTGTCTCTATCTAAGATGTTGGAGCACTTTACAGATGTTATTTATGCTTCACAACAGTTCAGAAAGTAGGAAAAAATTGTTAGGTTCATTCAGAAACATTAGGTTCTGAGTGGAAAAACAATATCTGTTTTAATGCTAATTGTGATGCTATGAAATAATCTGAGGGAGGAAATCACACATATAATGACAGTGAAAATGTTTGAGAAAATTAGAAATGAAAGCAGTAATTAATTGGAAAAAATTTCTGGGAGCCTGGAGCTAACAAATCTAAATTTCAGAGAAAGTACCACAAATTTCATAATGATTATATGCAGAACTACCCTTCAAAATTTTTCCTTGTACCAGTAGCAATTTTGATATGCTAAAAAATGGTTTTATAAATCGAGTCTGAGAGGTAATTATAAATATGGTATCCAGCAACAGCAACTTGATGTTGCCTCGTAGCACTTTTGAAAGCAAACAACTGCCACGTTCAAAAAACAGGAGCAAGATTAATCTGTGCTGCTCCTACAAAGTCAAATGCTCTGTTGGCTTAAGGCAAAATCCTTCTTTTCTGTCACTGTGTGGTGTGCCGGTGGCTGATGGGGAGGTGCAGGGGCTGAGGGTTAAATGTTATACATTGCACACTTTAATGCTAATCCTAAAAGAAGCAATCAATGCACCATCTGCTTTCACCTCAGCATCTGTTTCCTCTCTTTGGGGCCACAGCCGAGGTGGTGAGAGCTAGAAAAGGTGCAGGGGCTCACACCTCCCTGCAGCAGGGGGAGTGCAGGACAGAGCCCACTCTGCCAGCTGGGCCCCAGGTCACTCTCAGCCCCTTCTGCACTCCTCAATCGATGGATTTCTTTTAGTTTCTGGGAGCCATGGGACAGCTCTCCAGTGCTCAAAACCAACACTAGCTGATTTTTTTTTCCTTTCATTTTTAATACATTGAGATAGATTAAAATGTTGTTATTACCTTCCCTGCAAATTAAATTTTATTTCCAAAAGGTGTTAATCCTTGCTGGAAGCTTTCTGGAATAACACTATTGGTTGAATGTTAATGGTACTTAAAATCCATGCAATTAATATACTTATGGACTTAGAATGATAAATATTGTCCATAAAAATCTGAAATTGTGGGAGGGTTAGATACACTTTAGTCAGTGCTTAACTGCATACATTTTAATAAGATTTTAAATGTCTAATTTGTATTTTTATTTCAAATGGCAATAACATAACAATTGCATACAAAGGGGATTTATAAACTTTAAAAAAAGCCCAACCCACATAAATTTGATGATCTGCACTAATGCTTATTATCCTAATTACAGTGGTCCCTTTTGAGGCAAGCTGTGGTGTAAAATAATTAATTTTGATGCCTGCAGCTTAACATGTGTAAGTTGCTTTTGACAGTTGTCTTATTGTAGAGCCCACAAGGGTGGAAACTGATACTTAAGTATATTTTGTTATTCTAATCAGTCTTTTCATAGATTTATAAGCCTTATCTGCCTTAGGGGAATCAGAGCATACAGCGTTATTCAAGGTTAATATGTTCCCAGGTAAAAAGAAATGTAAGAGTTCCCTAAAGCATATAGGAATATGGAATTAATTTTGCATCAAGTTGGCTGGCACATTTGCATTTTCAAGTGCATGACTATCTTCTTTCCCCAAGCTGGGGTTGCTGTTATGTTTGGCTAATTTTGCACATTTGCTCTAATGCAGGTTAAAGTCCATCTTGGAAAGGCAGTATCAGTTTGAAAAGGACTCCAAGGCACTCCCCAGTGATTGTGATTGATGGGGATAGCAGATGATTAAAACTACTTGAATATTGGAAACAGCTTTTAAGTAATGAGAGCCCACTCGGGGCTTGTGAGGTGCTATAAATGCTCGTAGCTTCTGCCTGCCCTGCATTTGTGGAAAATGCCAAGCACTGGAGGTGGAGGTTGAAGTGGGAAGAGGTGAGACAGCCTGGTTATGTAGCCTTCTTTTTCCTGGTGTGGTTGTTCACTTGGTTTTAGTGTCATTTGTATCCCAGTGACATAGGAGGTTATGAATGGGTACAGGCTCAGTATTGAGAGCCTTTCAGCCTGCTGATAGGCTGAGAATAACAAAATTAAGGCAGCTCACAGAAATGTTGGTATTGACCAACTACTTTATTGGGATGGCTCCACACTCCTTGGTACCTCCAGCCAGAGATCTCTGACTGACCATCTGTTGTCCAAGACCTTTAAACAGCAGAAAAGAGGCTCTGCCCTTCCTTAGTAAGGCAACATGGCCCACTGTGATTAGCCTTGCCTTAGGGAGCTCACACTTAGCTCAGTGCTGGCAAGGAGTAGAAAAACCCATTGGCTAACAGTGGCAGGAAGAGCAGCAAAACAAGGGAGCAGAATTAAAATGAGAGATAATGTTTTAACCATTCATAGAAATGGATTTGAAGGAGATAATGTTGGGCACATACATATTCTTAAATGCAGTTTCTATCAGAAAACTGTGTAACTGCTTGTCTGCTTTTTAGTAAGAATAGAGACACTGTGACTTTAAAAAAATCCTATAATTTGATTTGGCTCATTGGTAAAGATGAGATCTATTCTAAATTATTTTTTGTCCAAGAGTGGATAGAGAAATCAGTATCTCTTTCTCAGAATATGTACTTTGTCTTATACCTGTAGACTTTACGAAGCTTGGACTGAGTAAGAGCTGGAGAATGTAACTAGAATCACAGATATTTTAGCCTTGTTTTAATTTATTGTCCTTTTAGTTTCCTTTTTTTCTCTCTTTTCCAATGTTACTGGAAAATCCTATTCTCCTTTACCTAGACCAGCTGAACTCTAAATCTATGGGAAATTAATGATGTGTACAAAATCAGATTATTACTAAGGAGGAAAAGCTACAAAAGCTAAATGAGAGTTTAAAGGGAAGGGGTTTGTTTGTAACCTTGATGTCAGACTTGGGTAAATCTTCTTGCTCTTTGGAGAGCTTTTTCTTTTTTGTATGCTCAGGGGCTAAGAGCCATGTGGTAGAATTTCTGAGCTGCTTGAGGACCTCAACTCACTGGTGCCTCCTGGAGCAGGCAGTGTTGATTCTACAGAGGTGGTAGCTAACTTTGATTGAAGTGAAGCAATTATAATTTCTTATTGCACACTTATTTGCATCCATTAAAAGATATGAAGTGAAATTATTTTTTCTTGTATTCTAAAGCAAAATGTGAAGGCTTTTGTTCTAAAATTCCAAAGTAGTTAGCAGAGCCAGATGAGTCAGCTATCTGGAAGACCACCAACCCTTTGGAGCCTTCATGTGGCTAATAGAGAAATGATGTTTTTTCCCCAATACTACTAAATGCTGGTAGAGAAATGCTATTGAAATGTCACTTAAAGGTAGGGAGTTTTGCCATTGTTCAGTGTAAAATCTATATTGTATTAATGACTTTATGTGAACAGCCAGGTACTGCAGTTACTGGCTTTGACTGTTCCTCCCAAAATTAGAGTTTCAGATTAGATAATGCAAAAAGACACTCCATTAATAGAAGGTGATATTTCTAATAGAAATGTCACTTATCTAACACTTCAAGTTGTTTCTCCATTGCTGGCACACACTTGACTTTGGGTGTGCAGCTTTTTATCTAATGTTGCTCATCAGTGAGGGCTGTAAAATTGAAAACAGAACTGCAGATGCCCATATGGCCACCTCTTCCAAAGCATGTGCGTAAATGGCCTCTGAACAGAATTAAGCACAAGGTCTGGTACTTTCTGTCACTTTTTGTTATAACTGTGAAATTGAGCAAGATATGATTATCATGCAGGAGAGGGAGAGACAGGATTTACTGCAGTGGTGAAAGCACAAACCCAATTACTAGTTCATCCTTTTGGTAAATTCTGAAGCATTACAAATATGGGATGTTTAATGAAAATTTTGTTCCCAGTTGCCCTGTGATCAGTTTTCAGTGTTTTTGTCAAAGTAAATTTTATATCCTAGCTCAGTATAAAGAAAATGCTCATCTATTCTACTTAACACTTTGAAGAGATTTGAGGCAGGTTGGAGTATGGTCTTGCCATGCCTTGTTTTATCCTTATATGTGAAAAAATTCTCAAATATGGCAAAATGCATACTTTTGTATTTTACAACAAGTGATAAAATTCCTTGTCGGTATCTTTCTTGTTTCTGATCTCCTACATATTTGTCAGTTTGTTAATTAAAATGGGTAAAGGGCACAAAGATATCTGTTTTTAATTGTGGTGTTTTGGATAATATGTAGCAGATTCCTCTTATTCAAAGTGTTCTGTCAAAACACGTGTTGCACTGTTCTTACTGTGTTAATGCAGTGCAGCGGCTGCAGTAGCCACAGTATCAGATGGGTTTCCAAGGTGGTCAGTGGCAGCACCAATAAGAGTTAAGGGCAAAATAAGGGATCCACTGCTACAAATACTAACAAATTCCGAGGGAGTAACACTGATAAGTGAGAACTTGACTAAAGATTAGAAATGCACAGACAGTTGTTGATGTATTCTGTTCTTCAGCCTCAGAAAAATAATACTTGACCTCAGTAACTGAACGAATGTGCTTCTTTACAGTTCTGTCTCCTGTAGAGAATGTGGGTTTGGGTGCACATGTGGATGTGAAACTCAATCACTTCTGTGTAAGGGGGCGTGCCACAGGCTATTGCTAAATCTTTTGCTAATGAGTCCTGATGGAATGATGAAATCAGTTTTAGGCAAAAGTACTTCTCACTTATGGAACAAATTTTTGGAAGATGCACCTTTCACAGTGTTCTCTTGAAAATCTGTTCCATATGGAATTTCTCAACATTTCATTATTCTGCAGCCCCTTGCACAGACAACATCTTGCGATTTATGAATGTTCTTTTGCGTTAGTTTCCATGCATGGGTGTTAACTTTGGATACATACATATGTATTCTTTTAATCCTGTCCTTTTTGTAGCTGCTGTGATGACTCATTCTTATCTGATGGCTTATTGGTTTTGATAATAAGTTTTTTGCAAATAAAAGACAATTTTTTTTTTTAAATATAGCGCTGAGTACATTGTGTTAGCAAACAACCACGTGTTTGTTGCCTTGTAAACAGTGAAAACTTCACTCCATGTCACTTGAGTTCTTCTGAGCCTTGCAAGTTCGATGTTTTGTTGAAGGTCCCTCCCTCTCTCTGGATTTCCTTCTGCACTCCAGCTGCAGTCTGTGTGATGTGACTGCCTTGGTTAATTATCTGTCTGTCCTACCTTGTTTCACTGTAATTTTACACTAAACCACGATCTTCCTCCTTCAGTACCAATGCAGTCTCATTCTTTCTGCCAGTGGACCTTTAACTTGTGTGGTTCAAAAATAGACACAAAAAGCACAGTCTGACCACTGTGAGTCCTGGCTTTGCCTGAGCTAACATAGCCTGGGCAGCCTTAGAATCCTTGGAGTCAAGGCAGAATTAAGTTTAGCATTAAGGTGGCTGCAGAAACATATATAGACTTGTTTTCTGAAAGAACTTCATAGCATAGATGTTCCCACTGCAGATCTCTTTGACTTTGGCTTTTAATCTGTTTCACTCAGAAAGTTAGATTGTCTTATATTCAGGAATTATAGAAATATACATTAAATAGAATTTATCTACATTTCATTCTTTTGCTTGTGATTCTTTTGTCCTGTTTTTCTATATTTCTTATTGTTTCTATTTGCATCATTAAATGCTGCTGTATCTCTAGGCTAGAACTGTGCAGTGTTTACTGTTCTACACGGAGAAGGGCCTGACCTGAAAAAACATTTGATTTTCTTTGGCTATGCTTGCTGTTAGGAATTAGCTTTCAGAAAATCAGTGTGTTGTGTGAGTTTCTAGAAGAATAAAATGTGCCTTCCTGACTGAATCTTGCCACATCCTGTGTGCTATATAATTGTTTGTTTTTGTTACCCTATACACATTTTTCTGCACTGACTGAGGGATGGTTCTCCTGAAGAATAAATGTGCAAATACAACACAAAGCACATATAAGTACTGTTGATAAATACTACTTTTACTGGGTATTATTTTTAAAAATGGTTAAAATATGGCAATTGGCCTCAAAGTGAAAGAGGCTGACTGTGGGCAAATTTTTTTATAAGATTGCATCTCCTTCAAAAAATATTCTGAACTCCCTCTCCTCATAAAACAATTAGCCATTCACCATTCTCTGTATCTTTTTCCTTCTTCCCATGCACACCCTCAGGAGTTTGTGCTGGAGAGAACTTGCATCTGTTCTCACTAATATCTGTTCCTTTCTTAAGAATCCATTCAGTCTCTCTGAAATGCCATGGCTGACTGGCAGTTTATTATTATTTTTCCCTGCTGTTGCAGAAGAATAAAGCCGACATTTCCTAGCTAAAGAATAGGAAGCCCAAATTTTCATAGAATGATTCTTATTTAAATTCCCCTCCAAATTTTCATAGAATGATTCTTATTTAAATTCCCCTGACCATAAGAATAGTTGAAATATCTGAATACCATAAAGGTGTATGGTATCCCAAAGTCTCAAAAATCATCATGTTGTCTCATGAAAACTGTTCTTGGAAAGTAGAAACAGTGCTTTAAAAATATACAAATTATTTTTGTCTGCCATTTAACCATGGCCTGGTTAAACACACAGTTGGGTTTTTTTGCATCTTTTATTAATATTACTGTTGAAGAGTGCATGGCACTTTTAGTATTAGAATAATTCTGGGTTTTAATTTATTATTTTTATGAGTGATGAATATGAGACTGGTCTGTGTGTAGTCAAATATTGACTTTGCATGAAATTCAGAATGTGTATAGCTAATAAGAAAAATATCTTGGCAATGCTGACTCTTCAGATACTTCCAGGTTATCTGCTGGCAAGTATGCATCATTCTGTTATTATTTCTTGTTTCCTGTGCTTCCAACAGAAAGCAAAACCTTGTGAGCTGACAAATACCCTCCCTTGAGTTACACAGGCCAAACACTACTTTCTGTTTCAAACACAAACCCTGATATTATTGATGCTTTCCTTCATGTTATGTACTATTGTACATTAAAGAATAGATGATGAGATAGAGCTGTAACCAACTCCTCTCTACCTGATGAGTCAGACCACTCCCCATGTTATTTTTTTCTAGGCAATGTGAATCACATGTCTTTTGGTGTGCTGTGTGCTCCACCTCTGACACCTTGTGCATTATTTCCCTTCTCACAAGAGCAGGGACTCAGTGGCAGCTGAGTAAGGAGTCCTTGAGAAAGAGACCCAGCCCCTTCCCTGAGCAGTCCCTGTGATGCCACACACTAACAGAAGGTCCATATGAAGCTCATAGCCAAACTGAGGAGGGCAGCACATCCCCTGTTGTGTACCAGGCTGTGTCCTGATGTGATGAACTGTCCTGGTGTGCCTGTCCTGTTCTGACAGGTATTTCCACAGAGCAGACATGAATGCAAAGCCTGTCCAGAGGAAAGCCTGGTTCCTCCTAAGAGAGCATTATTACTTCTGTGGATTAGTATTTCTTTACAGTGTCTCTTGGATTGTTTTCAGAAAAAGCTCATCAGAGAGAAGGGATAATAAAAAAATTTTAAAAGCTTTCTTGACATTTGCTTCTCTTCTGTGCTGGGTATGTCTTTTGGGCTTTCTGGGAGTAGGTTCTACTTGTATGTCTTGTTCTCTCAGGCTCCCCTAGAAGCTCTTGGTGGATTCTCTGCTGTAGTCATCTCAGCTTTGTTGTGTTGCTCTACTCCCTTGTCAGCAATGACAGTGGCTTCTAGCTGATAAAAGAAAAAAGTTCTCTTTTAAATTTTTTTGTTTATTTACTTGCTAAAATATACTCAATTATACCATTGCTCTAAAGGAGACAAGAAAGTGCTTCAGAGCTCCATTTCAGTATGTAGAAACAGCAAGGAATAATATATTACTACATTAGCCCCAATGATTGCTCATGCTATTCTGGTAGTGATGCACCTGGGCATGGAAGTTGCTGTTGCTGGTTGGAATTCCTGCTCCCTGGTTTCCTGTAGCCCAAGGTGCTGCATCTTGTGCCCGCGGTGCCTGTCCCAGGGCTGGCGGAGCTGTGACGCATTTCTGTGCTCGTCGGGAAATGAGTCTCATTACCTCTGAGGACACTCTGTTGTCATTGCTGTCACATACACATGCTGTACTGCCAAGCAGCTGTTAGGAATGGGAGATTCATGTTCTGCTACATTTATTTCACACTTCACACATTTGTTCTCGCCTCCGAAGTATTACATGGTGCTGTGTCTAATCATATTTTCATTTGCAGGCAAAGGAGATTTGCAGAACATCTCAGTGTGAATGGTGTACATTAGCAATAAAATAATTTGGTATATTTGGGGAGGCTGATAAAGTGGATTCATGCTATACTAACAGACTTAATCCTGAATAAATAGAGTCATACATCTTGACAATATGTTGAAAAACAACTGCTAATGCAAATGTTTAAGTGAGATGTGTATGTATTTAATTTTTTACAGCCCTATATAAACCTTCTTATATACCTTTGACATATTGATTTCTAACATGACCTGACAGCTACTGTTTGTATAAACAGCTGCTATGTATATAAATGAGATTAAAAATAATAAAAGATCATAAATATAATTGGGAAAAGCCTGTTTACTTTCAATTGCAAAGCATCATAAATACCAGTGACTGGAGTCTATTCTACTCCATGCTGTGCTAGAATCTGATTTGTCTGATTGATTTAATGAATTGCTGAATAATTCAATTCTAAAATATGAGAGATATTGTGCTAGTAATGCTTCAGAAAGCAAAAGATTTTAAATATATTGTAGTACAGCAGCATTAAACATATTGCAAAATAGGTCCCAAACAGCAAAATCTTGTAATTGGACATTATTTAGGGGTATAACTGGACATTTTTATTGTGTAATCTGCCTTCATTTGTGTAAACATCTCTATTGGTAAATAAGGACTTAACTTCATTTAACACCCATAAAATTACTTATTGCTTCAAAGCTGAGCAAATTAATTCCTTTCCAGTATGGTAAAAGAGGAAATTGTCTTTTGGCTCTTTTTTCTTACTACAAAGGACTCAAAGTGCATCTTCCTCTTAATCAGAGTTGGATAGCATAAGGAAAGTAATGGAGAGAGACCAAGAGAGTCCAAAATGGATTAAATGAACCTCCTTTAAAAATTCTAGTGAGTCTTCTGTGGCTCTGCTCTGTTTTCCAGAGGTGGGTGTGAGGGAGCAGGGTTACTGTCCTGAGAGAGCAGCAGAGGGGAGGAATCCTTCCTCCCTGAGTGACCCCCGGCAGCTCTCCTGGCTGCTGCCACTGGCAGCGTGGCTCTGCCTTTCCAAGGGCACAGCTGCTGCAGGGATGGAGCTATAAAAGGCTCCCAAATCTCACACTGTGGGTCACGTTTTTCCTGTTTTATTTATTGTTTCTGTGGAGCAATATCCTGGGACCTGTATTTGACCCTGTTGTGCTGTGTATGAGCTGCTGTCCAAGTTAACCTTAGGTGGTACAAGTGTGGCCAAAGTCAGAATGTAGGAACTGATCTGCCTGTGGTAGGTACTCACTGTGTGAGCAGCTGCAGAGACTGTTCTGGAGTTCTTTTTCATAACAGAACCCCATGAGGTTTGCAAAAGTGACTTGTACTTTCTCCAATACTAGCCAAAATAAGAGTATGAGAATAGTAACACGTGGCTTGTGTCACCCTTTCTAGATTAATGCCACCGTCTCATTCCTGAGATTTCAGAGACTGAAAGAAATGATTTTTATTTTTTCTAAGTCTTCTATACATAGCAAACCTGATTTATTCCTTCAACTGTGAGTCCTAGTCACTTAGTGCATGAAAGAAATGACTGTTTTATTAAATTCT
Source organism: Brachypodius melanocephalos (assembly GCA_013398615.1). Lineage (NCBI taxonomy): Eukaryota > Metazoa > Chordata > Aves > Passeriformes > Pycnonotidae > Brachypodius > Brachypodius melanocephalos. The sequence continues at coordinate 12,224,788 of VZSR01000247.1, forward strand.
TAATTTACCAGTCCAATAATAAAATATTTGCCTATTGTCACTCTGAACAAAATTCTCAGTTATAACAAGAATAACCCTGTGGATTTCCCTTTATCCATTTTTCCCATTCAGTTACCAGATATTCTTAACTCATCTGTTTTATGACCACAGTGACTGACCTACTCTTAGAGCACGTGGGGAGGGAACTCTGCATGACTGTGTGGTGGACAAAATGACAGCAGATAAAGCTTCAGGGAGACCAGCACAGGTAATGCTTGCATGATTTTAGACATGGAGCTGGCAGTTAAAACTCAGGAAAGAGGTCATTAAGCCATCATTTATAGTTTCTTAAAATTGCCGTGTCAGTGTGTGGTGGTCGAAAAAGCCAACAAAATGTTGGGCAGCCTCAGGAATGTTATTGAGAGGGAGGCAGAGGCTACTCCCTGCATCTGCTAGGATGTTAAAGGTAATAAACAGAGGTGTGTCCCCTGTCATTCCTAATGGAGGTAAATCAGAGATACTGGGCAAAGTAGAGGGGCTCTAGAGATTGTGCTCATGTGCACTCCCTAAGAGTTTCTCTCAGTGCTGCCATGTGGAGTATGTTTGCAGTATATGCAAGAGGGCCTGGTTCCATTCCTCACGTAGTCAGTTTAAATGTTACTTTTTTATAGAGTGGACACATTTGAGCAATCCCTCAGCTGTCAGGTAGAATAATTTTGGAGCTGTGTGTCCACATTTGAAGATAAGAGCTCATACAAACAAACCAAGGTTAAAATGTTGCTTTTTAGTGTATTTCCCACCATAAGACGGAAGCATATCCTGAAGAGGAGATGCTTTTTATATTTAAGAAAAATGGTTAACCACTTTTCTGTATCATTGTTAACATTCCCCTTGGATATAATCCAGTGATGAACAACTTCCTCATGAAGGAGGTCAAGGCTTTTTCCTCTCCCATAAGTATTAAATGTCAGTAATACGTTTGAGAGTAGTGATGCAGATAAAGATTTAGGGTCATGGGGCCAGTGGCATTAAAAGAGTAATGTAAATTGTCTGCTTTTAAAAGAGACACAAAGCATGTTTATATTAGGAGCAGGGCAAGAAATGAAAATTTCTTGTTGTACCTACAGTACTCGAAGCATGGCAGAGCTTCTACCCATGTATGGGAATGTGTTAGTGGAATTCTGTTTGTGCTTTGTAACTGAGCAGAGCGGTGGCATATCAGACACAAGATGTTAAGGGGAAAAGAAAACCTTTAGCAGTTTCAGGTTCTTTGAAAGCTGTAGAAGTTTAGTCAATTTAAAGTCCTTGTGAATGTCCCATACTGATGGGTGGGATCTGTGCTGTGCCTGGCAAAACCCTGCAGCTGGTGTCTGAGCGCTGCCTTGCACACATAATGAGTTAATAGAATCACAGAATTGTTAACCTTCCTCATATTCTACACTCCTGTTTCCAGAAGTATTCTTTACTTCACTTACAGTGTGGGTGGACATTTTAATTTAGATAAAGAACACATTTATTTTTGTACTTGTATAGCAAAGCAAAGTACTTTTTTTTTGCATTGGTCACCTAAAAATTAGTGTGTTTTCTGTTTGATTTTTTTTTTCCCTTGGTTTGTATCAGGGAACTTTGATTTATTGAGGGAGAGCTGTTAATTTGTACACTGAAGACAGCCTGATAGGATCTTTTTTCTTGCATTATTACTGGAAACACCGTCAGCATTTAATTAAGAGTTTAAATTTAAAAAAAAAAAAATTAAGTGAAACCTTTATTAAAGCCTTTAAAGGGAATACTTTGGTCTGAGAAACACCATAAAGTTAAAGTGATGCTTTTTTCTTTGATAATCCATCAGACTTGTGTGGTCATTTCCCCTTGGCATCATGAGATTTAAGTTTAAATGTGTGAAAAATGAAGAAATGAATGGATGATTCAGGACTCTTAGTGCCTTTGTCTAGGGCAGAAGAAAAATAGCTTTCAAGAAAAGTATTTGGATCAATTATTAAATTCAGTAAGGGAGATGAGATTTCATTTCAGAAAGTGTCCAAATTCAATTCAGAAGCTGATGTTTTAAGGCTTTCTTCTCTACCCCACAACACAATAAAGCTGGTGTTTCCAGGGAAAACCACTTAGCTCCTGAATGGCTATATGGGGTAAATTATTCTTATTTCATGTGATTAATATCGGGCATTTAGGAGAAATATAAATTTGTTCTACTGATGGATAGTAATAGGCACATTTGAAACGTTCAAATTTATTTGAGTGGAATATCCCCAAGCTAAACTGGGACCAGAGGGCTACAGAAGAGCAGAGACTTGGGACTTACACTAGTGACTTGAACAGGATCAAGATTTTGGTCCAGTTAACTGTAAGTACCAAATGAATTATCAGAGGGCTGGATCTGTGGGCTGCTCCCGAGTGTTCTGGAGTACAAACCAGGAGCTGGAAGTTTGTGTCCTGTGACTCTTTCAGGTGGTTGCAACATTGCCATATTTTGGTGTGCTTTACTGTGCTGCTGTTTTTCATTATGGTTGTCTGTCTGAAACCAAAACATCATGGAAGATTTTAATTATAACTTTGTATTGAATTCTGAGAGATTTTTTTTTTTTTAAAGAAAGTAATGTGTTTCAGGGAACTTTCATGTTAGAGGCCCTATATTTTGAAGCAGGAGCTTCCTGTGTGAAGCATGGTCTTAGTCAATTTTTGCATGTGGTGTTTTGTGGGAAGAAGAAGCCACTTCTCCTTTCCTAACTCCTTATGCTTGACACCTGGGCTTTCTGTGTTAGGCCTGAAGGCAGCGGTGTGCTCTGATGTCTTGTGAGCAGAGCAAGGAGGCCAGGGTATCACCAGTCAGCAGTGTGAGTGGTGGGGACTTCAGTGTAGATCTGCAAATTCCAAATCTTGTCTCTGTCAATTTTGTGTTCTCTATTCTGTGTTGCAGGAACTGATTTTTCTTTTATGCATGCATCTGCAAGCATGAGTAAGTAGGAGAAAAAGGTGATGACTATTAAAAAAAAATAATTGATGGATTTTCTGGAGAAAAAAAAAAGCTGTTGTGGAAAGCTGTTGCTAACAAATGTTGTTTAAAAAATGGGTCCAACCACTTTTATCTGTTATTTTGCCTGGTTTTGTAAAGTCAGCCTAATGAATGTCTGGAAGCAGAGAGGCAGTTAAGTGCTTTACCTTCGCTTCAACTAGCATAAGACATGGTTTAAAGTTTCCCCTCTTTCTCTGTGGGAGTATAAACAGAAATAAAACTTCTCAAATGCTTGGTTCTGTCAGCATTCCATTGGCTAAAATCCATGTAACTAAAGGAGTGTCCCAGCAGTACTCCTATTTGGAAGGCAAAGTGGTTTATACATGGGATAGTGCATTCCAGCCCTGGAAACGTGAGACCCTACTCAGTGTACAAGAAGGTGCTCTCTGTTCTGCAGTCCTGTGGTCTCATGATCTGTACTCAATAGTGAACAGCCAGTGTAATTTCCTGGCTAAGAGGCCTTTTAACACCTACAAGGTGTTTGCATGTGCTAAAATAGTTTCTACAAGGCTTTAAACGGAGCTTAGTTGTGGAGAGGCTTTTGACATGTCATCCATGTCTGACTTTATCAGTGTTGAATCATTAGAGCTACTTGCCATGATGCAAATCTTTGTGTAGTGACCTGCCTTTTTCACTAAACTGTTCTAAATTAAAGACAATGTAGAAATGGTATAAAAGGATATTTCTGGCCTTTTATGAAAGGGTTCTTGCTTCAAATGTAGTCTTTGTTGCTGTGCAATAAAGTCAAATAGTAAATTCTAAAATCAATAAAGTCAACTGAAACGTTTTAAAGATGAAATTGCATCTGGTTCTCTTAGGCTTTGTGCTTTACTATCTTGTATTACCAACTAAATCTATTTGTGTAAGTTTTGCTTTTAGTGGCAGAACTATAAAATAACCTAAGAGGTATCTGTGGAAGTGTCATAAAGAGTTTATGATGTTCATAAGGAGACTGTTCCTGCCACCTCAATCTTTCATTTAAGAACAGCCTGCTTTTCAGACTGATGGAGTAGTGCACAATAATTCTAAAAGGGTCTTCAAGATGGAGTTCTTATGAAGTCACGTGGCATAGTTGTAATTTTGATGTGTCCTGCCAGCTCCTCTACTGAGCATGGAAGTAGGAGGCGGTTTGGCACTGAATTGCTTGAACCTCCTTAAGTGCTTCTTCCAGAAGTTTGTGAAATTATTTAGAACAGGTTCCTTTAACTGTTAAGCAATACCTGATTTATATAGTGACGTTGTAACACATGGAGAAAGGGAGAGACACAAACTTTTTTAAAAAAAGGAGGCAACCAATAGAAATGACCCAGAAAATACCTGGCAAGTTTTTTCCATTGCAAAATTTATCTGAATTAAATACACCAAAATATGTAAAGGGAATGGAAAGATTCCATTATTTCTACACAGCCTATATCTTTCCAAACATGTATTCCGTTGATCTGGCCAACTTTAAAATTATGCGTTTTCCTTCTTGGCACAAGAGACCTCTCAGTTATTTAGAAAAGGTATACTTGGTGAGCTGCATTCTCTGAATAACTGTAGCCAGTATTTTTCTTTTTATGATGAATTAATGGTGGCCTTCTGTATTTTTTTCAGGTGATTTCTTTTTCCTCTGTGGGCAATTTCTACAGATTTTATGCCATCTAGATGATCTGTTTTCATGGAAGAGGTTGTGCCCATCCAGGAATATTGCAGGGCAGTAACTAGGATAATCTTGAACCAGCCCAAAGCTGGAGCTCCCAGAGTGAGGTACAAATCCTTGCATGGTTACAGCTGGTATCAGTTGTGAAGGCATTGTTTTCTTCTAAAACATCATGTGCGAACTCTGGTCATTTAGCAAACATGCAGATTTCAACTAAGCTAAAACCTGAGAGTCATTCTGTCTTCTTTTTTAGATGCAATGTCTTAATTTTTCCTTCTTACAGACCATATGTAATCTCCTGTTCAGCTCCATGGAGCTTTAAATATGTTTTGCCTATCTTAATCTGATTCAACCATCGTATTGGTTTAAATCAGCAAAATCAGGACATATTTCATCAGATGGAGTGATGTGAAAGGATGGCTGGACTCTCAGGTGCACTGCTGTACTATTAAATAACAAAACCCCTTTTAGACTATGAAGGACAAAAATTTATATTTAGTTCCTTTATATGTTTAGAATAATGGAGACTTTATAGACCAGTTGCTGCTTCTAACCACCATCAAGGTTGGCTAGAATAAAATCATGAGCATTGATTCATGAGGGGAAAATGTAATATGGAAAAAATAATCGTCACTGCCAGCAGTCTTGCTGGCTCCTGGCAACATGGAAACATGAATGGTGGCAGGCATGTATATCTATGTAGACATTGAGCTCTATATACTCTCTATATAGTTTGTCAGTGTTCTGTTCTTGGGTCACTTTCTAGTATAATGCCCATTTTCGTTGTTGTAAGAACTGAGTAAATACTTTAAAGGAAAAGAAATTGTTTGCCATGAGCCATCCTTCACTGTATCAACACAAACAATAAAAAGTCTGAGATGTGTGTGATATCTCTTTTGTGGATTCTCTCTGAGCACTTTCTGAGCAATAAAACTGATGAAGCTTGGCCTCCTTCCATTATCTCTACATTTCTGCTCTGGACAGGAGGACAGACCAGAGCTGTCCATGTGAAGTCTGACCTGGTGGTTTCTCCCAGGCTTGCTGCTTCTTTTGATGGCTTACAAAGTCTTGGGCAGCCCTGGCTCTTGGCTGCTGCACATGAAATTTGTACAGTGAATGAATCAAGGAACATGAGTAATATGTTCCTTCTCTATGGCCAGTGAATTTTAGAGAAGCTCACATGAAGCAACAGACAGTGACAGAAACAAAAGTAAAGCATGGATTTTCCAGTTTCCAATCCTCTGCCTGCTAAGTCATGGATAATCATACCAACAGTGGAACCGGTAAAGCTGGAACAACACCAGGCTTTATTATTCAATGGAACATCATTCTTCAATTAAAATGCATTCTGTAAAAGACCTAAGGAAAACTTGGTTCCTACTAGGCCAATTTATATTAGTTAAAAGAATAAAAATCCAGGAAAAAAGAACAAACCTTTATGCTCAGTCTGTAGACAAAAAATAGTAAGTTCTGAATCTACTCCCTTTTTATAATTTTAAAATATTTTTCTATTAATGGAACTTCTTTGTTTTGAAAGCGCCTTTTTCCCCTCCCAGGAGATTTCTTTTATCATGGGAAAACTGAAAAAAAATTCTTTTAATAAAATACATGATAATTTCAAAGGATTCTTGTCAAGGCAGTAAAAATAAAGGGGGAGTTACAATTTAGATTTATTGCAGAGTTGTGGAGGGGGAAGCCATCTGTATTATCTGATTTAAACATAAACATAGCAAGCACTTCTTAAATACAAGATATATAAACAGTTCTCAGTGTGCTGAATATTGTTTTGGTTTAGTGCATATAAACAGAAAATCCTATAGAAAAGTCAAAACATGGTTTAAAAATGTTACAATCTGTAACAAAGGGATTGAACTCTTCCTTCACTGTTGATCAGGAATGATAACAGGCTCAAATTCCTTCTTTATTTATTGAGTTATTATTTCTTCTGTGCAACTAGGATAAAATTTTTAAGCAAAGCAAATATGAAACTAAGATATATTTAGTATGGACGAGAAATAGATTTCGCTGTAAACTCCAAAGCTGTTGTTAAACTTCAAACTGTGTTGGATTTGGTCTTAGTGAAAACCTTGAGGCTCCAAAGAGGAGTGAAACTTGACCAAAGCAGATCTCTGTATGGGAAAAGCATGACAATAGAGAAACTCCAGTGTAGATATTAAGCAAAAAGGATGTACAGGTGCAGTTTTTTGCTAGCTGTTTTGTGGAAACGCCTTCAGTACCAGCTTATTTTGTAGAAAGTAAATAAAGCTTTATTTAGTAGCCACTTTTCAAAGACAAATACTACAGCAGAATCAAATGGAAACCAAAATAGGGATCAGAATAAGAGATTTTTAAGATTTAAATTTTAAAAAAATCCTAGCTAGAGACATCACTATCTCAATAGCTATGGAAAAAAAGCCATTAAAGATTGTGCAGGTACATTCATGCTTTGATTCATATTTGAATATTTTTAAGGGGGAATAACCATTGTTTTTCCTTTGTGTCTGTGAAGGCCATGTGACATGTGAATACTTGGTTGTCATGCATTTGATATTTAAAGTTCATATCCTGCTGGGTGCTCTGAATCCCATATGGAAGAAAGTTCCTGTATATGATAAAATTGTTCCGACACCCTCACTTTTAATATTGATGCTTTTGAAGAAAAAAGATATTCTTTCTTGTGACTCTTATTCTCTCACGATTTTTATTTCCATGTGGTATTTCCAACCTCTAGTGCATGTAGGCAATTGATATTCCTGCACTGCGCTGGAAACTCACATTAAGTTTATTCACTTTCAGAAAGGAAATTCATTGTTTGGTTTGGTTTGGTTTTCATTTAATAAAATCAGATTGACCATTTGGAATCAGAAGAACGGCATTGCCAGTATCTCTAAGTTTTCATCTGAGAGGAATTTGAACTGGGGAAGATGAAGTCCACTCATGCTATTGCTTTGCTTAGAGTTGTGACATGCCATATGCTTTATTTCAGCTGAGTGAATAGAATTTTGGAACAGTGCTGGGATACTGAATTATGTTTCTAGATCTGCTACTGACTTGCTGTGGAATGTGATTATATGGTTTAATTTCTTCTTTTCTTGATTTCTCTACCTGCACAAGTATTGTATTATAATATTATGATGATTTTTGCATAAAAGAAACTCTTTAGTTGGGAAGATATAATTCTTACTAGCTAGTAGTAGAATATCATCTGTTCCTCTTGCATAATTCCATTTTACAAAGATAAAAATAATGGATGGTGCTGGAACAATATCAGTTCTATTAATTCTGATGTGCCACGTGTGGGCATGTTTATATACCAAAATATAAAGGATGTAAATAGGCATACACAGACTACCGACTCCTGTTCTGGCTGTTTGTGGAGTGAATAGATGCAGGAAGGGTGTTTATGTGTTCTGCTCAGGGCTGAATAAAATAACAAGCAGATTACTTCAGAGTCGGAGGCTGACCACAGCAATCTGTAGTGTCCTGCCAAAATCCACTCCAAAGTTGTGAATGAAATCACAGTTTTTCGTTTAGTTTGTTCTCTTGAAAGTAGCTGAGAACATTACAGTAGCCAAGTGGTAAACTCGGGGTAAAGTAAGCAATCACACAGACTCCTGTTGTTCCAGTTTCTTTTTAGTAAGTACTACTGATACAACGCAGCCCACAGTTGAGTTCCTAAAAGGTTTTGTTCAGCACATTTTTTTTTTCTTTCATGTGCAGTTGACAGTAGAAGTGTTCTTGTTAACTTCTCTGCAGTAGAGTTCACGCAGTTGCTTCTAAATCCAGATGTGGAATTGTGGTCACTGCACTAATGAGCTCCATATTTAAGCCAAATTGAGGATATCTGTGAACTCTGACATAAAATATAGAAAGATATGCCTTTGCATAAATATGTCTTGGTAAAGTGCAATGACTTCTCCTTGATGTGGGACAAAATAATATTTCACTTTTTTTGTACCTTACATTCTTTGGGAATTACTTTTATGAAACTGTATCTATGATGGAATGCTCTAGAAACAGTGTAAAAAGTTAATATTCAGAATGTTACTTGTGCCATTAGGTGGTGCTTTCAAGGTTCTCTAGCATGAAGAAAGAAGCAAAGGAGGTCTGAGCTTTGTGTAGGATGTGTTTTCACAGGGCTGAGGAGGGTGCAGTAATGAAGCCCAGCTGTGTTGGAACAGGATGCAACCGAGAGGTTGTGAGAGAAGTAGGTGGGTGAGGCTGAGATTTGGCTTGTGAAAAGTCTGATGGAGGAAGTCACGTGTGGACTGCGTGCTGTAAGCCTAGAAGATGATTCTGAGCCAAAGAAGTTAATGAAGATAGGGCTGATTTGTATTAACTGAAGGTCTGGTGCTTGCTCATTGACTTTGGATGTGCCCTGATGTCTTTAGCTCTCTCACTTTGCTGTAAATTTCCTGCTATGTTGCCATGTTTTTTTAGAATGAGATTAGGCCCTTTTCCCCAAGACATACACACTTCTGGTTTTAAGGAAGGAATTTTGAAGTGTGCATGGACTGCAGTGGAGTGGGTAGGAGTTTTACTGGGGACTGGTTTTACTGGGATTGGTCATAATCAGGCCTATTTCCACCTCCTCAGCTCTTTGCACTTGAGGAAAAGAAATAAAATGTTGAATCTGAGCCTGTAAGTGCAGTTGGATGGCTGATGTTATCTATCTGACTCATTCTCCCAACAGCATTACTTGGGCATTGTTGAGAAGTGAAGATAACTTGCACAGGTTTCATATGGTGTTCTTAAATCTTCGTCACTGTGTTAAAAGGATGGGCTGGGGACTGGACAAGTGGTTTAGGTGCTTGGGTGGTCAGATATGAGTATGAAGATGTCTTTGACCTCCTTACTAAGGTCGTGTCCTTCTGCTCTGTAATTCCTCTGAGGTACCTGCTTAGGAACTATTTTCATCACTGCACCTATGATACACAAGTGATTTGTGGTTGGAGCAAACAGTCCCCTGCATGAAAGAGGGGCCAAAGCCTCCTCTCATGGGTCTCTTACCTTTTTTGTTAACCACATGAGTGGAGAATGTGTCTAGTGCTGAAAATGTTCTTGGGGCACATCTTAATTTGCGGTGAAAATACAGCCATTCGGATCTAAGTGAAAATATGTATGGGCAGAGTAATCTGTACTTGTATGTTTTAGGGATTATGGCTGCCTCTGGAGAAGTGTTTGAAATCACTGTCAGAGGCAGAACATTTGTGTTGTTGAATTACAGCTGCAGTCCAATATGGCAAATCCAATTTTACGTAATGATATTACTTTTATGGTACCTAGATCTCATCCTTGCCAGTCTGTGATTAGAGTTACTTTACACTTGTTTTGTGGCTAAAATTTACATTAATTGATTCCTTTTTCTGCTGTTCACCTTCACATATTTTTGTTTTCATTAAAATTCCCACTATCAGTATAGCTAGTGGCCCTGTTAGGCACCTGCTCCTTAGTTTACAGAAAGATTGTGGTAACAAAATCCCACAATATTACGATAACAAGTATCCAGAAGTAACATCCATTTTAATACACTGCCATGAGTTTCTTTCTCTACAGAAGTCTGTGCTTTTGCACCTTTTATTTTCTTTTCCAGTTTTTGTGGAAATCTTACCACTGGTATTTCTTCTAATGACTTTTGTGTGCTACTGATGCTAGTTTTCTTTTCATGGTGAGATCTGACTCATGTGGTTAACACTACTGAATTAAACTATCTTGTTCTTAAATCTAAGTTTAAATAAGACTGCTATTCATTTGTTCTGGGTTATTTTTAATCTGATACCCAACTTTCTATTTCTGTGGTTGCTTCTTAAACTGTTTTCCTGGTATTTGTGGCTGGGATCCCAGGGGATATACAAGAAGTCATTTTGCTTATAGTACTTTATTTATTAAGTGCTTAAACTATTTTTTTGTTACATTTTTGCACCAGCATTTATTTTAAAATAGTGCTGAAATACTATATCCAACATTGAAATCCTTTTCTGCAAGATACTGTAAACATATAGCTGGAAAGACACGCTGTGGAACTCCTCAGAAATACACCCCATTGTGGGAATTAGGCCTAGAAAGAACATGAAGTCCAGCTCCAGTGTTATAGATGAGGAAATGAAACACAGAATAAGTCCTGAGTATAAGAAAGCAAGAGTGACCTAAAAATATTTATGTATTTTAATCATGAGTTGATAGGATTTTCTTACTTAATGTGTGTGTTAAATTTTAATGAGATTTCATTTGTAGTGAAAGTCTGCTGTAGTGTACAGTATTCTAGGAAGCTGGATAAGAGAAACAACTTCCCAGTATTGTTTAAAACAGTGAAACAGTGATGTTTGGAGCTGTGGAAAGTTTTATTAATAGCAAGAGAATTTATAAAAAGGAATTTTAGAAGGTCTTCGAAAGACAAGATAGAGAGCATAATCTTCGGTAGGGGGAGTGAACGTGCTTCCTAGTGATGGGAGAGCTAAGGGAGTTTTTGAGAAAGGGAACAGTGAATCCCAGTCACTCCTGACCAGGAATGGATTCCCATGGAAAGGCTGTGTAGCGGATTTGGTTTTTCCCTTTTTTTCTTGGGGCTGGGGTGAGGATCAGGGTCTTTGAAAAAAACTTCACCCAGCTTCATGCAGGGTGCTACTTTATATGAGCTAAATGCTTGTTCAGGAGTTTTTTCAAAGAGAATTCCTAAATGAAACACAAAAATGCAAAATTCCTTTTTGGATTTTATGCTCAATTTATTCAAAAATAAATTGAAAATTTATAAATAGAACTGACTATGGTAAGGTTTCATTCAGAACCTGTTTCAGACACATTGACATATAAAGGAGGTGTGTTTAAGAAATCTGAAGTGTATCGTGGCCTTTTTTTACATAAAGCAGTCCTCCTTGAAAAACCTTTAGTTCCTTGTTGTGGGAGCTCTTTGGATTTCTGCTTAACTTGTTGGATATTTTGAATATTTTTGAAAGTTCTATTTCTGGGCTTATGCTCTTTACATTCAAAGTCTCACTGCAATTGGCATCTACATCTATCTTTGCATAGAGAAAAGAGGAAATTCATCTCCCAAGGGTTGAATGAGACAGTTAATAATTTCAATACAGGAAATGGCAGAGAAGTTTTAAATATTTTATGCTTTTCTTCTGAGTCTTTGCAATTTAAATCTAACACTGGGAAACTGTTAGGAGCTGGAAGAAATAATGGCAAGATATTAGCTATGATGATAAGTGATAAAAATGTACAGAGCACATAAGGAACCATTTAAAATATATCAAGAGTGAATCATTATGAAAAACGTTGGAAGATGCTTCTTATTTCCTCAAGGATTAACTTGGAGAGAATTACTTTTTCTTGTTTTCCCTTTTTATTTATTTATTTATTTATTTATTTATTTTTACATTAATGACTTTGGCATAAATGATGGGATAATGTTGATGAAATCTATTTATGACAAAAATTTAGGAGGGACCATAAAGGTGGTTATTGTACATTATAAAAGAAAGAACTGTAGAGGCTTGGAGACCAAAGTAATAGAGAATCAATAACACAAACCCTTGCTCTGGGCACTTGGGAATTATGGCATCTCTTCCATAGGCTCACAGATGGAAGCAGTCAGGGAGGAAGAGGATCTGGGTGCATTGATTGCAGGCGTTTCCTCCATACGAAGTGTATTGAGCCATCAGTGGGACATGGCCAAGGAGAAATGAAATGTGTATCCAACAAAGGATACATACTCCTGAAAGGTGAGTCCTGATACATTCAGATACTTGAGAGACCTCTCTGGGAATGTTGGGAACAATTCTAATCAGTCACAATCAAAAGATGTAGATGCTAACTGGAATGTCCAGCCAGGATCATTAGAGGAATGGAAACTCCCTCTACGAGAGGAGATGGAAACACACTTATTTCAGTGTCACAAAAGAAAAGCTGAAGAGGATGTTGTGGTTGCTAATATCATGAAGAAGAGGGTTTTTTATACTTAGTCTGTTATTGTCCAAATGGTACCAAATAGCCTTGCATAAATTTACGACTATTTGTATTTAAAAAATATTTTCAATTATAAAGTGTGAGGGTTTTGGAATTGCCTAGTTATTTTAGTGGTTTGGTTTTATTTTTTAAATTCTTTTTAAATCAGAAGAAGAGATACAAATATGTGTGCCAGTGTTAAGTGTAATCTTTTTTCCCTTTAGCTAGGGCATGGTAGAAAGCTGTATTTTTGAGACAACAAGAGATCTGATCCCGAATTCCCAATAGTCAGCATACATTGGATCAATACTGTTGAAGTAGCAGTTGCTTGAAAATCTTTTGTAGGTTGAAGCTTCAAATTGATAGCCCAAGATAACTCATTTACCTGATTCTTAAAAGTGCAGTGCAAAGGGAAGGGAAAGGAAGCTTATTCAGCCATACTGAAATAAATATTTAAAAGTATTCAAGCAAATGTGTCCCCCCAATCGATATAATTTCATCTTTTGATTCCTGAGCAGTTCCTCCCCTCATCTGTATCACTCCTTTTACATGAACACCAGACCTATTGCAGCTCCCCATATCCAGCTGCCACTGTAGATCCAGCTGCATTTTGAAACCCTGTATTGCTGTGGTTATGATTTTTAGGCCTCAGTAGTATATGTGGATAAATTAATGACTTAGTTCAGTATGATTTCACAAAAACACCTCCCCTTTCCAGGATATCCCAGTTGTGGTCAGCTCTTCTGGTATTTTTGGCACATTACCATCTAGGTTTGTGTGGTTGCAAGGACTGGGGTCTAGGACAGAAAGGAAAACAAAATGTTCATTTAGATTAGAAAACAGGGTAATTTCTGTCCTTTTCTTTCTATTTATTCACTGCTGACAATGCTTCACTAGCTTGTGAATTTCAAAATACTTTCAAAATTTAGAAGGGTGAATGCACAGTGCTCTATGCATCATGTTACTTGTGTCAGTGGCATGGTGTTTATGCAAATTTCTATATAGAAGAGTTCCCTTTAGCAAAAGAATGTGACAGAATGTTTGTGTAGAATTTTAAAATGAGATTTTAATCACAGTACTAATAAGCAACATACAGAACACATTCCTTTGAAGATTGTTTTCGTTTTCCTTGACATATTAAGATCACGTTCTGTCTGGGAAACCATCCAGTCAAGGACCCAAATCAATGCAACTTGAGTTATCTAGGCAGCCTGTGTATTTCGAGCTGGAGTGATGGAGTTTGAAACCATTATATGCAGATCAGAGGGGCTCTCTGCCTTTCCTTTCCCAGCTGCCCCCAGGAGAAACCATCCCCTTCAAACTGTGCAGCCTTAACACTGATATGTGTTTTAATTGCTTGGGAATCTCACTATTGGGATGATGCTTATGCCTTTTAGTTAAATGGGAATTTTACTGCCTTGGAAAGACCTTGGACTGGAGCTGTAAAGCTAAAGTTTTTTATCATTTTAATAATGGTATTCTTTGTGTCGTTGAGATATTTAACTTGATGGTTTCATTTTTGCCGTGATCACTTCTCTTTTAGCTGGGGACTGATAAGACAGCAGGCTTCATTTTGTCAAATGAGGAAATTCTAAATATGTTGTTGGGGTTTGGATAGAGTAAAAAAAAATTTTGCAAGTGAGGTAATGTTAAGTTTTGTTGTCTGTGCAGTGGGCAGTAATATCTGCCTATCAGAAAGGGCAATACCAGCAGCTTACATAACTGCAGCTGTCAAGGTATTATTCTAGGGCAGATCAGAAATATCTTTGCCAAGATAAAATGAATTTTATAACCATTAACACCTAAACAGGAAGTTCAGCCTCAGAACCAGCAACTTTATGTTCTCCTTCTGGTACCACAGTGCTGATCTCTACAAGTAGCAATGCTTTGCAGACTAACATGGAAAGGTTATTATATTCTGATTTAGATATCAGATGTGACCCTTGATAGATTTTTCAGTTTTCTCTTTGTTATTACTATGAGCCCAAATTTCTATGTAATTTGATCAGTATTAATCTTAAACATATGTGCCATTCTTCTTTTCCCATGGTTAAAATAACAAATGTAAGCTCTGATTCTGTTCTATTCAGCATTATTTTACTGTATTGTTGGAAACTAAAAATGTCCTGAAGATTTAATTTTTATGCAAATGGATATGGGGCCAGAAAAATTATGTCTTAATTACCATTTACAGCTAGGTTAATCCTTTGAAATTAGAAAATAGTATATACTTGTTTTCTGTGCACATCAACATATGTGTAGAAAGTGCTGTGTACTGAACACACGTAACTTGTGTGTCCTACAGAAGAAATACAAAGCTGAGAAACAATCTCCTGCTATTTTGTTGTGGAAAAGAAATAATTCCATTTGCTGTACTGTTATTTCCTCTTAGATGCATACTCATCTTTGTTGGATGATACACTTATGGGACTGACTGCCTATTCCATACCATTTTCCAAACACAGTCAAAAGGAAAGGGAATTGTTAGACAAAATTTTATCCCTTGTATATCAATGGGTGCTATTTTTCATAGGACTTCAATACTGCCAAATTAGGCTATGTGCCTATCAAGTGAGATAAATAACAGTAGGAGACAATTCTTCTCAACATAAAACACTTGTAGGAAAAATTCAGTGTGAATTTTATTTAAAAACAAGGAGGGTCTTGTTAACAATGTACTTTTAGTACTTGTTAAAACATGCATTTGTTTCACAATTAAGGGGTATATATGTTATCTCCTCTTGAGGGTTAATCATTGTGAGAATAATAGACTTGTTTTGCTAAGCATGTATTGAAAATAAGGATTCAATTACTTTGTCTTCCTCTTCTTTTGTAAATATACAGTATAACAAGTTGCAATGTCACTGCAAGTGAAGCATTTCTGGCTTGGATTTGCCCTTTATCTCATTATAATGATGCCAGAGATCCAATGTAAATATCCTTCTGTTCTGTCCAGCAACTCATACTTTAATTTGGTGTAATCAGAAAATAATAACCTCTGTAAAACAGCCTGTCAGGGAGAAATAATAGGGCTGTTAGACACTTGGCAAAACTCCATTGCATACTGCTGAAGTACAATATCCCAGTTTCGCAGGACGTTTGTCAAGGCACTTGGTTACTGTAATGTGCTGGGATGATCTTCCTATCATCAGATAGCACCTGACAGAAGACCATGAACAGACAACTCTTCACAATTTAATGAGCACATCTGGAGCAGTAATCCCATCAGGAAGGGCATGTTGTGTACCTCTGATTGCTTACTGTATGTGCCACCAGTTCTGTACTTAGAGTTTTCATATGGTTTCCTTTTTCTTTTTTTTCCTCTCAAGACAATATTTTTCATGGCAGTAACTGTGAATTAACCAGGCCCTATGGAGGAAAAAAAACCAAACCTTTAAAGCCTATCTTGATCTTTCAGCTAATTTTTTTTCATATTTAAAAAGTATAATATTTATTTTTCTGAGCAGGTTTTTTCTTCTTTATTTGCAGTACTTCAGGAACACCAAATGGTCTTTAAAGTGGTTGTTGGAAGAAGGTAAAGACTTCTTTCAGCCATGCTGTAGTGACTGGCAGCAATTCAATTTGTTGCAGTCAGAGGACTTTTAGTACTTCCAATGTATGGACATGTGTAAAGTCTTGCATATGGAACACCATGTGTTGAGAAATGTGCCACTGCCTTCTGTGCACTCCTGAACACAGTTCTACAGGACTCGAAAATAAAACTGGAGAGGAAAGGGAAGTCTATTCTAAATGTTCAATAGAGGAAAGACAAGTAAAAGAAAAAAAAAAACCCATATAAACGCAAACAAAAGCAGTTCATTTAGTTTTACACAAGGGAAAAATTAGGGAAAAATACGATAATGTTTCTCAAGACATAGTTCAAGACCACTTTTGTAAACTTCTTTTTCAGTGAAAAGCTGTTTGAGTTGCATGCTTTCCCAAATGGAATAAGTGTTGACATTTGGAGAGAAAGGAAGAAAGGCAAACTTGATTTTTTACTTAGAGGGAAAATATTCTTCATAGCATGCATAATGTTGAGAGTTCTGTGAATGAAAAGGAGATCTGTGCTATTAGATGTGGCTTTCTGACTTTTTTTTTTTCAAAGTACATTCTATAATAGGTTCATAAGTTCTGTCATGGAACATTTGAACCACCAAAGATAGGGTTTTTTTATATTTTCTTTTAAAAAATTTATTTCCAGAGTAGTCAAGATTTTCAGCTGATTAAAATTCAGATAGTTTGTAACTCAGTTGTGTACTCTGTGCTGTTGAAGATCTGTCTCATGGGGTGGGATCTGGGGAAATGTTGCTTTTTCTGCTTGTGGCTGGAGAGCAAGAAAAATCAGCTGTATCCATCTCTTTCATCCCGTGCTGAGAACAGCCCAGTGTGAGCTCTCTAACCTTACAGCACTGAACTCGGTCCTTGTCTGCTTGCCCAAAGGACTCCACTGTTGGCTGGAAAACGTAAACTCTACTCGGTGCTGTTATTTTGGACATCAGCACTGACTGATTTCCCCATTTTTTGAAAGACCTGTAATTGCTCTCGAGGTTAAGATGGTTGGTATATGAAGAAAACACAACCTCCATGTTCTTGAATAGCATTTTTGGGAGTTGCATGTAGTAGAAGTTAGCACAGACTTTGAGGACTGTAACAGATGTGAAAGAAGACAGGAGTGATCAGTGTATGGACATTTACGATGAGATAAAATCCAGGTCTTGCAATTTCTCTTGGGAAAAGCAAGATGGAGCACAGGATGGGTCCCATAGTGCTTGCAGCTTCCTTTAGTTCATGCAGTTACATGCATCTCTCTTTCTTCTTTTCATTGTCTTGTTTGGCTTTAGAGTGATCCTATGAACAACATGCCCCCCATTTTCTTCTTTGCTAGAAATGAGGCAATTGCCTTTGCAGTATTGGGAGAGCATTGTTCCCACACAGTCTGTGTTCTCTTCCTGCTCTGCAGAGTCTGTGTGGTGT
Source organism: Brachypodius melanocephalos (assembly GCA_013398615.1). Classification (NCBI taxonomy): domain Eukaryota; kingdom Metazoa; phylum Chordata; class Aves; order Passeriformes; family Pycnonotidae; genus Brachypodius; species Brachypodius melanocephalos. The sequence continues at coordinate 12,242,361 of VZSR01000247.1, forward strand.
CTGGGGTTGATCTGTGTGTGATAGACTCTGGAGATGCTTGTTAGCTCAGTCAGCCCTCACTGGTAAGGGCAAAGTTGATCAGAGAACTGATTCTGTCTGATCCAGACAGAAAATTTAATTCTGATGAAAATGTGAAAGAAATATTAAAAACTTGTCAGGGCTGTGGCAGCTCTGTTGGTTTTCTCAGCTTGTCCTTTTTATTAATTAAAAGGTATTTGAATTTTCTATCTATAATTTATTTCATTAGCAGAAAGTTTTTTCTGTTTGTGTGTACTTTATGTAAAAATCAGGATACAGGATTTTGCTTGTAGTACTTACAGAAGTCATTCAATTGGAGAAGGTAAATGCATTGAATTTGCCAATCAGAGAAAGTAATGCATGTTCCAGCTTATATATGCATGTACATATATACATATACATATTCTAGCAGACATGTATTTTAGCTACATATAGATAGCATTATTACAAATGTATATTATTGTTGGAATTTTTCAGCTTAGTTATTAGAAATCTGCTACATGCTTATGGACTGTTTTGAATAATAGAAAATGCATCTAGGGAAAAGAATTGTGAAGTATCCATTTAGATTTACTTACAGTGATAATATCCTCCTACAGTCATCTTACAGAGAATAACTACAATACTTTCTGTCTCAATCATTTGGTGAATGAAAGAAACACTGGCTGTGAAGTAACATATACTATGTGTTATATAACTGTCTGATTTTTAAATTTGCAAATAATTTATAACAAGGACAATTTAAGCTGCTTCAGATATAGATGCATTATTTGTTAGTGTATCAACCTGTAGATCCTATGACTTGTTTTTTCCCCGGTATTTGCCCTTGTACTGTTGCTGCCCCATCATGCCTTATTTACTGGATTTATTTGAATAATATACTTTATTTCCATGGTAAGAACTGCCTTCTTGCTTAGTTACAAAGCCTTGCTTGTGCAAGCAGTTTTCTCACTTGAAAAGTTCAGTAACCTTTGGGTATAAAAGGGAAGTATGATCTAGTAAAATCCCTGGACTTGATACCTTGAAGCAGTAATAGAAATAATGATGTTTGGAAAATGGCAAAATGGCCAACTATATTCTTTTGCAAATGAAGTGTGAGTTGCTAGTTTCAAGAACACAGTATTTAACTAATAAAGGATTATTTGTGTATTGAGTTGATTTCATTCTGCTGCATCTGAAACTAGTCTTTATTATAAAACCAGAGTTAAAAAACATACGTGAAATATATGATTCACTTGAAAATTTTCCTTGATCTGAAGACCAATCCTCACTGGTTTTGAAAGACTAATTCTCTGATGTGGATTCATTTTCTTAATGAGTACTTTTGATAAAATCAAGTTCTTTTACTACGGATATTAATGTTCTTGTTCAAATAAAATAGATGAACTGAGGGTTTTTTTTTCAGAATACTATAAATAACTTACTGTATTTCATGTTTGGTTGTAATCTATATAATAATTACAAATGTGAGGCTTACAGTCTCTGCTATTACAATGCCAAAGGCTGGATCTGTGCCCTCCCTGGGTACATTACTGTAATGTGTTGATAATTGATTCTGAGAGAATTTGAACTGAAAGACCTTTGGCAAAAGATATCATATGCCTTTCTTCATTAAGAGAAGATGAATAAAAGATGATGGCAGATTTTGATAAAACTAAGGCCCATCAGCCTTAATTATTCTTTATCAATTACCAAATATTAAAATCATCCTTTATATGAAAAAATATATAGACAAAAATTACATAAACATACATAACAAAACTTATAATATTCAGTGTTTTTGCAAGTTGGGAGTGAAGATGACCACCACTTCCAAGGAAAAGTGGGTGAAAAACCAGATGCATTTTTGTTGTCTAGCTAAAGTAAGAAAAATAATGATTTCTCTGCTGCACTTCACCTAATGGCAGTGATAGTGCATTACCCACTTATAACAGAATTGTGGGAATTACATAAATAAGCAGAGAAATGATAAGCCTGCCTTTTGAAGAACACTTACGCTCCCATGTCATGGTCTTCCACATTATTAATGCAAATTTGGGGGCAAAGTTGAGCTTGGAATCCTTACCAATTGAAAATGATTTTTACACCATCTCTTAAACCTATGGAAGAGGTGGCAAAGTTCACTGTATTCTTTTTTGTTTTGTTTTCCTAGGTGAGAGGGTTTGGGTTTTTTAGTGGTAAGCATAAGAGATGACACGAGTCTCATATTTTCATGAGTTTGGCATTGAATATATGGTTAGTGTTAAACCACATAATTTTCTGTGAACAAGGAAACTAAAATCCAGGTCTGACTGGCACCAATGAATTCCATTCATATTATTTTTAATTTTGTTACTTGACTGACCAGTCTTGTTCTACAAATAATGAGAAGGTGCCTCAGTAAAATAAAACTGCGCTCGTAACACAGGGCAAGATTTTGCTCAGATGGTTTTGTGGATCTTTTAAAGATAACCTATGAACCTCCCTGAGGAAGAAAATGGCTAGATTACTCCAAAAGGACTTTGTTATGAGATTCCTAGTGATTCGTGGTGTGAAATAGCAGTAAAACGCTATGAATTATGTGTATTCCATCACACAGATTTTTGCTATCTGTAAATTAAGAGTCTGTGCTTGGAATCTATATATTTCATTGAGGAGGAATTAATATAGTTGTTTGGTAGTCCTTGGCCTATAACAGTGGTTGGGGTTTTTAAATTTTTTTTGTCAGTTTCTTGGGGGTTTTAGGGGTTTGTGGTGGTTTTTATTGGTTGTTGGGGGTTTTTTGCACAATTTTTTTGTTGTGGCTGTATTTGAATAAATGAAATTTATAAAAAAGGGGCAAGAAGGGGAGGTTCTGTTTGGTTATATATCCATGATCAATCTGGTCTGCAAATAATCATCTTTTCCTTTTCCCTCCATTCTGGCTCCAATGCATCCTTATGGAGCCAAGTTACATATTTCACATGGAAAACAAAATATCATATGGAACTGAACTGTAGCTACCCTTGGCCCATTTCTTAATCATGTTTTAATGATGTCTGTGAAAATGATGTTTTTAAAACTGATTTCCTCCTTCCCCCATATCTGATTATCTGAGGCTAGCTTTACTAAGAGGTTGTTGTACAACATGTAGTTTCACCATTAACTAATTTGTGATTTTTGGGCATTTCATTCAAAGGTGTTTAGTGATATGTATACCCAGTGAAAGATAAAAGATGTATAAGAATTGCAAGGACTGTCATAATATCTTAACAGATAATTTTATTTGCAAATTGCTGACAGGGGATCCTGACTTGAGAGTCAGCAATCAGTAGGAAAAAAATGCAAGAAATTTTCTACATCTTGCTTGATGTATATATTTTGAAATGATTTGGCTAATTTCTCCCTCAACCCACACTAAGATGTTTTTTTTATTGTGGCTCAGTTCATCTGTAGAGTCAGGAATTAAGCCTGAAAATGGAAAATTCCGCAGAGCTGCAGATGGTGCTGTGTTACCCTTGCACTGAGCTGATTCAGTGCTCCTGACTGACGTGGGAACTTGTTCAGCCCTTTAAAGAAGTAAAGGAAACCAAAAAATGCTGGCACTCCTTTCCTTCCTTTAGGCTTATAAATCAAAACCTTTTGCAAAGAAACACTATGTTAAGGTTTCTAGTGTCTGGTAAGTGTAACATAGCTTAGGGAGCTTTTTGAACACTTCCCGTGGTGACAGGGTGAAGTTTGTCTTAATGTCTGCCTCTGATAGGTGAGTTTTTGTTAAATGTGCTTCTCAGACTTGGAGATGCATCTGTGCACAGGGGCACTTTCGACTTCTCAAATACTCAAATTCTTTTCCTAGCCCCGTTCTCTGAAAACATTGGATATAAGTGTGGAGTATATTTTAGGGTTATTGTATCCAAAAACTGAAGTGAAAAGCTTTCTCTGTCAGGAGCATGATGCTATGTTATAGCCATCCTTTGCTGGACTCATGCGCATACACACTGCCAAAACAGCCCCACCACACCCATAATATTTCTTATAAAGCAAGGGATTTTCTTAGCCATTTCTTTCTATTTTTTTAAGGTTTTCACAATAGCCAGATGGCTGAGCTTTGTAGAAGATAAATAATCTTTTAAAAAATCCATGTACTAAGTAAATAACAAATGAATTATTAATTTAAAAATATTTGTTGTGAAGGGTTTACATTCTTAAGGAAATAAATAGGGACACACATACATACCACGTTCAGCAGGTTTTTGCTCTGTGTTTAAGAGTAAGCACAGCTTTTGTTCCTGAAAATCTTTGGAGTGAAAGCCTTTAAATCTGTAGAATATTTAAAAAATAGAAGGAAAAACTTGTTTCTATATTATCAGTGGGGTGAAGCTCCACGGAAGAAGGGATATTATGGCTGTATCTTTATGAATGTATCAAAATGGAAGTAGTAAATAAAGTTGTTATTATATTTGAATGCTTTGTAATAACTTGTTTGGGATTTAGATGATCTTATAGTAGGAAGTGGGTTCCTGGAAGCTGGTTTTCTTTGGAAAAAAAAGTTATACCACTGGGGGTGTATTTATTTTTTTTATTAAAAATATCCAAAGAACAACTAATGAGGTAAACTGTGTACTGATGCTTGTAAAAGCATTGTGGGGAATTTCACTAGCTGTGAATTACTGCTTCACTTCGTGGCTCGATTAACACTTCTAACTGTAGATTAATTAAACTGTCAATCAGCTCTGAAAAGAATCGAAATTGCATCTTTATTTGATTTGCTGCTGGGAAGGCTGAATGATGGAGCACATCAGACCCATGGTTCTGCACAACTGGAGAGTGCAGCCTACCCAGAACTCGACACAAACACTTGTAGGTGGAGAATGGGCTGTCTCTGATGGGCTGGCCTGTGCTGAGCTGCATCTTGAACTAAAAAACAACATTGGGGGTTAGGGGAACAGACTCTCTGCAAGGATCTGTACTGGCTTAGAAGGCTTTAGCCATCTTTTGTGCATGAAGTTGTGTACTGTGACTTCACAGAGTGAAATATTACTGCTTTTTTCACACTAGGCCCAAACTGTAGAGATTTGAAAGTAGTGGGGAGAATAAGCCTTGAAAGAAAGGCCACTTCTTTAAATCTTTTTTTTCCAATTTTTAATATTTTTTTTTGTGAATAAAATTTAGGTTGCAGTCTGAATACAAAGTTATGTTACTTTGACAAAATCCCCTTATTCTTGTAACTTCACGACGTTAGATCTTTGAAATGAGTTCTCCTCAAAGTGGTTCCTGGTAATCTTTTCATCTGTCTGAAATTGATTATTAGTAAAGCAGCTTGCTTTTCTTAAAGGTTTTTTATATATTTTTATTCTGTCTATCCATTTCTTGCTTTGACTGATCATATAAATTAAAAGATGGGAGCTCTGACTTATGGGGGCAGTGCTGGGCCCAGCTGTGAGCAAAGGTTTTTAAAGCCAGACACTTGTATGGGCAGATTTTATTACTGTTGAGAGATGCAATGTTCTTTGTTATTCTTAGCCTCTGATCATTACTAAAGCTGCCCACAGTTGTGTTTTTTACCTTTTGTGTTGTGGAATCTGCTATGCCTCTAGGGTACCAGGCAAGGGGTGGTAAATTTATGAGACTTTGTGTGAATGTCCTGTTCTGGTCTTGAGGACCATTTTGAGATTGCATGTCTGCACATATTAGATTTTTATTCTGTAGCCAGATGTACCCATAACCTTCTAAAAAGTAATTTATAACATGAAGAAGTTTGCTATTGAACGAGTCCTTTCTTGTTAAAAGTATGTCATATATATTAAAGCATTGTTATAATTTGGTTTTCATTCTGTTTTGATTACCTTCTTTAAGTCCAGAGATGTGTTTTATGTACTGACTGATACAATAATTTATTTTTAATAATAAATTTGTTTGAAAAACCTAGATATTATCAGAAATTCAGATATTACTGAAAGTGATCACATCTGCTCGGGTAAATGTCATCTTTCTGTACTATGGTTGTGGTTTCTATGAGGTAACACTCTTCCATTTAATGCTAACAAATTGTAGTTTCTTAGCATTACACTGCAGACAGCACCCTCTTGGATGAACAAGAAAATGCAGATTTCAGAGTCTAAACTTACCCTTTTACTTAAGTGATACATAGCACTGATTTGTTCCTCCTGAAGTTTGCTATGTAGCAGACATAACTGAGTATTTTTCAGGTGGGTACTTGATACAGAGGAAGTAGTAAGATGGATTGTATTATGATTTTGGATTTGGATTTGCTAAAAATGAACATGATTTATCTTCTTGAAATAAGGATATCCATGAGTTATGTGATTTACTCAGACCTACTTCTCCACAAGTTGAAAAGTCTTTCAGTATTGTCCTCTCAAACAAGTCACTGTGATTGCCTTTCACTAATCTCATAACTTGCTTTCTTTTGAATTTAATAGCTGTGACTTGGAAAACAAAATAATAAATTCCATATGGCTATCTATTTCGCATTTCCAAATGTCAGCATAGCGGTCCAGTATTAGTAGCAGATTGCCAGTGTGAAATGTGAGCATTTATGACATTATTTGCTGCATCGAATTTTGTAAGTGCATAAAAGTGGCCATACAGGACCACCCCACTGTCTGCCTAGTGCTGAGGTGCTGCCCCTGTGTCCAGGACAGGAGGCTTTGTCAGAGAAGGCAGGAGTGAGTAATGAAACTTTTGCCTCACAATGTGCAGCTCAGATGGGGTATTGCTTTAAAAGTTCCCATCAGTAATGGGTATAATTTAAAATAATTTCCATAATTCAGATATTAACAAAAGGCCTGAATAAATAATGACTGGATGTAGTCAGATAAAACCATTTTAAAAAATCTGCATTTTTATTCGTTACGATTGCTATTAAAAAAGTCAGGTGGAAATTAGGGCAAGACCGACAGCATAAGTTGTTCCTGTTTGGTATTTAAATAGCCCTTGTTGGTCTTATGGATGTTAAGTAGCCCTTATTTCAAAATTTATGTGGTCATCACTCATGTTCTGGGAAGACAGCATCTTTGTGCCAAAACTGTAATTCAGACTTCTCCAAAATTTATATGAATTATGCAAGGCAAGTGAAATACAGGAAAAAATAAGGGTCATATTTCAATACGCATTTCAAGAACAGTGTTTCAAAAAAATTCTGTGCTTAATGATAACAAGACTGGAGCTTTTTGTGCTTCACATGTGGAAGCATATTTCAATATTTTTCTTTATTCAGTTCTTCAAATGTAATGTTTTGCCTCTGTGAGTAAGTGGAATGAAGGAAATACTTGTAATTATTAATGTGACTTAGGTTTCTGGGTTTTTTATTATAAAATACACTCAGACATGTCAGGGATTACTGGACTCTGCTGTGCTAGAAAAACGGAACGTGCTGTGTTATTCGGATGTAGATGAAGTGTTTATTTAATTGCACTGTGATAATAGATGGCTGCTATAGCTTGTAGCTCTGTACAACAGAGCTGGATTCTGTAGTGCCATAGACAATTATATCCAGCTTAACTGAAGTTTTCATGTGACAAAAGGGAAGAATAAACATCCTGTGTTTAAATTGAGAGTGAATTATGAATCAATACTTTTCTACAAAAGGCTTGGCTGACAGAATAAGCAATTAAGCCTTATGATTATTGAAGTAAACTTCATAGAAAAAGGTGGGGTACAAGTGGTTGTGTTGCCTTTACTTTTATTTTGGTGCAAATAGAAAATTACTTTTGAGAAGAGGGATTCAAGCAACTAATAAATAGATACTGTACCTCTGTCTGGGTTAAGACCTTCAAAAGATGAAGAACTGGACAATGTCTGCAGAAGAGCTGGAAGGATTTGTGGGCTAGTGAAATGCTATTGTATTGAGGGCTATCAGAGTCAATTCGAATTTTTTACAGGACAATGATACAAAGAGGTGAATTTTTGATAGAAAGATAAAAGCAACAACAAAAGGCTTTCTAAATCACATGAAGAAATTCAGAGCAGTGCTTGGAAGCTGGATCCTGAAAAATTCAATGTAGAGTAAAGGAAGAGTGTCTTTTGTAAAACCAGCAAGAGAACACTGCAGTGTTCATCAAAGCCAGCAGGCGGTGAGAACGGCAAACTCTTGCTTTGTCGTCAGCCAGTGTGTATTGCTTTGAGAGATGCACCAGCAGCAAACAAACAACGGGAGCAGGACAATAGGATAAAATGCACAATGTCACAGAGACCCTCGGGGGGCCTCATTGCCTGAGAAGATTGGTGGGAGTTTGTTAGTGCATGGTACTGGGAATAAACAGGGACTTGCAGGAAGTGTCACCCTGGGGAGCAGGTAACTTCCATCGCCTGTGGATCTGCTTTTGCCTCTGCATTTAGTTTGAGTTTATGTGCTTGTAAGAGGTACATATTTACCCTGGCAATTAGGTAGGAGAGAGCAGGCTCTTTAGAAGGGAACATTGTGTTTTCAGTCTTAGACGGAAAACCTTCATCCGTAAGATTACTCCAAATTCAAGAGGGCTTTCAGACAGGCATTTCTGAGAGATTTCCACACAAGTTTGCAGTGGCAGTGCTCTTTCATTGGTTTTATACAATTAAATTTAGACTTTTGTTTTCACAGATGTGAATTTGGGAATTTTTTTTCTGTCAGGTTGCATAACTGAGGTAGAAGCAGGGAGATGCTATTTCACACTTTTTAATAAGAGACTCCAGTCCTTAGTGATTGTACATGGAAATGGAGTGAGTCTGTTCTTGTTCAAGGTGACTAAAAAAACACTGGCAAGAGAGGAATCACTAATTTTTAAAGAATTATATTAGTGAGATAAGGGGGGAAAAAAAAAGAGCAAATTTTGGAAGTTCTTCTATAGGATTGGACTTTGACTTTACATAAAGTAAGTATGATTTGTGAAGGGAATGTTGACTATTTCATCCCTTTTTCAATTATTTCAATTAATCTACAAGAATATGCAGTGCTTAAAACCCTTTTGTAGTTAAGAAATGCTGAGGAGGTCAGACTTCAGGCTGAAAATAGGCCAGATTTGGTGTCAGGCAGAGGGAGACAGGTATAATTAGTAATGGAACCTGTGGCAGCAAGGCATATCATGTTTCATTGTATTGCCAAGGTAGAAACAAAATTTTTCAGCAAAGGTTTCCAAATCTGATGTCTAATTAACACAAGTTTTGTGTTAATGAAGGGAAAACTACTGATTCCTACAGCAAAATCAAGAGTTGTAGGAGGATAAACATCTCCAATGTGCTTTTACCTCGTGTAAGGCTAAGCAGGGAAAGAGGAGGGGCCATCATAGGGTTCCTCACTCTCACAGAATGAAACAGGTTTTGATAATGACATTTTCCCAATGTCATTTTCCCTGTGTTATTTCCCTTGGTGCGGGGTTGTGATGATGATGATGATGATGACTAAAGATACGGAATATCAAACTGAATCTGAATTATTCATATAATTATTGAATTATATGATATCAAACTTGCAACCAAAATTAAGCCCTTGATTTGAAAGGCACAGAAGGTGTATAAGAGATAAATTGCAGATTATGCAGATTAGGCGGCCCGGATTATGCAGATTACGCGGCC
>VZSR01000247.1:12269615-12377689 GCA_013398615.1 Brachypodius melanocephalos
TTTTTTTTTTGACAAGAGAAGATTGTGTTCAGGAACACAAACTAATCTCCTGGATCCAAGCCTCAAACCAAATGCAAAAGTCATTGCAGGCCCTTCTTAGTTTTAATTACTGTGTCAGACCCAAACTCTCATGCAAATCTCAGTACTGCCTCAAAGATGGTTTAGTGAGTTGCATGTTCACTGACAAATTGAATTTGGGAAGTCCATTATATCTTAAATTATTCACAGTTCTTGAAGTCTTTATCTTTAAAGCTTGCCCTGTGGTATAGTCTCCGTATGGCTCAATTCACAGCTCTACCTGAACAGCTGTTAATGAGACCTGGGGTAGACTAGATGTATATATAGCAACATTTATTCTAAAAATGGCCACAGGGGACATAACTTCTGTGGCTACATTAAAGATCTTACATGCCTCCTCTTTTCCTTATAAATCTGTTTATCATTTCTGTCTTTATTGTATTTTATTATAGAATTAAATTTTTCAGAACAGCTTAGTTGGTACGTAGGTAACAAAACAAGAACTGATTTTGTTGGAGCCCCTGAGGTTTTTTTAGGAAACATTGTTTTCTGTCTCATGGAGTCTTTCTGTGATGGTCTTTTCCTATACTTTTGCACCTTCTCTTTCCCTTTGTTTTCCTCATCTTTAATTTTCTTTTTTTGTTTCCTCTGCAAGAATAACTTTGTCTTTGTAGACTGGTATCTGTCATAGTAGGAGTATCCCTGAGATTGAGCTCTGCTTTGGTGAGATTTTTGGTTATAGTTGCTTGTTGATTTTTGGGCTGTCAGTTCCTACAGATGAGAATGGCTTACAGCACAGTCCGGGAAACAGCTCTCCTGCTCTGAAGCTCAGTGCAGCCAGTGTCCAGCTGCTTGTTTACATTGTGTCTGCGTGTCTGTTTGCGGCTCTCATCGATAAATTTTCCCATCACAGATACAGTGGAGTGCCAGACACAAAAATGAGACCTGTACAGCATATCTGTAAGTGTTCTTTGCCTTGTGAAGCAAGCTTGGAGGCACAAACACAAGGGCAGCTGGGGCTTGCAGTCTGCAGATGGGCTGTGCTTGTACAGCGTGGATGCCAGCAGCTGGAGGCACAATTTTCCTAAAGCAGTCAATGGAGACAGGAAGGTGGCAGGTACATCAGCTTCAGCCCCAGCTTCCCTGGCCTGCTCAGCTTAGGTTCAGTGCTATCATTCATCCTTCTCTCCTTCATCACCATGGCCGTAGGTTGTTTTCAGCTCTCTTCATTCTATCCCACAAGTCTTGTGCCAGCCCTCTCCACCACGAGCTGGTCTGTGATGATGCCAGTGTGAGAAAATGTCATGTATTCTTAGTTTCTACAGCATTATGATCAGCTGAAGGAGGCTACTTATGTGACCCTAACAATAGGGCCTGGACTGAAAGTCATCCTAGGAAAATCTAAAATCCTTGTGCTGTGCTGCAGGTGAGGTTTTAACTTTTCTTAGAGGCTTTTTTTATCTCTTAGGAGCACTAAAAGGTATTCACCCAGAGCAGGATTACGTGCATTGTTCAGGATGGAGGAAGGCTCTTGTCTTATTTTGATGCATCATAGCTATTACTTCTTTGGGTTCTTTTTTCTGTAAGCCTGATTGTAGGCATGTAGTAAAAATAGGTCCCCTTTTTGCCACAGCTGATGAGATAAGCACATTTCTTATGCTTTGTGGTATAGGTTGGTGAAATTATAGTCTTAAAAATGACAAGCTCTTGACACATCTCCATTAATGGAAAGCTTGACTCTATACTCTTCCTGCATAAAGAAACATTAGTTGCTGTCTTACAAATAATAAACACGGATTTCCAATACCACATTTGAGGTAGACCATAAGCTAAACCGAGACTGAAACAAAGTGCCTTGTTCCATCTCCTCTGAATTCCTATTCAAGCACATCCTGCTCAGGCATCCTACTCAAGTGCTTTAGCATCCCCTGTGCAATTCTCCTTGATATCTTAATTTCTGAAGTTCCATAGCTGTGATAATATCTTGAAACATTTCTAAGAGTATGGCACGTACTGGGCTATCTCAACATTCTCAACCTCTTGCAGAGATAAACTTGCAGAAGTTGCAAGAGATTTGGGCTGAACAGATCCTTTAGAGGAGATGAGGAGTGTGCATGTTGATGGTATGTTGTCAATAACAAGAGCAGCTACAAAAAAATTAACTCATCCTGCTCTCAGTCAATTTACAGCAAATTCTATTGCTGCAAACTTCAGCTTTGTTCATACTGCAACCAATGGGAAAAAAGGCCCAAACACCAAAACCCAAAGCAAAATCATAGTGAGAAATACACCCGTATTGTAAAGGGCTGTATTTTTGTCAACAATAAGAAACATTAGTTTTTGTTTGAAGATTTTTTTCTTCCCTCTCAAGAGTTTATTCTGCAGTGCTCAGCAGTTTCTCAGGCTGTTGATTTGAAACAGAGTTAAGGGCACTTATGTTGCCCCAAAGTTAACAGAATAAATTAACAGAATAAATTAATTTGGAGACAAATCTTTACTTGTCTACTAAGCATCGTAGACCAATTTACATGGCATGAAACACTCTGGTTTGAGTTACCCACTTATTTTTTTGTAAGATCAGGTTGCAGACGTACAAATATTTTTTAAGAAATAGGCTTTTAAAAAATAATAAAAATATAAAACTCTAGATATTTAACCTATTATTCCTAGAGAGTTGCAACTTCTCAAGTGAAAAATAAACTGCCCATTTTGTGTACATTTGCCTGCACACATTTTGTTAAGGTGGGAATAAATTCCTTTGTGTATACACCAGTGTCTTCTGTTTTCCTGCAGCAAGTACTTTCTTTGATTGATGTACTTGGAAGCGATCCTTATCCTCATTCATTTTAATTGAGAGTAATGAATTTAGAGCTTTTATATGAACAGATTGGCTTCATTCCATTTCTAACTTTCCTCACCTTTGCTAGGAACACAGCCTGCTCAGGGCTGCATTGGAAGAGGTTCAGAACCTAGTGCAGCATTCCTGGAGAGGATGGTATCCCGTGAGGAGTAGCCATCTGTTTATAGACAGGCTGATATTTCCTAACAGCTCTGATTTTTGTAGGCAGGTTCTTCCTCCCCACCACTACCACTGAGGAATTGCTAATCAGGAAATAAGCTTCTCTTCTCGAATTTGCACAAGATTGAGCACAGTGCCCACAACAGTTCGAATTGCTTTGCATTCAGTGTGTTAATGGCATTTGGGGAAAACTTTAGAAGAAAAACTTGTCTTTCTGGTGGTTATATCCTTTAAAGTGGATGCTCTTGGCATGAAAGAGAACTGCTAGACTGTGGTCATTTACAAATGTAGAAACACTGAAATTGTCTAAGGTTAGAAATATTTTAATTTTACATTTTCTTATGTTCACTCAAATTTTTTATTTGCAAGAGCCTTAGAAATAAGGGATGTAATTTTCCTGCTCCTTTCCAACTTTGAAGGTTATTCTAAAATGAACGTCAAACTCCCAGGTGTTTATCTTTCTCAGTGATATGGAAACTTTTCACTTTGGTGTATACCTGCCGTGGGAGAAGTTCCACTGCCATTTTAGATTCGCAAGCCATGTGGCTGTTTGCACACTGATGATGTAATGGCTTTGTACCTGTGGAGAGTGTGAGAAAGCATAGGGATAAACTGGCAAGCACTGGCAGTACTGTGCTTGCAAGGAGCTGCCAAGCTGTTCCTGACTTAGTGATCATGAACAAGAGAATCACTCCTTTTTGGCACACTTTACCAAGCGTGAAGTAATCAGTAAAATTATTAGCGTCGGTCAAAGCAATTGGTGTGGCTGTGCTGATTTATCCCAAATGAAGGTCACTTTGTTTCTGAAATGTGCAAAAACAAGGTGCTGAGTAGTAGTCCCCTCTACTTTAAAAATAGTTTTTGTCTTAAGTCATTGTCTGGAAAGGGTGGCGTGGGGATAGCATTGGTTACAGTCACTGTTGCAGAAGACACTGTGGCATGGAGGGTGCCTTCAGGGCAAATGCCTCTGCTTGTTCCTGTTTCAGCCAGGGTCTTGGTTGGCTTTTGGGAGGCTTTTGTGTTTGTCCTTAAGAGAGATGTAGTGACTGTGCCTAATCACGGGTGTTTGGGAATGGTTTCCTGCATGCCCCTGCACTGCACCTCTAGCAGAGATCTGGGCTGTATGCCAGTCATCCCTTCAGCATGGTGAGACAAACTGGGATCCAGCCTTCCCTCCTGGAGCCGGATTAGCACTGCCGTGCTATCAGTACTAATGAATTGTTTTGTCAGTAAAGGTATCAGGAATGACTCAGAGAATGTGGAAGCAGCATCTCTTTTGAATAGGAAGGCGTTTTTACAGTGTTGCTTTTCTGATCATAACAACACCTAAATGCTGGGTGAAGTCCAGCAGCTGTGATAAGGCTGAATTGTTTATTCAGTCCCAGAAACAGCATTGTCAGACCATTTATAATTATCCTTTAAAAGCCTGGACAGTTCTTTGAATCTTCATCAATACTCCTACTATTATTACCATTATTAATACCCATGTGATTTCCTCATCCACGGAACTCACACAGAAAGGTTCCTGGCATTACTTCTTTAAATTCCTCGATTGCATAAAAGGCAGAAGAGAGTTTGCTTCCATCCTGCAGTATGTTCTGCACGCTGCTGGTTTTCATACTTAAATTCACAGTTAACTGGAGGGCTGATTGTCTCCTTTGCCTCTGTGGGGGCAGGGAGTTGTTTTGTCGCTGAGGCACAATACCTCCCACGCTTACTCTTGGGTTCCTGCCGCTTAAGCACACACCCCATGTTCCTGGCTCTGCCTTAAGGTGCAATCCATCTCCAAATTAGTAGGAAAAAAACCCCCTGAAGTTGAGTGAAGTACAATCAAGCCTCTTGGAAATTAGTTAAACACTTTAGAAGGGTGTATTTAAAAGCAAACTTTCTGCAATCAACAAAGTACAGCTTTCATCATGTGTTCCTGGTTAGAGACTTCCTTTCCTCTTGATGGCCATTTAGCTTTTTTCTGGGCAAGCTATCTCAGATGAATTTCCCTCCTGTTAGTCTGTGCTTCAGCTGTGCTTTGATTTTGTTTACCCTGTCAAGGCTTACTGGCTTTTGTACGTAGCTGCCATTCATCTATTTCAGGTTTTGCAAATGCATATATGCAATGTTACATGCAATGTACAAATACATTCTTCAAAGAAGATGTCAAAACAAGTTTCAGCTCGTTTTCAGCAGTATCTAATTATAGATACATAATTAATGAGTCTGACATTTATCTTTCTTAACACAAAAGACCATACTTACAAATAAAAGCTTTTCCAACAGTACATGTAATAGCTCGAGCATCAGTTGAAGAGAAATGAGAATTTAGAGCATGGTATATTCTGAGGAAATAGAAGCATTTCTTAGCAAACAAAATATAGGTTGTTACTGTGCTTGCTTACAACTGTTACACCTTGATACTATAGAAGGAATTTCTGATATCCAGTTACTAAAAATAAATGGTAAATCTGTAGAAAGGATAAAAAATTCATTAATGTAAAGGGATCTTTCTCAGAAAGCATCTAGGTACTGTGTCTGCAGCTGTTTTAGATGAAAGGGGTGATATTTTCTTTCTTGTTTACTGAGTGCGTTTGACATCAGGTATGGACAGTGTCAGTCTTTTTGTTGGTATTGAAGAGTATCCATTTATACGTTCCTTTATAACATTTCACATACTCAAAGCAACATATTCATCTAGTTATTAATAAGGCTAATGCTATAGGGCAAACTCCTTCAAATATCTTTATTGGCCATTTGCATGAAATAATGGCCATATTGTGTGCCATTATGCTTCACCTACTTCAAGAGGTGAGTGCTATTTCCCATATTTCTTACCGTATAAAACAGTTTCATTTGGGACGGTAGGATTCTCCAAAGTCTTTCAAGTGTATTTCTGGATATGATTTTGACTTTCTTCCATGGGAAATTAATCACAAGTAAACCACAGTCAGCCTTTTGTCTTATAGCAGTACTGGGTATCTGATGAGGCAAATAGAGATATTTTGTGGTTTACAAAAAGGATGAATCAGTATGTCTGTGGACCCTTTTGTTTTCTATAGATGTTTCTTTTCTTAAATACAAGCAGGTACATAAAGTGCCAGTAACACAACATCTGTATTTTTTTATTCGCTGAAGAAGAAAGGGAATAATGAACTGAGCAATATTTCAGTGGCTTAAGCTTTGAAAACAATACTTCGGTGAAGTGGATGGGAGCTGGGAAATGAGTTCATATTTTTCTCTGCTATTGTCTAGGCAAGGACACTTTCCCTAATTGAAATGGTCTCAGCTTATGAGGCAATGGATATATCTTAGTGCTTTTGCTTACAGAAATCTAATTGTTTATCTTTATTCCTTAGTACTACTTGAGTGAGTCATAGCAAAAGCAGATGGTGAACA
Organism: Brachypodius melanocephalos; assembly: GCA_013398615.1. Lineage (NCBI taxonomy): Eukaryota > Metazoa > Chordata > Aves > Passeriformes > Pycnonotidae > Brachypodius > Brachypodius melanocephalos. The sequence continues at coordinate 12,276,040 of VZSR01000247.1, forward strand.
TTATTTGCCCTATTGCAGTGACAGTGTGAAAGCTCAAGGTTCTCTATTCTATATTGGTAAATTTAAATTAGTTTTTAAAATTGCTCTTCACACCCAAACATAGTAATAAATAAGTGTATTATCTTTTTGTATGTTGGAATGGTAATATATGTTTTAGTTAGATTTAGAGACTTTTGTTATATAAATTTGTTACTCATATTTGCAAGTTATCTGTAGTTTGTAATAATGGCCATTTAAATCCAGCTATTTATAAAATAATACTCGAGGATTTCCTTCTGTGAAAGTGGAGGGAGGAATGACTCAGCATCCAGTAGAAAACAGCTGTTCTGCACAGCACAGCATGTATGATGACAGTGTTTATATGTGATGCCACTTGCTGAAGTGATACAGAAACTTATTCAGTCAGCATTTTGTCCTCAGTGTGTCTGTTTGCATGTTCCAGGTATTTGGGCCTGAAGCTGGTTATACAACATGCAAATTGCAGTAGTATGGAAAGTCCTGAGCATGCCTGAGGGCCCATTTGGGAACCTTTTGGGAGCATGTCTTTGCCCTGAAGAGCTGGCCATCTGAGCAGCTATAACAGGCAACAAGAAGAAAAAAAGAAAAATGGAAAATTGAAACAACTTTCTTGATTCTAAGCATGGATTGGCACAGTAATGCACCTTCCCTAAACTATTGCTTAGGAAGGCTCTAGATTCTCTCTCTTCACCTTGGCTTCCCATCTGTAGCTCAGGTTTTAGTGTCCTGTTTCTTCAGCTGCTCCTACAACCTAAGCCCAAAAAATGTTGTGGCACGAAGGAATGTACATATGGCAGTCTGGAAGGGGCTTTGGAAAAGGAAACCAAACAAAAATCTTCAGCTTGGACTTCTCTCTGGCTGACTGTGAGTCATCAGGAAAATAACAGGCACAAATTCTTTTCCCCTCATCATCACCTCTGCATGTTGCTCTAGGTTTGGTTTCAAGGTTTTTAGTGTTTTCCATCTGTCATCTCTTCATACTACAATACATCTAGTTTTCATTTTAAGAGTTGCTCTAAAGAAACAAGTCTATCCATTTACTTTTAGCTGTGGAATTATGGTTTGGTTTGTTTACAGGTGCACATTTCCAGCTTTTTCTACGAGATGGCATTTAAGGTTTAACTTAGTCCTTATCTATTGTTCCTTTCAGTTGTAGGTGGCTTCCTCTTTCTTTTTGATTCTGGATAAAGGCTTAGTTAAATGCCTATTTAAGAACTGATGAGCAATTTAAAGGATTTAGGGGAACATTCTGTGCTATTATATGCAAATACATGCCATGCATGGCTCCCTGTGTTATTAACCTGGCAGTCATTTCGTGCATGACTCCCCATCTTATTCAGCTAGCAGTATGGAATATTTGATTTACTAAACTGCTATGAACTACCTAGTGTGCTAATACATGAATATAACTTTCAAATTTGTCTGGAATATCTATCTTTGGAACAGATTCAGGAATACAACGACATTATTTTGACAGCTGTGCTCTGTTTCTAAGGTCTATTTTAGTAAGCTTCACAGAACAGGTGGAGAAGTACCTGTGATTTGAATAAGCCATACAATGACAGAAAATGAAAGCTATCAGATTAATTAGGGCCCTTCAGAATTTGCAGGCATTGCAAGCCCAGGTCTGTGGTGTACACTTAAGTGCTCAGTGTGCAGAGCTTGTGGGAGTTACCAACAGGTGCATGTAGTTCTCAATCTGAAACTCTACTCCAACATTTTGGAAACTGCGTATCCAAACTCTTCCTACATCCTGGGCTTTTGTTTCCATAGCAGCATTCAATGGCCATGGGATTTCCTGGGGATGTTGGGGGAAGGAATATATATTTGTTGACTTGGTTCAATGCCAAATGGAGTAGGAATTATATATGCAGGATGTTGGATTCTTCCTTTAGTGTCCATTTCAGCTGGCATCTAATGTCATCCAGATAATTGCAAGCCACTCTGCCATCATTCAGCCAGCTGCATAAAACAAAACAAAGAGAAATTTAGGATTAAAAGGAAGGAATAGCAATTTAAAAGGCTTTTAAATGTTGTTTTCTCTCTTTCTCAATCAGTAATACCTAAAAGCCTTTAATTTACCCCACCCCTTATGCCCCTTCAGTGACACACACATACACTCACTTTTGTATGACTTTGAGTGTGGCTGGCTTGATGATAATATGTGAGCACTGAGCTGCCCAAGAAAATGCCACAAGCAAGAAATGAGGTCAGATAATGACATCCAAAACCAGAGCAGAGGGAATCATTCAGCATCCTCTGGTAGTTTGATTGCGGCTAAGAGCGTGAATCAGCTCCACTTTTATACCTCCTTTATGTTGAAAGTTCTCTCAGTACTTTGTGTGTGTGCTTTGGATTTGGAGCAGGCATCTGAATCACAAATGCAGCATAATGCCATACATACAGTATGGGTCATCAGAGGCTTATTTACCTGGAAGGATGGTGATTTCAGAGGGCTGTGGAAGTCCCCCTTGAAATGTGCCTGTGCTCTGCGGTACTTTTAGCGTTGGCACAAGCTGTGAATATGCATTCAAGGGGCAGCTGGGAGGAAAGTGAGCCCGTTATATGTGCAGGAAGGAGGGTATGGAAGACTGGCTGGGGAAGGTGTGCACACAGCTGCCTTGTGCAGGGAGAGCTGCACAGCGTGCATGTGTGTCAGGAGATGTGCTCATGACTTGGCTTAGCAGAACATACACAAAATATAGGCTCAGTAGCGGGTCCTATTCAGCACATTCAATACCCTGCTCAGCAGAGACCATGAGAGCCTGGGAAACCAGCTCTGGATAGGCTGAGATGAGATAGACTTGGCAAAACACACTTGGTGTGGCCAAGAAGCCAAGTGCAGATTGAGAAGTGGTTCAGCTCCCTTCCATTTGAACTTTGGAGAAAAAAATCTCAAATTTTGGCAGGAAATTGGGTAAGTGTCCTGTGTGAAGCAGATCTGTCAAAGGACAGTCAGTAGTCCTAAATGTCATAAATCTGTGTGCATATTAGAATAAGATAATTATATCTTGTAAAGTTTTTGTAAGATCCATCTGCTTATCTCCTGTCCTTCATTACACTCATCAATTTTTCTTTCTGCATTAATTGTTTTCCTGTTTTTATAGATGTCTGCCTACCTTCTCACCCACCTTCCCTTCCTCTTGAGAACCAATCTGATTTCTCATTTGCTTTAAAGGATCAATGTAGTTTTTTCCTTTTGTTTTCTATGGTGGCAGATTATCTCTTCTTACAGGAGCTCTTCATCTAAGCTAGACTCTGCTTACCTTACTGATCTCTTCTGCTCTCTTTTATTTTCATTTGGATGATTAGGTCTCTGGTTTGTAAATGCTTATCACTTCTCTCTTTGTGCAGCAGAGAGTCCCTCATTTTCTCCTGTTGTTGGCTGACCCTAACCATATAACCTCTGCAGGAGAAGTGGGCAGCCAGACTATCATAGATTTTTAGTTAATCATTTGAGATCAAGCTAAGCCTCTTAATTCACTGGAAGAGAGGTTGTCTAAGTGTTTTGGAATCATTCCATTCATAAGGAGGAAAATGAATGGTCCTGAGTAAAACAGGGTTGATACTTAGTTTTTGTCAGTCAGCTCTACACCCAGATATCGATTATTCAAGAAACCCCACACTGACTGTATAAACTAGGAAAAAAAAATGTACTTTACTTCTATACACAGGTAAGTCAAGTCCTGCCAAGTGTTGGTAATTATCAGGGCAAATTCAATCAATAAATATATTCTGTTCATTTATCTGAGCAGATAAAATGATACAAAAATACCATTGCTTGTTTAATTCCTGTATAAAGAATAAAGTCAAGTGTCTCTGTTGATAGCCTGTTTTTTTTTTCTGTGGATAACTGAGGTGAAGAATAAAGTGCCCAAAGGTGAAGAGTATCCCTGAGCAGAGGCACTGCTTACACTAGGAAAATAGGGACACTGTATGATGGAGTGATTGTGGGTGAGCAGAACAACACAGAAGAAGCAATGAGAACCCAAGTGTAGAAAACCTTAATGGCAAGCATTATAAATGCTTCTAGTCTGGGTCATATCCCCAAGAACTGCAGTTATACAGAGGTGTTTTCTTCTTATTATTTTTTTCCCATTTTTCTGTGTGAATCACCCACACTTACTGGCTACTGTGTTAACTAAGCATGACACAGAGCAGGTTCAGTCAGAAAACTTCTAATGGTGGGGCTGCTAATTCACCCGAGTTATCCATGAAAATAGTTCAATTTGACAAATTTCTTTCTGGAAACATGTAAAGTTTCAGCCTGGTTTCCCGCTGGTTCACCCACGCAGCTCCTGGAAGCACGCCAGCTACAAAGTGAGATGCACAGGATGTGGAGGTTGTTTGGCTGTTCTGCCAGGTGGGCTACCCTGGGTCTGGGGCTCCCAGAGTTCCAGGCTGCTGCCTGCAAGCCAGGGCAGGTGGGCAGCCAAAGGTGTGAGACAGCCCACCAGGCAGCCTGGGATGGAGCTGCAGTCACCTCCTCTTTTGGAGAGTATTTCTGAATTGATGAGCAGAATAAATTCATCTCAGGAGCAGCAAAATTCTCTTTAAATAAATTCTCCTTTCCTGCTTGAAGAGTGGATGAAACAAGGGCAGGAAAACATACTGAAGGACAGAGAAGGAAGCATTACTCCTTTCAATTAATATTTCTTTCCTCTACGTATTACCAAAATTCAAGTTGAAGAAACATTTGTGAACAAAGCTGTAAGCTCACACTCGTACAGAATTGCAGGCCCAGAAGCCAAAGGCAAGTAATATGAAGCTAAAGGTTTTTTCAGTCGTGAGAAGATTGCATGGCTTCAGTTAAACGTGTCCTTTTCAATCAGGTCGGTTAATCCAGAGGAAGAATTGCACTGAACATATTTTAATAGGTTTGAACCCTGATTTTGCCAACTCAAATCAAAGGGACTGGGATGGCAAGCCATCCAGTCTGAAACACGGAAATGTCTTCCCGGGAAGCCTCCTGCTGGCTCGTCGATTAGCCGGTTTGCAGTGGCCAGCCATCACCATCAGCAAGCAGCTGTCACACTCTTTGGCTGAGCTGGGGCTGCTGCTGGCCGTCCAGGGCAGTACACAGCTTGCTGCTTTATTCGCTTGCTTGCATTTGCTAGGTTTTGTGGACTGAATTATTCATACGGTAGCAATTGTCAAATGATCTGGGCCAGAGAAACTCATTTTCTTGCAGGACCCAACCTGATGTGGCAGCAAGCTGTTATGTACCACACCAGAATTAGCAGCTGCTGCTTTTTAGAGAGACAGTGCTTCACTGATATACCACTAGAAAGGCAGCTGCCAAGAGATGGCCCCGAATGTTTCAGAGGCAGCTGTTTGCCTGGAGAAGGTGCTGACATTGCTTTGCAGACACCAACCAAAGCTGATAACAAAAACAGAACCATGCCAAATGAAGGAGGAGATGGGGACTGTCTTAATTCTGAGTTTTGTAGCAGATTTGACCTGTACTTTCCCAATTTCCTCTTTTCTGCTTAAATGGACCACCAGACCTGAACCAAGGTTATAGGTTCATAAGGATGGATTCCTCTCGTTGAGTCTGGATGTGACTGGGCACAACTGCAGTTTCCTCCTAACAGCAAAACACACAGCTGTCTAGAGCCTGCCCTTCACCTCAATTAGTGGTTGCTTTGCAAGTCAGAGAAGCTGTGACTGTGGGAATGCAGGTCATGTGGCTGAGGAAGCCCTGCCTACTGTGCTCAATAAAATATTCATGTGTACCAACACTGTCCACATATCACTGGAGACAGGAAAACATTCAAAATAATCATCCTTTAACTTCTCCAGAGCTGCTTGCAGCATTTCTTCTCCTCTTCCCCTCCCTATTGCCACAGACTTTCTCAGAAGTTTCTAAAACTCTGTCCAAGTCAAAAGTAGATTTTACTCTGAAGCCAGTACTCTGTACTTTCTATATCCAGACTTGGGGATGCAGTCATGCTCAAGTCAAGCTCTTGTTCATTGCAGGAAAACTTGGCCACTTGGTTGTGGAGGCTTTAAAGGCTGGAGAAAAACTTTAGGGCCTGTAGACTCTTGGTAGTCTGATCTGTCCAGTAGGAAGCCTACAGGTAAAACCTAGGGCAGAGCTGGAACTTGGATTTGGGATCAAACATAAGAGGAATGGTTTACCTAAACTGTGATATTTGTAACCTAACATTATTCCTGTAGAAGAAAAACACTGTGATAGTAAATGGAGTCTTCAATCTAGCAGAGAAAGGCATAATGAAGCTCTGCTGCTAGAAACTGAAGGCAGGCATAATTGTTTTATACAGTGAGAGTAATTAATCACTGGAACTCAAGGAGGTTAAGATATCCTCTGTTGCTTGTAATCAGGGTGGAATATCTTCCTATACCTCATCCACAAGAAAGGAACTTGAGACAGAACTCATTCTGTTGTATCTTTAGTCTGTGCTATGCTGGAAGCCCTGAACAACATGATTCCTACTGAATAAGGAATCTGTGAATAATTGCTCTTAACATTTGCCTTTTTTTTTTCCACTAGTGGTTTTGAAAGCAAAGTGGGAGTGAAATCCTACAGCTGAGTTTGACATCACAGATGAGATTTTAGTCTGTTAAAACGCCTACAATTTTTTTTTATAAATTCAGCTAATTGCAGTATTGTTAAAAAATGAGATTTTTCTTTTCTCCACACATAATGGAATAAGCAGGTATGAGCCAGATGACAAAAACACCATCTACAACATTCCCTCTCTCTCATTCATGAAGCACTATTTGCAGGCAATGTAATCTAAAAAAAACCCATAACGGTTTAGGTGCTGTTGCATTACATTGCTTATGATCAGAAGAAACTATAATCAACAATTCTGCTTTTTCTTCTATTGTAATAATAAATAGTAAAAACTAGCAATTCCAGTTAAAATAGCTTTAAGTGGCACTACAGATCAGATCAGACCAGTGACGAATTGTTTGCCTTACAGATTATGAAGTCGTGAAGGATTTCTTGATTATCCCTTTTCTTGGTAATATCATATAATTAACTTAGCAACATTCTGAGTTTTAATAAAGATTTTATTACTGTGTTATACAAACAAGTTTCATTTTTCCAGGTCCGCATGCAGGAGAAGTATTAGCAAAAATAAATATTCTAATCACTTTTGTCAAAACAAATTACTAACAATGTCTTAACTATTCTGCATGTGAGAGCTACTTGTAACATTCATTAATCTAGCAGTTTATGATTTTGATTTCCAGATGGAATGATTAGCATTTCTAAGCTTTTTATATTCAAACTGCAAAAATAAGCCTTTTTCAGGGGTCACTGGAGGCAAATAATTTAAGTCTAACACTTTGCCCAGTTAAACATGGTGGTTCCTAAGTAATTAATTCAACACATTTTTTTTCTCATGCCTTTGTTTTGAATATGATTTTTAAAAAATTAATTATCATATGAAAATGTGAAGTCAACTGTTATTACCTCAAATAGCTACAAAGGTCACTTCTACAGTTTTACTATTTTCTTTTGTTTTCCTACACCCCTTTCTGATCAAGAATACCACACCTCACCATACTGTAAAACTAGAATAATAGAATCTGGGATTGGGAAAAATTTATTTTTTCTTTATTTTGTGTTTGAACGGAGCACCAACATATTGTGACTGATCACAAACTGACATAATTTTGATCAATTTCAAGCATAGAGAGCAGCGAGTGAATCTAAGTGTGCACTTTTATATTTAAATTGTATTATTAAACAGGTCTAGTGGGTATTTCCTGTCATACCTGGTAAAACTTATCTTAGTTTCACTCTTTTTAGCCTAATTCTTATACATATTTTCCTTCAAGTCATCTGCTAGAGGGAATGGTAACACCTCTGTGAAGTATCTTGCTCTGCAAAACTCTAGTGGGCTTCCTTTTCTCCTACAAATAACCTTATTGATTTAAATGGATCTGTGCACGATAAACACAGAAAGCTCAGAATCCATCCCAGCATGCTGTAGGCTGAAGGCTTACATTTGCAAAACTATCCCACAGGCACAGATAACTGATCAGCTCATATTTTGCTTTGCACAAATTTTATTACTTAATTTTTATGTGCTTTCTCTTCCTCTTTATTGACTTTAATTAAGTTTTCCTTAGGGTTTGAATGCCTGGCAAACTTTGGCTACCTAAAAAAGTAATCCTGTTTACTCATCACATTATCCCAGCTCCCCTTTTGGGCTGAAGTGCGTATTTTCTTAAATTCTGTTGGAACTATTGCTGTTGAGCATTATAAAGATATACTAAGAAGTGCTCTTGTAAAAATGAGACAGCAGCTTTTTTGTGGCCAATTTGAAGAACTAAATTTAAGATTCTCTAGCTGTGAAAGGAGTAGCTTCACAGGGGAAACTTTGTAAATGGCATAAGAGCCAACACCCTCTCTCCTCACACTTTGCTTGAAAATTTTTAGTTTTTAAAGCATGGACTGCATCACTCATATTGTAAATTGCATAAGATGTGTAGTTCTGCATCCAAGCAGTGAAACAGCTAATGCAGTTAGTATTTTAAATTTAATTGATGCCATTTAATGCTTTATGATATAAGCATAATTTTGGAATTTTTTTGCTAAGTGATACTGATGGTGAAATTTCAGAAATCCAGGTAAGGCACTTAGTTACCCTATATTTTTAGTTTATTGAGGGAAATTTTAGCAACTTAAAAAAAAATTCTTGCAAGTTTAAGGATTTTTATATTGTGAAACCCTAAAAAGCCAGGGAAAAGCCAAATTAAATTAATAGAAAAACTGTTAAATTTATTAACTTTTCAGAGAGAACTCTAGTGGGGATAGAGCCTATGAAGAGCTAGCTCTGAATTCTCACATTCTGTAAAATTAGCATTCTAAATTAAAAATGATGAAGAGCACACCCTTCTGGCACAACAGATGAGCTTTATAGACAAAACATTTGTTTATGTTTATTTATGTTCACAATTATTCTGAAAAGTCCTAAGAAAGAGAATGAATGTTTTCCTGAGGAAAAAAAAAGTTTATAACTGAATTTTAAAATAAAAGCAAAATTTATTCATTGTTAAGACCAAAGGGAAAATACCTTTTTTTTGGTGCATGGATATATATATCTGATTTGGTTGTCTGGCTCTAACACAACCAAATTCATTAAGTTAGGAGACAGGGAAGTAAAAATATACCTTTAATAAAAGTATTTTCCCTTTGGAAATTAATTTTGTGGAAGTGAAATGAGTATGAGAATTAAATACAGATGTTGATACCTCTGTATGTACAGTTGTTGCTAATTGAGAATTAAGTTCCCAAAATTAGCTTTCTGTTCAACAGGGAGTAATTTTGTGATATAATGGCAGTTACTTTGAGTTCTTGGCTATTATTTATGTAAGAAAAAGAAGTTTACTTTTAAATGCTTTATTTGGAAACCCTTAGGTTAATAACATTAGAGTCATGGAGTTCAACAGTTAAGTTCTAGAAAATGTTTTACTTTTTTCAGTCTAAATTTCTTTTATATTCTGTTGTGGTTCTAAACATCTAGGTCTGTTCTTCTAAAATATTTGCTTTGGTATCAATAACTTCTGTAAATTCACAATGCAAGAATGAAGTACAGTTGTTCAGAAATGGTAATCATGAGGAGTAGCGCAGAAAGGGGTGATGGATGTGAGTATGGAAACTGACAGTGACTTAAGCCGCTCTTCAAGTGAATGGACAATTTTGGGAGTTCTTTCTGTACTAGAGGAAGACCCATAAGAATTACTTATAATGGCATAATCAAGAACATGTTTAAATGTTTGCAAAATTAGAGATATAATGATGCAAACCTAGAATGTTGTGGAGCCTGAGTCTCTCTGAACAGGATGGCTTTGGCCAGAAGCTTCAGTTCAGCTGGATGTGCCTTTGCTAGAGAGTGAGTTAATTTTCACCATGGTTTTCTGTGTTGCATGTTTCCCTTTTGGGGTTACTCCCGGCAATTATCAGGTAAACCACAATTTTCATTCTATCCTGTAAATGAGTTTCCATGCAATTTGAGTTTCTGTAGTTAGGTGTTTTTTTTATTTAGAAGTTACAGACATAGGACCAACCACACGGTAACATTATTCGGAATTTGGGAGCTCTCAGATTAGGATGAGTCTTTTAGAATAGAACTTTCTGAACTTGGGTGATAGCAGCAAATGACTAAAAAACCTCAGTTCATGGGAACTGCATTCTTTTAGAGACACAGTGGAACATGGATGTTTTTACAAAGTTTTGTAAACAAAATATTCCCCAGCATAATCCTTTCCCATATGTGTCAAGTGCCTTGTATTTGATGGAGCTTCTACTGATTTATTCTTCTCTGAAAATGGATCACTTGGCAAATGTTTCCTTGAGCTTGAATCTAGTTGGTTTTCTTTAATGTATGTTGTTAAATATGTGTGCAGAAATTACCCAATATCAGATTAAAAGAAATAAAATAACAAAATTGCCTTTTTCCAAATCAGATAAATAGAAAATCCTATTGAAACGACACTATTTTGGGATTGTCACGGCCAGATTTGTAGGAAGAAGTGAGACTACAACAGCAGCTTGTTTAATGCTGGCCTGTGTCATTTATGGGGCTTTCATGAGATCTCCTGTCAGCTCAGTTAACCAGAAGTCATTGTTTCCACTGGAAGCATTGACAACTAGAAGTGTTTGGTTGCAGTGGGCCTTGTTACTTATGTCTTGTTACCTTGTGATAATACTGTAATAGGTCATTACCGTTCTTGTTATAGAGAAAAGGATTTAGTTAGATGATGCATAGTGGCTGTTTCAGTTCAAAATGTTTGCACCTTGAAGCTGCAATGCCTCGTCACATCATTAGGGTACAGTTGTAGGAAGAGGGAGAGCATATTTACTGGAAAAAATCAGGGTGGAATGGCATATGTGTGTCTGTGAGTCAGTCTTTAATATGTTAATGGCAATATGAAAAATGGGCAGTTGCTGCTCCATTGATGGTGTTGAGGGGAACCCTGTCCAGCATGGACCCTGCTATTTTTATGGAGAGCATGAATTTTCTGTTCCTGTAGTATTTTCAAAACTATGGAAGAGGCTGACATGACAGCAATGACTTGAATTTTGTTTATTTCCACCTCATTATTTAACAGTGCTTAAACACGTGCTTAATCTCTCTCTAGTTTTGAAATCACAGTTTAAAGAAATCTCTCATAAAAGTGTCTGAACGAAACTACACACCATAAAATCTCTTTAGAAAAGAGATTTTTAATGGAAACACTGCTGCAAGATTTATTGCACTGGTTCTGAAATTGCACTGTTATAATAAGGGTTAAGGCTCAATTGTTCACTCTCCAGCAGCAATAACTTTCTCATTGGAATCTGAAAATAAACCCCTATGAATAAAATGACACCAAAGACTTAAGTTGTTTTCTTGAGACAGCTAGCCTTTTTGTACAGAAGCTATTCTGAGGTCTGGTACTGTAGTTCTGCTGAAAAATTACACTGGCTTGCCAAATATCTTAATGACTTTTCTCTCAGCGGTTGGTAATGGTGAAATGTTATTCTAGTAACCATAATGTCTCTCATAAAACAATTGCATACAATATGTACTGTACTCCTATTTTAGTGAGCACTTCCATCGGGCTTGTACTGCTAGTAGCCATTTAACATTTCATAGCAAACTACTCACCAGTCCTTCAAGTGTAATATTGCAGAAACAGTGAAGAAATGCGTGATTAAAAGCATACACTGAGAGTGGACCATTTAGTTCTACCCTATCTTGCAAGATAAACCAGCCTTCACATTTGTAGGTGCTCATCATATAAATGACAGTTCTATGTGGTCATTTAATTTTACGATCTCAATTCTCGCATATATTGCTAACATAAATATAGCGTTCTCCTGCAGGGAGGTCTGCTGGGTATTATAAAATCAGTAAGACCTCAATGGGTTCAAATGGACATCTTTTATAATTATTGCTATAAAATTTCTTGACAATGCATTTTGTTGTCCAATGAGTAAAGAAAATGATTTTCTGAAAGAATGGGTTTTGACAAAGAGAGCAACGAAGCTTAGGGATTTGTTCCTGTGCTCAAGCATATTTAAATTACCTCCGTTACTCTTACCTTTTGGACAGAAGCCAATATCCTGGAATAACTTTTACAATGAAGTGCGTGGCTATATTTCGTGTTGTTTTCTGGTGTGGAGAGACAATGTAGGATATCTAGAGGGAAAAGATTAATTTGCTATTTAATGCAATTAAATTCTATTTGCCAAGCAATTCCTTTTACAAGCTCTTGAAGAGATTGGGGAATCTGAGAGGGGATGGGGGCAGTAAATGTATTCCCAGAAGTGGTTTTAAGGGAAGAAACAGACGTGTCCATGCTTGATATCAGGACAGTCCTATTAGCTATAAGTCATCAGAAGGCATCCTGTTACATCTTTCTCATAATTCTCTAAAATTCTTCTCTTTCACCTATGTTTGGAAAGGAATTTTTTATGTCATTTGAGCACATTTACATGATAAAAAGGTATTAAGTTTCCCTTGGAAGGCTGAATAGCAAAGCTTCTATGCTTGAATTGCGTTTGGAACATGAGTTTTGCCTGCAGAGAGCCTGGGTTGGGCAGCAGCAGTGCCCTGGGGACCACCAGTGGGCTGTGGAGAGCACGGTCTGTGTGCTGCCAGCCAGGGGATGGGGTTGGGAGGCTCAGTTCTGTCTCCTTGGACATGGAAACACTCAGAAATTATTCAGCTGCTTAGTGCCTCAATGCACTAGATATTGATTCAGTTTCATAGAAAACATCTGTAGCAGTTGTTTTGGACTGTTAGTGAATTTTGCAACCATCAAAATAGAGTGGTATCAATACCTGTATGAATAGCCTGCATCACTATCCTGTTACTGAGTTTCTAATTTGTATATGTATTATGAAATGTACATCATATGTTATGGAAGGAGGGGCAGTGTTCTCATGGGTTGGTGTTACTTCATGGATTTGGTTGAAATTAGAGTGATTGATGTTAGCTTATGGTTTAGTTCCTCTTGTCCATCTTGGAATGAGCTGGTCTACATTACATGAGGGTTCTCTGCCACATTTTTTTTTACAACAAATGCATCTCTCACGTATCAGCAGCACTTTCTTAAAGGTTTTTTGTGCATTCTTACATTATTTGATTGCCCAGTGTCAGCAATGGTGGCATTCTGATTTCTAAACAGCCTTGGAAGTACTGCAGTGTCACACAGATAGTAACAACAGAAATTTAACACTAAATGTGTGTTGGAGTGGCAAGTGCAAGAGCAAAATGCATTTACCCCAGAAGTCACTTGGCTGGTTACTACATAATTATAGTAATGAAGCTGTAGGTTCATGGTTGATAAATAACTGCTCAGTAACCTTTGCTAAGTTTAGGTAGCAAATAAGTAAACTTGTTGCCACTACTGTATTCATTGAAAAAGGTGAAGGCAAAGGCAAAATAAACAGTATATTTATTAATGTATATTGAGGTTTTAAGTGTTGGCAGCTCATGTTTTTGATATTTTTTCCTATGCAGTTCTAAGGCCATTATATTAATTGTTTTTCTTACCTGGAATGAGAGCCAAGCGTCTTCAAATATATTTACCTTTGAAGTAATTAAAATAAAGTGTCTACTGACATAGCAAATAAGCAAATATGCTCTGCATGAAAATAAGCAATGATAAGGAAAAAAATATTATGCAAGAAAACAGTGAGGGAGAAGAAAAAAAGAGATTGTAGCTGTAGTTTCTTTACTGGAACCTTAGCAAACCGAATTGATTATTCTGAGCCATCTTACATGTAAATATATGTTAGCTGCTATAGCTTGGAGGTATCTGTTAAGAAGATCATCAGACTTTTGTGTGAAGAGTCGAAGCCAGCTTCTTGCCTCCATGTTCCAGGAAGAAATAATTTACAGGAATTCCAAGCACTTTGGGAAGGTTCTCATTACATGAAAAGGTTTTCATGCTTCTTACAAATATTACAGTTTATGCATATGAAGAAATGAGCTTGGGTGAGTGGTCAAATTCCTAAATACATACAAAATAGAAAGGATTAGATAAGGAATGGGGAACTAAGACCTAGAACTAGGTGAGAAAATGTAAATAGTTTGACTGAGATCTAGGCTGATTTTTGTATTTCAAATGAGAAAAGTTCTTTTGCCCTTTAAAAGGGTACAAGCTTTATAAATATTTAATGCTGAGATTAGAACACCTAGGTTCAGCCTTCAAACTACATAAATTGATTTTATTGTAAGGCAACAGCTCAGCCCGTGCTACCTGGGTGAGTTTTGTGCAATATACAACAGCCAGGAAGGGAGTTCTCAAACCCAGTTTGCTCAGAACACCTCAACTGTGCAGACAGCAGCTTCCAGCAGGGAGCTTGTGCTTCACTCTATCAGACTGTGTTCCCCTACCTCTGGTCCTGTGCCCAAGGGCACTGTGTGCCCTCCTGCTCCCCACTGTGAGATTCCCTGGTTTTAACTGAGAAAGATGTTTGGCCACTCTAAATATAGCTTGGTCAACCACTTGTGTTCAGTTGTATATTGATGAATATTTGTACAGGTTTCCAAAATCCATCCTTCCTTTAGGAAATGTGAACAAAATTGTGTATGCTGACTGTTTATAGAAGTCACTAATATATTGAGCAATTTATGGGTTTCTTTCAATTCACAGATCCAGTTTCTTCAGAATTTGTCTGCACCCAAATTTCATATAAGTGTAAAATGGAGTTAACCAGCAGCCAAAATGGTAGATCAGTTTTCAGACCACATGGTACTTTACTTTATGCCTTCTGCTTTTTTTTCTTTTTCAGATGTTTATGACACTGCCTGTATGAACAAGCTTAATTTAAATGATGTGAAAACATGCAACAGATTTTCCCTGTACCAATGAAATGTGCATCAGATGGCATAATAGTTTCCATAACAAGCCATTTACACTTTTCTGACAGTGCTGTCACGGCTTGGTACAAAAGTGGGGTTTGCTCCTTTTTGCTCTGAAGATAGAGGTCCAGCCTCCAGGGAAACAAAATACATTCTCCATGGATTTTTGAATTTTAGTAAAAATTTTATTTTTAATTTCAGTGAAAGTAATTCTGCAATTATTGCTTCTATGCATCTCAGCTGTGGCCACTTGATTTCAGGTGCTGGGTCTCAAACCTGGGGCCCTTGGTCACCAGCCTTTTAGTATTCTGGAGACTTTTTGATATGAAGTGAAATTCCCAAAATAATGCTGGTCTGCCTTCCCTGCATCAAACTCCAGTTAATATATACTAAATTCTTCTGATTGTTGGCTTAATCCTGCTTTGGTGTTATTTCCCTGTACAGAATCTCCTTTAGGAGTACTGGCTGCTCTCAGATCTCTGACTTGTCAGCACTCAACACTTCTCCCTCCCTGCAATTTATTCCAGTTGCTGCAGTGCATGTGTATGGCAGCTCCTGTGGTCAGCAGCGTGGAAAGAAAATGGGATCGGACAGTCCATGGGGCAGTACAACATCAATCTTTAGTGGAGTGTTGTTCCTGGATCAGTTAAAGTGCAGGCAGTAATAGGGAGCTTAGGAAAGCCTAATGATTCTTTAGATTTAGAAAATGTGCATGGGGGACTATCGCTAAAACTCTCTAAAGTCAGCAGACAGACTCCAGTGGATTTTGAAGGGCTCAGATTGGTCCCACAGGGCATTCTGGTGATTTTCTGCATACACACTGTGTTTCAAATGACTTGCCTTTTGGGTCTCTGAGGACATAAGATATTCCCAAAATACTGAAACATCCCAGCAGAGGAAAATTAACCATTTCTATTTGCATTTCTGTGACCTTTTTTTGGTTTTGATGCATTTTCTTAAAGAAATCTGACAATAATAAAGAGGAAAGATCCTTCTAAAAAAGAAAAAAAAAGTATCAAGTGCATAAAGTAATCTGTAATACAATGACAACCTTCTTCATGTAAACTTTCATATGAGGAAAATGAACTGCCTGTACATTGAGTTTATCTTGGAGTTTAAATTAAACCCACAGAAGACAAAAGAAAAGAGTTCCAATCAGATTCCACAAGATTTCTGGGTATATTTTCACTCAGATCAATATCTTATTTGTATAATGGATCTTAAGGCTGCCCAAGCTTATGAAATACACAGGACTTAAGTCTCAGACTTCTGCAGTACAACTTGGAGTAATTGTACTGAAGTCAATGGCCCATGTCTTGCCACCAGTTCTTAAATAGAACTTCTAGTGAATTTCAATAAAGACTTTTGCTTAAAAGTCAACAGCACAGCATGGTTCAGGGAAATTACAAGGCTGCAAGCAAAAATGTTAGTTTATTTTTCCTTTTCTTTTCAGAATACCTTGTGTTTGGTTCTATAAAATAAAATTATTGCCTTGCACTGATCTGAATCAGTATTGCATCAGAATTGGATCTTGGAGCTCTCAGTAACATGCCTCAGCTTCACTGACAGTAAAATTAAATAACTTTTAATTAACACAGATTGAGAGCATGTGAAAGATATATCCCTGTATTTCTTTCAAGAAAAACCTTTCTTTTGACAGAATGGAGCTGAGCCACTTTGATGCCAGTGCAACCCTTACATTCATTATGAATTTCAAGCTCCTTTTCTCTTGTCCCAAAAGAGGAAGGAGTTACTTCACAGAGTAGAACTTGCCAAGTCGTAATTGAACTCCATTCCCCAGTGCTGCTACCTATGTGCACAAGTAGAAAACAGGAATGTTTTTGAGGAGGAGGTCATTGTTTCAAAGGAGATGGTCAGTACCTGAGCTGTGAGATAGCACTGGGAGCAGACTTTGTCTAATGTGCTGGGAAAATGAAGTAGTTGCAAAGAAGCAAGTGAAACTAATGACAGGCTTATCTTTCAAGGACTAAAAAAACCTTCGCTTTAAAAAAAAGTCCTCTTTATTCTTTGCCTAATTTTCAAGCTGTTTATGGAATGAATGCCAGAAGCTTATTACACACCCTGAGTCTGAGCCACCATTTCTGATGGGTGATGGAGGCAGAACTGGATGATGTGGTCCAGTCATCACATCATCCAGTGCTGCTGTTGTTGTGTGCACACATGAGCGTGAAATTTGGGCATTTCTCTCATTTTTTATATCTCTCAGCTGCATACCCTAATTGTGACTGGCAGCACCTGGGACAGAAAGGCTGCTACTCGTAGAGCTCAGGTTTCTCCATTATCTCCTGATATGGACCAAAAATGTGAGTTCCTTAGAGTGAGTCAGATAAAATGGAGAGAGCAGAGCTCTTACCTTGCTAGGAAAATGGTTCAGTGGCAACCACAGTGCTGGAAAAGAATGCATGCAAGAAAGCTGAATGATGAGGAAGGGAGCAGTGTGTATCATAAGGAGCAGGTGGTCAATAGTCAATTTGAGGTGCATAAAAATAATATCAATTTGTAATGTGTAGGAAACACTGTTTTCTCATTCCTTTTAAGCTTTAAAGCTAATCCTGGTTTTGCTAATTTAATAGACCATATTCTTAGGGGACGTTGTAAGCAGTTTCCTGTGCTCATACTATGAAGAAGAGATGTAATCTAGCAGCAAATGCTCACTGAGGAGTCCTAGTGTGGTAAGAGAACTCTCTGCTGGCTATTGTCAAGCCAAATGTGGGTCTACACTTCTGGTACCTTCTTACAGCTCTGCAGAGACCACATAACAGTGATGTGAGAAGAAAGAAGGTCCCTGCCTACCACAGTGCACTTATCATCTGTCAAAATGGGGCCAACTGAGGATGGTATATTCCAGAAGCAATGAGCATGGGCATGTGAGAGTAAATTACATGGTAATTTCAGTGTCCCAGCTGCCCTAGTGCAGCTGCCAGTGATGTACTTTTGTGCTGTGGTAGGAGTGAGGTAGCCTGAAGCTGTGAGCTGCCTTAGATAAACCGTGTGGGAAGCTGGTGTCCCAGCTTTTTCCCACAATGTATTTTAGGAAGCTCACGCCTTACCAGCTCCAAACTGTGCCAGGAATCTCACAGAACTGGAGGTTTCCCTCACAGCTCTTCTCACTTTCTATAGCAAAGAGGATAGGGGCTGGGGAGTTTTTTACTGCTTTTATGCCTGTCCCAGAATACCGTTTGGAGATGAAGGAAGCAACAGTGTGAAAAATTTCCCATTCTCCTATTTTGATGTTTGATTGTTTTTCTCTTGCTCAGTAGAGCAGTTGTTTGATAACACAACTATCCTGAATCCACCTAATGGAACTGCTTAAAGGGAGCTACTTTAAATACTTGGCATAGGAGGAATGAACATTATACAATGACAAACATCTATATCATCATCATCAGGTATTGTAAAGCTCTTGGTGGCATAAGGCAAGACCTCAGCATCTCTGTTTTCAGTCAAATGTATTTTAGATTGTTGAGATACTTCATTTCTGAGAGAATTTTCTGTAGGTGTAGATGAACACTCCATAAACAAATCTGTTACACACATTCTCAAGGCTCTAGTAAGCACACTAAACAGAACAATGTACAGGAAAGTGCACCTCTCAGAAAATAAGGTAAAGACACAAAATTGTCCAGGATAAATATGAGTAAGCAAGATCTGTGTGTCCAACAGGTTTTGAAGCTACTCAAAATCACACATTTTCAGATGCCACAAAGATCCTTTTCCATAGCTGTCATATAAGAGATGAATAGAATTTCTGTTTAAAAATATTTTAAAAGTATATTGGTGTGTTTTCTATTATTCCTTCATTTTCTCTGAAGTCAGGAGTGCAAGTATGAATTTACACTTGCAGAGATGGTTCACTGCCCATGCTTATAGCAGAGCAGGAACTACTAGCTGTTAAATCGAGTCCAGAAGGTGAGCATTTCTGTTAGCCCTGAAAAGGAGTGTTTGTTAATTTAGGCACTGCCCCTTAGGGATGTGGCTGATAAAATGAAACTTCCTTGGAAGCCACCGGATTGCCTTGCAGGAGGAGAAGTACCTGCCTTTCAAAAGACATCATTTCAAAACACCCTGTGAAAGCCCTTTACAGTCGGCAGAAAATGGATGATGTGCTGTTCTCCACTGTCACATAGGTTGCCCTAATTCAGTGAAGCATCTTTGTTCCCGTGTGGAGGCACTCTTACTCCTCCAAACTGTAATCTCATTTTGTCCTGAATATTATTTATGTTCCCTGTCCATAAGTTTGAGTCAGTAATAGGAGCAGAGAGAGAGAGAGCCATCTTGTGGAAGATCACTTTACTATCGTGCGGTTTTGGGTGCCAGGCACTCCAGAAGCTAATTCTGGAGACCTTATTTTTGCAACGAGAGACCTCAATTACAAGTGAGTGTCCTATAATATTTATACAGATGTGTCAGTTTCTGCACAAAGAAAGTTAAGTGAGCAGGGAATGATCATATTCCAACATTTGCCTGCTGGCACTTGATATGTCTGAACAGCATGTTTTTTGCCCCATCTTGAACTACATAATCAGCAGTTTCTTCTCTTCTTTCCGTATTGCTTCTGTGCACAATTTAGATATTAAATATATATCTTGATTTGCTTTGTAACAGACTGCAAATGAAGCTTCACTGCCTCATCTTGGAAATGTGCAGTGAAAGTAGAGTTGAAAATAATATTTTTCCCTTCATGCTTACTGCTTTCAGTTGAATAATTGCACAATTCTTACAGACTACAGAAAACATTAAAAAGCTGTTCTCATCTACAGGTTCCAGTCTGAGATGTGCAAAATGGTTGTAATGAAGCTGCAAACCATGTGAAAGCAGTGACAAAATCCTTTGTGTAGCAGAGAGGGGCTCCAGCTTCAAGCAGAAGAAAGAGAGCAGAGGGCATCTTTCTGATAAGAGCAGATGATGTGGGTCTAGGAAGGTCTGAGCTCTTGATAAAGTGAAAATGAAAGTGATGCCTGATATTCCAACTTCCCCTCCTGAGTTAAGGGGATGAGCTACATTTTTCAACCCCTGGATGAGGCAAGGGTCAGCGATTAGCACAAGACTTTCTGTTACCTTAAATGCTGTAGTCAACAGGTGCTCTGAGGGTATCAAATTTCCAGTTAATCAAAGGTGTTAAACCTTTTAAACGTGCTTGATTTCTTTATCAGTGGGAAACTTAGCCTTGATTTAAATTCTTTAAAAATGTCACTTTCCCCCCGCCTTAATTTGTAAATGATTTGTGAGATATGAAATAGGAGTGATCAAATTTAATCCAGTTTCATGCGATCTTTTCATACATCAATAATAAATTAATGTATAGAGTTGTTGGGGGGTTTTTTGTTGTTGTTTTGGGGTTTTTTTTTGCATCCAGAATCACAGCATACATTTATTTTGTTGAAGAAATGAGCACAGTGTTTGGGATTTTAATCTATTTTGGTTTTCCTCATCAGCAGTCCTTTTTGTGTTTCAGTATTTGTAATACTCAATTCAAAGCCAACTATATACAAAGGATATATCTCTATGATGTGTCACACTTCTCACATGGTTTCCCCTTAAGGTCCTTCACCATTCACAGCCCTCCTTTGGATGCTCTCTAATAGTTTGGTGTCTTTCTTACGTTGTGGTGCCCAAAACTGCCTCCAGCATTCACAGTGCAGACCAGAGGGGACAATTCCCTCTCTTGCCTGGCTGGCCATGCTGTGGCTGAGGCACCCTAGGACAGGGCTGGCCCTCCTGGCTGCCAGGACACTGCTGAGTGGCATTCAACTTTCCATCCATCCTTTCTGTGGCACTGGTCTTCAGCCTCTCATTCCCCAATCTGTCTGTATTTCCAGGATTGCCCCACCCCAGGTGCAGAATCTGGCACTTGTCTTTGTTAAGCTTCATAGAGCTGGTGATTGTCCACTCCTCTAAATTTTCAAAGTCTCCCTGCAGGGCCTCTCTGCCTTTAAAGAAATCAACAGCTGCTCCCAATTTAGTACCATTGTAAAATTTATTTAGTATCCCTTTGAGTCCTGTGTCCAAGTCGTTTAAGGAAACTGATGAGTCAGCCCTGAACAAACCTGCTCCATCAGTAACACTGGTCTGGGAAGAAGCATCCCTTCAACTTGATGGGCTACTGCTCTGTAGCAGCTGCTCAGCAATGCTAAAGGGCCCCCTGTCCTTTAGCCACAGATCCTCTCCCAGACAATGACTGCTGGGACTGAAAATACCCCAACTCTCCCAGATGTTTTCCCATGTAGACTGTCTTTCAAAATAGTTGAAAACAAAGGATAATGCTACATTGCACTCTGGCTTTTTATGATCGTTCATTAGAAACTCAGAGTGTGTATGTGTGTATTAAGCTGTAAATGTCATTACCTATTTCTCATGAATATTTCAGATTCTGAAATTTACAGGCTATTGTTCTCATAAGCTAAACATGTTGTTTCTGGATAGATGAGTAATGAGTTATACAGGAAACCTCAGTAAGATGAAATAAATCTATTCTGAGTGTGAAGTACTATGTAGCCTGCTTTTGCCTTATTTTGTTTTTTACTGGAATAGTCAGAGGTGAAAAATGATGTAACATTTCATTTAAGTTTGGTTATTTGCCTATGTGATATACAGATGCCATAATATTTCTTTAGTTTTTGTCAGATGTCAAGGTACCTGAACAGCTGGTAAATGTTAATGTCTTAAAGATAACTGGTTTACTGTGGCATATATTTTCAGCTGACGCACTAGTAGGTGATCCAAGCAGAACTATAGCAAAGATGGAAGGAAGAGAAATCTTTGTCTCACCTGCACGTGAACAATAGAGCAATTCAGAGCAAATAGGGTCCAACTCTGTCCCTTTTCCTATCTTAAAAGGGACTGCAGGTCTGTGGTGCTGTGTCGAGCAAGTGGCTGTGGCTAAGGGAGCCCAGGGAGGTTGGAAGGAGCACTCAGGAGAGTGCTAACTGCCTGGAGACTGAGGGTGGGGGAGACTGGTGCTGGGTGGGCCAGGGGAAAGTAACTGGATGGATCTTGCTCTGCTCTGAATAAAGTCCAACAAATTGGCAGTGGCAAGTTTTGTCACCCAGAGAAGGCACTCAGGTACTGTTCAGTGCTATCATGCAGTTCACAAATATAAAGCTGCTTTCAGTGAATACAGAGGAAGTAAGAATGAGCCATGATGAGTGCTCTGCATTATTCTGATGTGTATTGTGGGTTTCTTCAAACTTGTACATTGCTGCCTGAGTGAATGCAGCTTTATGCCACTTTAAAATGGCCTTTAAAGCTGGAAGGAAAGTGCTGGCACAGGTAAGATAACATCAGATGCACGGCTTTAAATTGTCACAGTAACGCTCTAGAGTAGGATGGCTTACTTTTTCAGGGCTCACTTGATGGCCAGGGAGAATTTCTATTCTTCTGTCCTGAAGAGAGAGAGAGGGGTTTTAGAGAGATGGAGAGGGGAAGTGTGATGCAGACCCTGGGAAGAATCAGAGCACCAAGAAATTTCAGGGGTAGGGCTTTGCTGTTCCCAGCTGGACTGGTAGCCAGGTTAGCTTGGGCACAGGAGAAAGAGGATATATGTATGTAGGAGGGTATATATATATATATATATATATATATATATATATATGGAACTCTCCTTTGGCTTTCTACCATGACACTGATGCTTTCCATCACTGGGTGAAAGAATAGCAAAATCTTTCTTTTGTGAACTGCTTTAATGTCTGCAGTGCAGGATAAATTCTGTGAGAAGCCCATCTGAGCTTGCTTGGGTAGGGAAACACTAACTGAGGCTGGTGGGCAGGGATGGGCAGTCTCTAGGTACTGATACGAGAGGGGGTGAGTTGTCAGGCTTTGTTCCAGGAGAGGTAAAACTCCAGGCCATTGCTGATGCCCCATTGTAAACATCAGATCTGAGAAAGGGCTGCTCTGTGGAGCAGAGCCACCTGGCCAAATGACGGGGACATGAGCTCTACCAGGAGGATGGGCAGGGATAAGGCTGAGTTCTCAATGTTGTGGAATACACTGTTGGAGAAAGTGCCTTTCAGTAACACAAAATATATTATAATCCAACATGTCTTTTTCTGTAGCATTTCAGTTGTATCATAAAACCAGTAAATTACTCTGATAGAGTGTGATGTTCAAAGGTCTAAGCATTCTTTTTGAATCTCTGTTTCTAACTGATACTTGGGAATGACACTTCCGACACGGTTGGTATTGTTTTATGGTAGAATTATCTCAGTTATTTATATCCTGAAAAAATACTGAGGATTCGTCTGCTTTTTCTTCCATCTCGGTGTCTCTGTGCTTTGATTTTATGACTGGTGTGGCATTTGGTAATTAAAATTCTTCCTTTTTCTGTAGTAGTTGCAAAAATGGTGGTGCCTTCATCTACTGACAGAATGAGTATCAGTTGATACTTTTTTATTCACCAGTCAAATTGGCACATTGTAACCAGAGATTTGATAACCACAGAGCAAACTATTACTTTTGTAATGCTCTTATTCCATAAAGGGTGGTGTAATTTTCCCAGGATAATTAGGCAAATAAATCACAAAATCTGAGATTTTGGAATCATGTTACTAAGTTTCTCATTTGCCATTGGTTCACCACTTCTCGCTGATGTCCTGACTGTGGAAGAAGAGAATAGAAAATTCCTATTTCCTTTCTAAGGTCAACATTTTCAAATAGAAATCTAGCACGAAATTGATTGCAGATAAATCTAGGATCCTTTCTGCATCTGTTGTCATACAAGATCATGTATGTTATCCAGAATGTCTCATGCTTTGACTTACAGATTACTGCCTCAGAGTTTTCTATGCACACATGCAGCTGCTCTTTCCTATGAAGATTCGACCTAAAGATTTGACCAACAGAGGTTGCTGAGCCAAGGCAGAGGTGATGTCATTGCTGTGGATATATTTGGAGATTTTTGAGCACTCTTGTCAAACTGAAGAGAAGCTGGAAACACTTTCCCCTCACTCTGTCTTTTCAGATACTCCCGAGTCACTTCTAGAGAGCACCTGTGTAAGGGAAGAAATTCCCCAAACAGCAGGAGTTTTACACACATTTTGAGAGGAATGAGCTAGAAGAAAAGCTGCCACCTCCCAGTGTCTTATCTCCCAGTGGAGAAGCCTGTGCTCACTGCCACATTGCTAATGTAACAAATGGAGCTCTAGAGACAGGGTACACCTGCCCAGTACCCAGATTTCAACCCAGTAGTTCAGATCCAAGCAGCCTCACTCCTGCATATGATAGAGGGAATTGTTTTGCAATCAAATATAACAATTAATTTCAATCCAGTGGTAGTGGCTAATGACAATGTAAGGGCAAACAGTGTCTAGGGCTGATCTGTGTAGATGCTGTTGTGAATTTATTCAGTCCACCACGTCTTGTGAGTGCGGAAAAGACGTTACCTGCCGTAGGCAATTATTGCATCTTGAGTATTGTCGGATAGAGGTTTCTTTGGGTCCAAATGGGTGTGCACTGCAGTTTTGTGGCAGTCTTACAGCAGCCTTCGCCCTGGCAGTATCCTCTCCAAAGAGCTTTGTATGCAAGCTGAGATCAGCACTATCTTGCACTAATGACAGAGATTTTACAGTTTTAGGGAAGTTTTGTCAGTGTGGACATGGGAAAAAAAATCCTAAAATGCGTTATCAATATTTAAGCTGTTTGGCAGGTGTGTGGACATGCTTCACTGTATTTGCACACACTTATCAATCAGCTCCAGGATTCTCAAAGTTGTCTAGCCAGAAACAACTGCATGTTTTTGAAACTGGAACAAGTTAATTACAGTGGTGATACTGGACAGGTAACTTATGTAATTCAATAGATAGATTTAAAAAATCTCCAGCTTCGTACCTCTTCTACTTTCAAAATTTAAATTATTGAGCCTGGACTAAAAGTGTTGCTTAATAAGTGCCAACAGTTAACATGACTGCTAACCTTGTTGTGACTGTTAAAATATATTGACAGAGGTCTTTCTTCTGAAGGAATCATATGTAGTGCTGAATAGCTGTATACCACAGGAAAAAAACCCAGCCCAACAACAAGTTAGACAATCTTCAGACCTTTGGTACATGCTAATTATGGTATGAATTGTGTGAATTTCATTTGTACTTGGGTATTTATATATATCTCATTAATTTGTTACAAAGAGGGAAAAATCATTACTGTAGAGTCAAATTGCCTGTAAATGACTTAAGGAATATGTTAATGATCCTGCTCCAAATGAATAATAATAACACAGGTGCACTTGAGATGTGATCATTTAACTGACAGCACACAGCTTCTAATGTCTTGAATATCCATGATAATGGTGATGTCATACCAGCCAGTTAAAATAATCGCTCACATCCTCCATTTAATACACAGGAGAACTGTGGGTATAATTCCCATATAGAGCTATTGCCTTGCTTATTTAAGGAATGGTTAATTTATAAACAAATCAAGAAGTCACTCTGCATTGATTTTAATGCAATATATTTCCAGTAAAATGTCACGCTATTGTCTCCAGTAGAAAATAAACATCGACGGCAGAAGGGCGTTACTGCCTCAATTTGTTGTTGCAGTGTAAAGGAACTTAGCTCAAAATATCTGGGTTTCATAAATATATGAATTGTACTTCACCTGCTTTGCTACTAATATTCAGCTAAACCTTTCATATTTGTTGTTCTAAAGGTGCTTGTAGTTCAGTTCCCTCTGAATCTGATGCCTGTGGGAATAGAGATGTGTACTCTGACGTGCACAAAACAGCCCCTGTCTACAGATGTGTTGCCTCATTAAGACAAGATTTGACCCCTGTAAAGGCCAGTCCTCTTCTGGGCTTATGTCCCACTTCATTTCACACAGCTGTGCAACACATTAAGCTTTTCAGATGTATTTGTGGTCAAGATCAGATTTTAAGTGTGTAACAGTCCAAAATTTAAATAGTCTACCTTGAACGTGCAGGAGTTCAGAGAAGGCAGCAGTGTGTGCTGCCTAGGTGTTATCTCTATGATAATAGCAAGAAAACTGGAGCAGCAGCTAAATATAGAACAGTTTTTCTGCATCTATTTCATGTGTTGTCATGTAATTACAAACAGATGAAGAATTAAATCTCTAGCCTGTAATGAGGTTTATGAGGAAAAACTTAAGAGAATTCCTAATGTAAAATGGGTTGTTTCCAGTTAAGGTTAGCACTGTATGCCTTGAGAAGAACACTACCACCTTATTTAGAATAATAGTACTGTATTGATGCAGGTTATGCTAGCAGCAAGAATCTGTGCTAGGAGGTGAGAACTCTTTGGAAGGTATCAGTTCCAAAGCGTAATAAAACAGGTGCATCTTAATAGGTCTACCAGGAATGTTTTAGCTGTTAGCATCTTTTAAATGCTTCTGTTGAGAAACCCTGTTTTCATAACAAGGTTGGTGAGTATTAAACCTGTGATAGTTCTTTCTGGGATTACTATAATTTATAAAAACAATAAAAACCTGCTAAAAAACATTTATGTATTTATAAATGTTGTAATCCAGGGGTCCCACTGATATTTGTGGTGAAGGATATGCCTAAGGGCACATAACCCTGCTTGTACATTGCCAGGACTGCAATCTGGTTTATGACAAAACAGATTCATTTATCTCCAAATAAATAAATTACTTTTGTGAACATTTAGAAACATTTGCATAATTAGGCTGTAAGATCTTAGCAGCCTTTTCATAATAATTAAACTAATCTAATCTTGGACAGGGTAAACAGACTTACTAGGCTGAGAGCAGCCTTCAGGCAAGGAACTTACTACATTCTACAGGAACTGTAAGGCTGATGATGTTTGTTAATTATGCAGAGCTTTTACTCCCCAGTAATAGCAGCGTTTGTATTGCCTGAAGCTCAGATAGCTACTCCCAGGCACATAAAATTAGGCTCTGGGTTTTTTTTTTGTCATTCTTTAAAAAAACCCAACAAAACAAGACAGAAAAAAAAAAAAGCAAACAACAAAACCCAAAACACAAAACCACAACAAAACCACAAAACAAAACAAAGAAGATACTTCAAAATGATTATACGCTTTCAACAAGGAGGCATTAACCTTACAGCGTTGGATCCTAGAGCTGCACACAATTGGCTCCCTCTGCAGTCAGGTGGTCTTATCTTCAGATCTGGAGCCTTTCATGCCATAGAGAGACACAGACAGAGTTGTGAGGCTTGGTAAAAGAACTGCAGAAGACACAACTTTATTTTCTGGGGACCTCAGGAAAAAAGATTGAGAAGATCATATAGGTCTTACCCAGGACAGTTGTGAGTCAAGCAGTCAATCAAAATTTATAACCATAAATCAAAAAAGAAGATCAGAAACAGCACCTAGCAAATTCTGAAAATATGTTCTTTCTTTAAAGACTCTGTCATCTTTATCTAGTTTTATACAAATCATAAGTCCATGAAGACTTCAAATGACAAGTGAACTCAAGAAGAAGGATTTTTCTGCTTACAAACAGGGCATGGCATTAACAAGGATGATATTCAAGCTCTAAAAGCTTATTTTAAAGAAATCATCTCTTAACAAAACTGTTTTGTAGACAAGAATTTAATTTCAAAATATTATTTTCTCAAAACTGGATATGCAAGGAAATTCTCCTGATTTTTTTTCCTTGTGCTTTGTTTAATTGAAATATATACATATATATATATAAAAATTCATGTGATTATACTTTAAAAGGATGATTTATAGCTTATGAATTTTTGCCTCGGAATTTGCATACAAATTCATGATGCATTACCTTTTTCCGTAAAGATTTAATTATGTCTGGATAACAGTAGTGATGCCTGACCCCTGCAAGGCAGGTGCTTATACTGTGTGGAGCATTACCTCTAATAATCAAGGGCTGGATATCAAGAATTAGAATGCTTTAAGAATTTCTCCTGTTTATTTCAAGTGTTGTTCCCTGAGTAAATGCTGTTAGATGAAGTTTTCAGAGTCTGTCTCTTCAAACAAGTTACATCAGGATTCGCTTATGAAGAGGGACCCATGGATCTGAATAACCACCAGTCTTTTAAAGCCTTGAGGGCCAGAAGATTTGAAACAGGTGATGCATCTATGGATGGGTTTTTTTCCATAATAAATGAGTGGGTAGAGGCAAGAAATTGGCAGGAATTTGTTTTCAGCTTTTGCCTCTTCTGTCCTGTACAGCTGAGCCATCCAAAGATGGTGTAATGCATGGATAATAAGCAAGCACCCCTTGCCAAGTACTTTCTGCACAAGAACGATGCAAGATATCAACTCTCCCCCTGCAGCTTGAACTACCCTGCTTCAGGCCTTATTCTTTTTTACTGTGCTTTTCATCCCCAGGCACATTATTTCACCAAATTTAGTGAGTCCAGCATGGCTGCCAGTCAGTACTATTAGCTAGTGGATTGTTGCTGTTCCTGTTAATGTGTTGTGGTGTTGCCAATGGCACAAATTCAAGTACCACATGTTGATCTTTATTATTCATGAGGGAATAATACAAGATTCTTGTATCAATGAAATTAATCAGAAAGAAAAATCCTGATTTAAAGCCATGAATTGTGTAAGCAGATAATGTTGCTCTAGTCTTCAAGTGGCCTTCCAAAAAGTTTCCTTTGATATCCCAGGCTAAAAACCTCTAAGCTGGAACAGTTTATCCCAGTGCTGCACAAAGCCTGGAAATAAGGCTGGAAGGGACTGCTCTGGGTTTCCTGGCCACAGGAACAGCTCGTGGTGTCTGTGAGGAGCACACCTTCACATGAAGCCCTATTCCTCCTCTCTGCAGTCCATTGCATATCTGTGCAGTATTTATTTGCCAGAAATACAGAATACACTTAGGATAGAGGAGTTGCCAGTGCTGGATCAGCAGATTTACAACGTGGAAATGTGGCACCACTGCTGTTGAAGTTTCCACCCTTAGTGCCATTTCCCACAGGGTCACTACTAAGCCCTTGGACTAGTACAGGTCAGAAGAGTGAGCAGGAGCAACTCCAAGCCTCTTGTCCTGGTCACAGCAGGAAAAGTCACATTGCCTATGCTGTTAGCAAAGAACACAGATTTTGTAGATTATGATATGGACAAACTGCATTATGTATAATACTTGGTGTGTCTGTTTATTGATTGCCTTTGATAGTTTACATCTTTGGCATGGAGCTAATGATCAGATTAGATTTGATAGGTACATAATTTGAAATTTTAGAAGCTGCTTGTATGTTGCTGTTCAGTGTATTTGACTATATACTGTGCAATGTAATGTGCACCTTCATCTGCCTCACTTAGCAGTAGAGACAAATGAGCCTAACCATCTTTTTTTTTAATCCTGCCCTTCTTGAATTTTCAGTTAAATTATAAGGAGAACATATGAGACTGACTGCTGTTTTTCTCTGTGGAGAGATGACCAGGATAGAGATGGTGCCATTCTCTCTGCTCACTAGACTGTCTTGGTGTTAGAGTTAATTTTTCCCTCCTCTCCCCCTTATCTCTTCAGAAGAATGAGAAAATGGTACATAAAGCTCCTACTTTGAGATACAGTTGATTCCTGGGTGATGTCTGAGTAGGTGCAGTTATGTCTGCTGCTCTTTCAGGACAGAATGTGAGATTTGGGACAAATTGGCCCATCAAACCCATGTACCACCTATTTGCAAAATGGCACAGCATGCTGAGGGCATTAGATGCATCTGAAGATGGTGTTAAGTTTAATACATGTATATGACCACAGGTAATTAGAATAACAGGGGGTTTTGTAATTATAGTTTTATGAGAAATTTGCATTGTTATTAGGTCACTTCTTATGGACCAGGAAAAAGCTTGGTTTATGAAGATAATCCACATTTTTCAATCCCTATATAAAAAGAAATATCATTTATAGCTATAGCTTTTTCTCCTGTCTAGCTCTGTCTTGATGTTAGACTTTCACTGGGTGAACTAATTTCAGGGCTTAAACCCTGAATAGTTGAAGTACTGAATATTTTTGTTCGTATAAAGCTCATTTTCAACAATCACTTGTGATCAAGGTATTCTACATTATTTTTACCCTGTGTACTCTTTGAAAATGGTATTTTAGGAAAACTTGGTATATACAGGTATCATTCTCTTGAGAGTTTGAAAGGGGAAAAAAAAATTAAAAATTGTCAGCTTTCTTATTTCCAACACTTCAAAGCATATTTACTAAAGATATGTTGACTGGATTTCTGTATAATTTTGTGTGGATGATTTATCTTGTCTGGTCCAGAATGTAAACTTGTTAAACATTGTAAATTAAGGATTTTTTATGGGGGGAATATGCTTACTAATTTGCATTATAAACAGCAGCCCAATTTCAGGCAAGCTATGCTTTTATTTCAGTAGTGTTAGAGACAGAGTGCACTAATTACAGAGTGGGAGTTTTCAAAGGTGGTTAGAGAACAAGAGCATGAGCCAATGACACAGATCTCCTTAAATTTCTTAGATTGTTCTGAAAAGTTGAGATGGTTTTGTTCTCTTCTTATTCCTTCACTATAATCTTTATAGATTATAATAATATCTTGATCTCTCTTTCTCATGAAGTCACTAGTTATTTAATAGTTTGGGACTTCTTTTTTCTTAAATTGTGTTATGTACTGAAAATTCATGCAATTTCATGATTGGTCAAAAAAATTGGTTTTTCTTCAGGTTAAGGGCTTGGGATCACTTCAGAGTGAAGGGAATCCAGACTTTAGTAAATCCATCAAAAGCAATAATAACCCCCAAACCCCAGAAATCAGAGGGTTGACCTACACTCCAGTTTTTTAGCATGTCACATTTGCTCTTTGTATTTTATTTGTGTACCAATGCCAAAAAATGCTGCAGATGCATAGAAGACATGGGAACAGTGTATCAAAACAACAGTTATCAAAGCTTACGATATTGACCAGAATAATGTAAAGGAAAAAGATTGAAAAAGTTCGAAGCAAAAATATCCAAGAAAAGTAAGACTGGAATAATTTCACTAGCATCTCATCAAAAATAAGATACAGAACTTTCACGTGTAAGTATCTGCATATTTTTATGGAGGTCATGATTATTTGAATTGTTAATGAATTCCATTTCAATTAGTTTAAAAATTTTGGAAGAAAACACCAAACACCTAACACCAGCACCAGCAGGAGAGAATAAGGAAGAAATGGGTTTGATAGTGTGTATAAAATTTAGATGTTTTCATGCGAGCTGGGCAGGTGAACTTTCTTCTTAGTCCTTAGTGGGCTGGCTGGTGAATTGTCAGAGCCTCTATCAGTTATCGTCAGGAACTTCTGAGAGGCAGACAAGTTACCTAGATACTAGAAAATGTAAATTTAGTGATTATGTAGAAAGAGTGATAAAAATGAGGAGTTTATAAAACACCCAGTTGCTGGAAAGACACTGAAATATATAGAGACATGTACAGAGCAAGCATATAACAGCCGTTCACTCCAAAAATCTATATTGGGTGAGCATCCAAAGGTTTCTGTTCTGGATCAGGTATTATTCTTGTTTTCATTAATGACCTAATTGATGGACCTGAGAGTAGTCTATTGCATTTGCAGGTGCCACCACTCTAGGAAGTGACACACTAGGTTTACAAAATGCATAGGAGAGCACAGGAGAAGTAAGGATTTTGTAGAAAATAATGTAATGGCCCTGGTGGGCCACAGGTCAGAAGCAAGTGAAAACTGGTGAGCTCTTGCAAATTTTTGAAGTGATGGATTGGGATATAAGCATGCAGAATAATGCTGCTGTAAGCACCAGGGTCTGAGCAGGACAGTTTGTTCCAGTTTTGGACACTCCACTTGAAACAAATTGTGGACCAAACAGAGTTTGTCCAAAGGAGAGCAGTGAGAAATTGGGACCTGGAAGAAATATGATGAAATAAAATGATACTGAAGTGTGTGTAAGCACATGATAATAGGCAGTGCAAAAAGAAATATCTGGTAGAAAAAGAAATTATTTGTTCTCCATGTCTCTGAAGAATAAGCAGGGAAGGCCTAACATGATGCAGGTCAGTTACTGGAAAAGCTTCCTAATAGTGGAAGGTGTTGCTGGTCTGTGAAAATCACCTGTCGTATTAGTAAGCTGTCAGAGGAGTCTATGGAATACCCATTTTTAAAGGTCTTTAGGAATAACTGAGTATCTAATATAGATCCTCTAAGCACAGTTATCTTAAAGTAGGACATAGGGCAGATGAAATTTTGTACTTTCATCACTTTGTACAGCTTTTCAGTTGTTTGATTCTACTTTATCTTCTACGTGAGTGTAAAATAAGTGACAAGTTCTAATTTGAACCATGACATGCAAACCTGGGCATGAGGGAGCTGCAAGGAGTTCTCTTTTTTGCCTACTGAGCTCTTACTCTGAGCACTACTTCTTGAAAGTGTGAGTGATGGGAGTGTTTTCTGGGATGGGAGTATTTCTCTTTCTTCTCTTACTCTCCAAGTACAAGTCCTTTTGTGGATATAAACCCTATGTATGAAACCTGAAAAATTTGGTTATGTGTATGGTCTAAGGCCATATTCTACTGCTTGTTGGGCCAGAGACTTTGCAGTCCTACTTGCCACCTGGTCTCCTAAGCAGAACTAGGGAACTGTTGTTACAGACAGTTCTGGGAAGGAGTCATAAGAGGATAATCCATTTGTGGATTATCTACACCCATTCCAGTGACAGGAAGAAGAAGACAAAGAGGGACGTGATTTAAAAGTGCTGTGTTTAGGAAAGTGGGAAAGCTTCTGAGAAGGATGGCTGACCATCATTGAAATGGCTTGGATAGTGGAGTCAGTGAAAGGGACATTTGACTCAGAACTCCTTCCAGGGGAGATATCTGCTGCTTCTTTCACACGACCATAGTCTATGCTGAGTGTGTCATCTGTTGAAATGGTTATCCCAGGCTCTCTGGGAATAAAGAGGCCTCTCACAGCTTCTGAAGTATCCAAGAGTGAACTGTGGGCATTCTTGGATTAGTCAGATGCCCCTGCTGCCCGCAGAAGAAAGAAGTGCTGCTCAAAGTCTAACACTGCTCTGATCTGTGCCTTTGGAGCAGTCTAAAAGTCAGTGAGTTGTCCTTATCTGTACTTGGCTGAAGCAGGTGGGGTTTTTTTTTGTTGTTTTTTTTTTTACTTGATACCACATGCTGTTTCTGCCTCAGCACCTCTTTACATCTGTCAAAGTGATCTTGAGCTCTATTTCCTTCTGCAGTATCTACATCTTCTCCTTCTGTGCTAAGCAGGCAGAACGAGCCTTTGTGGCCTCTGCTCCCATTACAAAGGGGCAGAAGTTTGGCTGCCTTTTGCAGCACTCCAATTTTTCTCATCCCAGCTTTGATATCATTGGTGGGCAGGTGTGAACAGGCCCTCTTTGGTTAGGACTGGGGTTCATGTGCAGTAACAACTGTTTAGGTAATCAAGAATTTAGATGTGATGCCAAGTTTAGGATATAAAACTGCTCTGTTCCATGGAAAAGAAGTGGGAAGATGTGACGACTGCCCTCTGAACTCTGAGAGGTGTTTAAGAAAAGGTATCTTACCTTTTGTATGTTCAAGCATCATTCGTCATTGCCAACAAAGAAAGCCAGTTTACACTAGATGCCTAGGTTTTAGGTAGCTAAAGTAAGGAGAGATGAATCCCATCATTATCACAGAATTGTTTAATGCAATAACCACTAGATAAATGTTAAGCCTTTAGAAATCCACTATGAAATCCATAGATCACTTGTGACTTCAACTGAAATAGAGGATCTTTCAGAGCCTGGATGTGTTGCCTTTATTACTTGTCTCACCTCACCTGCTGCTTGCTGTTTTATTGCAGCAGCCTGGAAGGCAGCTTTCCTTACACTGCCTGAAAATGAGTGTGAATTTTGCTCTGGTATATTAATTCTTCAGTAGAGAGAATATCACAGAAGAATGTAATCCTCTGTAATTCCTTGTAATTTACTAGGGATATAAGTCCTTTCTGAAAATTTTCTTGTTTATGATTTGGGTTTTTAATTAACTTTACATTTTAGCAAAAATCCATAGAATCATTCTTAGCTGTAAACTGCCAATGCAGTTTGGGAATCCTGTCTACCATCTCCACAGCAGTGTGTACTCGAGCATCATTGACACTTCAATTTCTCTATCCTGCGTAATGGAAAATTAGTATCCCAGATATTTAATCTCCTCTTTGAATGGCTATGCTTTAATACCACTCAGCATTAAGGCAGAAAAACAATTATCAAGGTGTGAAAATCAGGATATCTTAGAGCTGGGAGACGTGTAGCTCCTCCAGTTTTGATACAGAACCTCCAGTACTTATAGTAGTGCACATTAGTTCATCCCTTGGTTTGCAAAATTGTAGCAAAAATTGACCATCTCTTCTGTCCTGAGTATTTTACATACTCTGAAAGGTTTTAACCTCAGACTATTTTTGTAAGGGGTGAATATTAAAAGTGTGGTTCTTCATTATATCTCTTTGACTGTTGATAAAAGCAATGTTCTTAGTACTGATCTTCCCCTGAGCTGCCCCTTGAGCAGGGACCTAGATTTATTCTTGGGGTGCTTGGACTGGATAGCCTGGAGGGAACAGTCTTCAGTTGCAGTGACTATTATTGCCAATGTAGAAAATCATATTGCATAAGAAATCAAAGTGTCAAGCAGAAGTAGAGGATGCGTTTGTAAAAGAGCCAAGTTAAAAGGTAACAGATCCAATAGTTTGTAGGATGTCTAATTATCGAAGTTATGCAAATAAAATCTTTTGATTTTTCCTTGTAGTCCTACCACATTGTTCCTTTGGGATCTGTCTTGACTTAATGTACCCAGAGTAACAAAACAAAACTAGCAAACAGTAATATCACGTTACAAAGTAATTCAGTGCATGGACAGTGTGCTGGTGAGCGGATTTTTGAGGGGCAGTTTTGTGATTTTGATGGGTTTGTGTGTTTGTTTATAAGCATTTGTCCTAGCAGGTAAGACAAATAAATGTTCTCTTTTGCTTCTCAATATGGGATCTTGGAAGAGTTCACTTCCACTCTCTTATACTGTTATGGGAAAAGCAGAATGATATTCTTGGCTGACGACAGTGCAGTTTCCAAACGTTACCATGGTGATCACCTATGTAACATCACTACCACTTTTCACAACAGCTCAATTTAAGATTCAAGTTGAATATTTCCATGATTATGGGAGGGTAATTATTTCATTACTCAAGGGAAGAAGATTTAGGAGGTAAATAGCTCTTCATTAGTTCTTAAATGATTTCCCCAGTCTTTTTAGGCCACAGAAATGCCAAATATTAAAGTGACAGAAACAGAGGGTCAAATTCTGATCTCTCTCTCCATCTTGCCTATCTCTCAGCCTCTTCTGAGCAGCCAAAAAAGTAGAAATATCTCTAACCATAAAATGTTTTTGAAACTTCATACATTTGGTGTAAGGCTTTGTCTTTAAAGGTTGCCCTTTTTTTCCAAGGTGCTCATTTTTTTCAAACACACAATGCAGCTGAAGTCCAGCAAAAATGCAAGTTCGGTGATTGACCACCCCATGTAACTTTGAAAAGTCACAAAAGCAAGTTGGAGGGAAGTAGCACCAAAATTCTGTCCTGTTACTCAAGAACATCCTTGTTTTAACTGTGGATCTTAATGTCTTTTGTGGCTAGGACGAGCCAGCGCCCTTTAACTGCTTTCCTGATTTTTTAATTCCTTCACAATTTGAGCAACCAGGAACGTAGACTACAGAGTGATTGTGTGGGAACTATTGATACTTTCTATTATTTGTGGTGATATTTTGTGGAGTTTATGTGCACATTTTAATTGAACAAAGCCATCTATCTATAATTAGAAGTGGATGTAAAAAAACCTAAGAAACAAAATGTTCAGTTCTACTGGGAATTTTGTAAAAAGTTCACCTTTATTGTTAATTGCAAAGGGACTGTCTTCTACCAATTAAATCAGCCATGGAACATCAAATAGGTTTTACAAATAACTTAATGGTTTATAAACAAATAATTGCCACAGCAAAATAAGCACACATAACAGAAAGAAAACTATTATATTGTAACACTGTTATTAATTTGTCCCTTCATGTTATAGAATATGAAGGTCACAGGAGACTTTCATTAAAGAAGAAAAGTGGCAAATACCTCACTTTGAATCATACTGTTTGTTAGGAACCAAGGGTGAAATGATTCATGATTTCCTTTGCCTGCATTTTTATGTTTTCCAGTGAAAATAAATGAGTAGATTTACATAATCACAATAAGACTTTTCAAGAATAGTGGCACAAAATTTTTTAGATGATATCACCAGGCTGCCAAGGTTTCAGGACACTACTAATATGTCTAGACAAGCAGCTGTTTGTGTTGTTTTGGCTGACTGTCATTGTGTTCCTTTATTTTTTATGGCCCAGGGTTCAGCAATGATGCAACTTTGTAATCAGGTGATTGGGAATATAAGAGACACAGGAAAATACTGCAGGGTTATGCTAAATCAGACTGAGGTAGAACAGGGCTAATCAACATTTTTCTGTTTTGTATGCTATTTTTCAGGGATATCTTCCAGAGAGAAAGTAAGACTAAGTCACAGTGGAATTAACTGGAAAATGCTTAATTTTTTTCCCCCGAAAAATCTCATTTATGGACGGAGACTTTTCAATACCAGTTTTGTTGATACTTCCTCAGACTGAGAGTGAAACTTCACATTATGGAACACCTGACTCAGAATGCTTGCCTGGAGACCTCAAATTCATGCCCTACCTTGGTCAAACTGTGGACTTTCAGGTGGTTGGCTTGACTGTCTCACAGAGATTTCTCGATGTAAAATCCCACTCTGTGTAGCTATGACTTATCCATTGGCTCAGAGGAACAGGCACATGGCCAACATCTGCTCCTGCACAGTTTAGACATGGTTCCTGTGAAGTCCCTGATCTCTTTCACTCTTGATGACATCAGAGATTATTTAGCTCTCTTGACCCCTTGGTGTGTGTTACAAGTGAAAAAGAGTAGCTTTAATTGAAACTTTTATGGACGAGTTCTAGCATAGAAGGATAATCTATTAGACAAGACAGATCCTGATATTTTTACTCTAATTTTCCATGAAAAAAATCCCCAATATTTTGTTAGTAGCTGTTAGAACAGGAAAAAAAATGTTAAGTCTTATTAACTTGGTGAAGCAACATTGCAACACAGTTATACTCAGGAGCAGACACCTTCTGTGTGTCACCTTAAGTGCCACCTTTGCCCTTAAAGAGTCATATTTGTGTTTGCTGATTAACACTCACTCAAAGATGACAATACAGAGTTCCAATATAGAGGCAAGATATAATGTGCATTACAATACAAAAATTCTATTTGGGGTCAAGGCTAAATTAGGAAAGCTTGTAAAAGCTAGATGCATAGCACAAAACAATTGTTTTTTCATAGAATCAGAGTTGTTTAGGTTGCAAAGAACCCTCAACATGATCAAGTCCAACAATTAACCCAACACTATCAAATCCATCTCTAAACCATGACTCTAAATGCTGTTTACACATTTTTTACACACCTCCAGGGATGGTGGCTCAACGCCTTCCCTGGGCAGCCTCCAATGCTTGAACAAACCCTCACCTTTCTCCGAAGAAATTTTTCCTAATTTCCAATCTAAACTTCCCCTGTCTTAAGGCCATTTCCTCTTGTCCTGTCTCTTGCATGGACAAGTAATGGTGTCATCTTTAGAGCTGCCTGCAGTCACCACCAGCTGTGATTTACTGTTGGCCAGTTGCTAATTTCATTTTATGTTTTCCTAGCAAGGCAACAAATATTCTACCAGAGGTGTATACAATAAGATAGAAAAATACAGCTAGAACAGAGAGGTAATGCCTGGTAGGAGGGGAAATATTTCACTTGAAGTGCCTGCTAAACTGAATACTTTCTGTTCTCACTTCTGTGTAAAGTGGAATTTATGCTGTTATGCTATTTTTGTTATGAAGAAGAATGATTTAGCAGACTGCCAGGGGTGTAAACTGAACAAGGTGTGATGTCTGAAATTAAGGAAGGAAAACAAGAAAAATAGCTGTTTTGAGTTTGAACTTCCCACGTCTACTTTATCTGACTTAGTTCAGGCAAGTAACCAGCTTGGACACAATTCAGCAAATTATTACACACTTAGTGCAGAATATTTTAATATACTCCCTTAAATAAAGCACGTAGGAGAAAAATTAGACTTCATTTAGCACAGCATTTCTTTTTCAAATTAGTCTTGTTTTGGCTTCCTGTTGAAAAATTATATTTTGAAGTAGCAGTGAAATCCTGCCTGACGTCACAGAAATAAAACTTGCATTGAATTCCTAGAGCTGTGATTTCTCTCCAAAGTCTTCCTGCTTCTCTGTAGGCTGAGGTTTCTTCATGAATGATCATGCAGTCTGGCTGGTACCTCCACATTTTACAGGGTCTTTTTCTCTCCCACCATGTTTTATAATGGCGTGGGTTTTTTTTCAAGACACTGTAAGTGAGTTGTGTGATTTTGCATTTCAGGAATAATTATGT
Organism: Brachypodius melanocephalos; assembly: GCA_013398615.1. Classification (NCBI taxonomy): domain Eukaryota; kingdom Metazoa; phylum Chordata; class Aves; order Passeriformes; family Pycnonotidae; genus Brachypodius; species Brachypodius melanocephalos. Next base: position 12,314,335 of record VZSR01000247.1, read on the forward strand.
CTTACTGCTTTTTCTACTTTATACAGAAAAGAAATCATGACAGCCATTCAGCCTAGATTTATCATACATAAGAATTCACAGTATTTAATTATCTAGCAATTTTCTCCATTGTTTTCAACAGATTTTCCTTTATTTATTAAATATAAAACATTTAGTGTTCAATTGCAAGGATATTGGGGCATTTTGTCCCTTTCGGAAGGCTTCCTGACATTTGTCCTTGTTATTAGTCTATGGCATATTTTATCTTATTCCAACCAAATTTCAAAGAGTTAGTAGAAAATGTTAAACACAGTTGAAAAAGCTCTTCAGAAGAAGGTGGAGGAGGCATGAATTGCTTCTCATGTGGTTTTGAGTGGAAAAGCTCATTGAAAATGAAATGAAGCGATTAACTCTAGGGTGATGAGGAACAAATTTTTGTTTTGATTTCTATAATATTTATTTCTTAAACTCTTTTAATGGCTTTATTTGGCCCAAATTACCCATCAAAGCAAAAAAGAGGTATTTTTTGTCCAATTCTATTTGCAAATTTCATTTCATTACTTGCTGTGGATGCTTTTTCAATCCAGTTAGATCTGATTTGAAGGTGCTTTGCAATGCCCTGCTTCTTTTACAGAGAATTCAGAAGGTACTGTTTTCAGAAAACAAAAAAAGCAAACTTTTTGGCATTGGTGTAGCTGAATGAACGTAGGACAGTCAAGGATTACCCCACAGTCATGGTTTCTGAGGCTCTTTACCAGATGCCCATTGGTAAAGTATAATGAGTGAAATAAACATGCGTGATGAAATTTTAAAAATTGTGTCTCTTACCTAAAGGAGAGTGAAGCTGTAATCAGTTGATTGATTTGTAGCTAGTATTATTTCTGTTGAGATTCATATGTTTGTTACTCTCTAGTTAGAAAATAAATAATTAAGATGTAGGGTGGAAGGACATGGGAATTTGTTCTGTATGCAATTAATTAGCTTATTTGCTCCAGTTTATTTTTGATCAAATAGAAGATGCTGCAAGAGTATAAAATAAGGTCCTTAATGTACTCTAAGGGCCTGTTTCTGCCCCAGTTGACAGTAAAGGCGAATTCCCACTGATGTGGCTGATGCCCTAATTGCCTGGGTTGACATTGATGGTTTCTCGTTTCTCAATTCCAGTAGCTTTGCTCTAGATAGGATGTTGGGATGATGTCAGTTTTCTAAGCAGTGATCAGATGAAAAACAAATAGTTTAAATGGATGGTTAGAGAGCTGGAAGAAGAAGATGCAGCAAATGGTTGGTGACTATCAAGCCACCTTGTCACAGGTGAGAACATACAGGAAGGAGGGGTCCCTCTGTGCCATTTTTGGTGTTGGGGAATTCATTTGCATTCCCTGGGTTTGTTGCACTAACTTTCCTTGCTGGGAGTCACAGAATTTAACTTAATTTTTCAAGAACCATGTTGTCTGGAGGTGACTTGTTTATTTTTAAACCCAGAGCCCACAATTAACAGTTTTTTTTAAGCTGGTAATTTTGTTTCATTTTTCACCTCTTTGTTATTCATTATATTAGACTTGAAGGCAGCCTTGCTGCACTGTGGTTCTTCCTCTCTTTTTTTCCACATGGCTGCCTGGTTTGCAGAGGATGCCTTCTTACAGATGTGTTCCTTCCCCTGACAAACAATTACCCCTGTTCCCCTCTGCAGGAGGCCATTAGGACATCATCACGGGTTCTGCTAAGTCATCTCACAATCACAGTTTTGTGCAATCACCTCTCATCTCAGTCTATCTAGGCACAGGCCGTGCGGGGAAACTAGCAGTCACAAAATGCAGCACCTCCAGGCATATTATTTGTTATTTTGGTCCAGGAGTGTGACAGATAATGGCCCTGTCTGAAGGTCTCATTGGCTGCAGGGGTTGGCATCATATGCAGAAAATGCAGAAAAGCCGGGACGGGTGAACACGTTCCTACTTAATGACAGCAAAAGGAACAGTTTTGCATTTTCGCTGCAGATAAAAGCACTAAAAAGGCTGACTCAAAAGGTAATGTTAGGAGAATTATTTCACTGAATAGAGCCACAAACCTAAATTTATGTCGCATCTGTTCTTTATTACTTATTGTTTATGAGCTGTGTGTGCAAATGGCAAATGTGTCAATAATTTGCTTCATATTTAGCCTAGTTATCATAGTGGAGCTAAGCATTTAACATTATTAGACTAACAAAACACCATAAAACTGGCCATTTTTAAGCTTAAATGTGCCATTTATTAGGAGATACTCCTTAAAATCCAGATGTACCAGGTGGGTTCTTCCATGCTAGACTAAGAAGAGCAGAGAACTCCACTACTTATAAACAATTTGAGAAACTGTTCACACTTTCCCCCTAGCTGTTCACACAGTTCTAACTGGTACTAAAAAAAATCCTTAATTAAATATTATGATTCCAAGGACTGTGTTAGACCTTGAAATAAATGTGCCCAAACCCGTGGGTTTTTTGATAGAAAGAAGCCAGCTGGTTTGTGGAAGACTCTCAGTCTGCATAAATGTTACAAACTGCTGAATTACTAAAAGGTCCCTTGATATATGATCTCATGTTGCTTAATAGGCCTTAGATTACTTTGGGGAAAAATGGGTTTTATTGTGTTAATCATATGAAAACGAAGTTACTAATCCCTATCTAATTATGAGGGTTTTTTTAACTTGTAATAATATCCTAATTATTTCCTCTTATTGAAACAAGTCTTGTTCTAAAAGTAATCCTCAAGAAAGCATATGGAAAACTATCCAATGAAATACCTTGGCTTTAATTTTAATTTATGTGGGTTTTGAACCATTATTTTTTGTTATTGTTGTTTCAAATATTATCAACAAATATTGTTTTGTATTGTACTCTAACAAATTCCTCTTATCTTTTGATAGCTCTCTGAGCAGAACCTTAATTCAGGTTCCATGCAAAATGTTTAGTTTATGATATTAAATCAAGTGAGTATAGACTCAGGACAATCAATCCTGAAATAAATCACAGAACAATGCAATTTAAGATTATTTGACTGCTGACAGGCAGATGATTAGATAGCATAATCATTTCCTGTACTCTGCCTGCCTCTGAAGGTACTCTGGTTTTGGGTGTTTTCTACTGCAAGGTGCAAGAGACTGGAAAACCTTGAGGTGGGGGGTGGGGGGAAGGATAAGTCTATTGAGGATAAGAAAGGAATAAGAATTTATGAGTAATTGTGTATATTCCACTGAGCAACATCTTAACCTCATGCCCAAGTTAAAATGCCTTTGCAGCAAATGAGACTGAGAACTGCAAAGTGAACCTTGTAGTCAATGGAAGGGAAAAAAACCCCATGGTTTTCCTGCAATGAGCTCATCAGGGAGCTCCTCCCTAATTTAGGCTCTAGCTTGCAAAAAAAAAAGTCTTTTTTTTGTCCTTTTTTTTTCTCTGACACTATTAGATCAAAACAGTACCCAGGCATTAGACAGTATTTATTAGCTTGTAAGGCCAGAGATAATGATCCCATTCAATCAGAACTCATGAATAATTCAGCAGTCCCAACTCCACATAATTTCTGTCTTTACTTTTAAAACCAGTAAAGCACCATTTGCATTGCCTTTTTGAGGGGAGGGGAAATGACAGTAAGCAGGAAAATAAAGCAGATTTTTTTTCTCTTGGTTCTGCTTCTCAAACATACTCAGCTCTCTTAGAATGCTGCCTCCCTTTCCTTTTTCCCCTCCTATCTCACAGAACAAAAACGACGTCAGAATAAATATTAATCATGATACTATTGAGAAGATGCTGTACACTAATTATTGTCAAGAATAGTGCTACCCATATTTATAGAGGATTTTGTAATCACTGCAATTTGTTCAGTATTGTTACTTATACTAGCTGCTATGAAGTAATTACAGGTTTTTCACTTTTTTGTGTGTGTGTGTGTTTTGTTGGATTTTTTTTGGTGGGTTTTGGGGTTTGTTTTTTTTTTCACTTTTTGGCTTTTTGTTTTAAAAGAACACCCACACTTTTTTTATTTTTTAACTTTCAGGCAAGCTTGCAAGTGATCTTTTCCCCATTAGCATTTTCTGAGGAATGAAACATTCTTTCTGTGAAATTCATTTCCTACTGCTGAGCTGAAGAAGCCCAGGCTGATGTGGTACCCATGAAGCTAAAGGAAAAGTGTGGATAGAGATAGTGCTAAAGACAATCTTGTGGCTGATACCTTGCAGCTGTGTTAATGACCCTGATACCTTGCAGGTGTGTTAATCACCCAAGAGTGGGAACAGCCTTGCCCTCACGGCTGAGGGTGTGATAAAGAGTCAGTTGGAGTCAGTTGAGGTTTGTTGGCTGTGCTGGGAGGACAAAGGGACAGGAGGTCGGTCAAGGGACAGATCAGGTGAGCCACTGTACGAGGGACAGGTGGCCATGCAAGGGACAGGAAGCAGCGAGCTGGGACTGCAGAAGGACGAGAGAAGAAGGAGAGAAAGAGCCAGAGCTGTGTGGAGCTGCACATTGGAAAGATGCATGAAAAAGGTATGAAAGACTTTTTGTATAACAAAATCCTGATACTTGAAGCCCCTGAAGTTTTTACTGAAGGACTCTGAGTGCAGTGGCCATCTTGACTATGACAGAAAAGTGCTGGGTCACACCTCCCACTGAATACCAGGCACAGGATGAATCTGAGGTTTTCAGTATCTTGGAGCCTTTCTTTACTTCCCTTGCCCAGCTTACTAAGTGTTACTTATTGTAACAGTATTTTGCTTATATTCCATGGCAGATCCCACACTGCTTTAGATATTTCCTGTTTACTTAATGCCCTTTGCTTCTTCAGGTCATGCTGAGTAGGGTAATAAAGATTTATGCTGTAGGATCTTGCTGCTGCTTTATAAACCCACTTTTGTATTTTATGTGAGCTAAATTGTGACAGCAGTGAAGTGAGTATTACGTGGCTTGGTCCTTTTCTTGGGCATCATAGGAGGGATCTGGTTCCACAGAGTCCTGGGGTGACCCTACCAGTGGGAGAGGGTTGCCATTTGCAGTGATGCTCCCCCTGCACTCCTGAGCAGGATCCCTGAAAACAAGTATCATGTTCCAAACTGCAACTACACCCTATTAAAATATTCATTACCTTGCTTACTGATGTGAGCTTCTGTAAAGAAAGAGGGATTAGAGTTCTCATAAATTGATTTTTTTTTTTGTTATAAACACAAACAGCTTTGCTGAACCGTGGGAAGGAAGGAGAAGCATTAGCAATGACATTCTGATCCTGTCAACAGCACTCCACAAGAATGCATTTCTCTGACATCTCTGTTAACGCAGCTAATGCAGATGTCAAGAAAGTCATCGCGTGCATGCGTAATGATGAGACAGAGTGGCTGTACATGCTGAATTCACATCTACGATGCTGTGGGAAATACACAAATTATCTTCCCATTTTTGTATGAGTCATTGGCCTACCTTTCCATATCTGGGATGACATATCCTTGGAAAAGGGATAGGAAGAAGGGTTTTCCTGAGAAAGCATTTTAAGGGCTGAAGATTGGGTTCTAAACATACTGGAGAGTACATGTGCTTACTGTGGATGTACTTGATGTGCTTCTTTATCAAGTAGAACAGAAAACAAGTGAACTAAAACCTAATTGTTTTCCTTCATGGATTTATATCAGTGTTTGAAGAAGGAGAAGGCATTCTGGCCACATTTGAACCCAAATATTTAGATGGCAAATAAGCAGCAGCTCAGCAAGCTGCAGCTTAAGAAAAGACTGTCAATAAATCCTGAGGGACTACAGATATATTTGTGAACTTCCAGAGTCTGTCTGAGTGAGAATGTTTGTGTATTCATGTCAGTCATTAATTAAAGTCCTCTTGGGAGATTTTAAGATCTTCATCTTGGATTAGTGAAACTGAGCAAAAGGACAAATTGAGCTCTGCAAATTGCCAGAAAGATGGTGAGTAGTGAGTGAAAAGGATGTTCTGATTCAGATATCATTGATTTCCTTATATGTATCATGGTATGAGAACTGCTGGTTTAAGGGGCATCATCAACCAAACATTTACTCTGCTAGTAGAAAAGCTGCAATGATACTTGTATTAACAGTTGATGCTAAACAGTAAGAAACCCCAGAAATTTAGGGCAAAGCTGTGTTCAATTTAGCCTAAACTAATGTAGTGCTCACAAACTTTTCCACCAGTTTTTAGTTATGTCTTTGCAGAGGAGTTTGAAATCGAAGTATGAAAGAAATAATACCTATACAACTGAAAGTTTAAGCTCATCCTTGTGTACCCTCTGACCAGCCCTCATATTTAGAGGAAATAAATTCAAGTCCTGGTGTAGAGGAATATGGATGTAATAGGGAACATGAAAACATAAATGTGAATGCCTGAGTGGTCTGGTGAGCTCTGAAAGTAAAATTGGATCTGTGGAGTGATGCAGGCAAGGCCCCAGTGTTCATCACAAGTGCTGGGTGTTTCGGTCAGGCTGCCTGTCTCTCCAGGTCCCATGGGCTGAATACCCTTTGGCAGCAGGTGCACAGGAGATGCCTCTGGTTTCATCCAGGGGATTGTGCAGCCTGAGAGGGCCCTGCAATATGAGGCAAAATGTGGTGAATTGGGATGACAAGGTAGAAAAATGAATTCTGGATTTGAAACAGAATGCTGATTTACTTTCTGATATGCTGATACCTTCTGATATTCTTTAGTGCTGGTAGCTATGTCTAAGTGATATAAGGCTTAGCTGGGTTCCAGTGAACTCAGAAGGATTTTACTTGAGTTGGTGTTTGTGGGAAAGGGGATCAGATATTGGGGTTTGCCAAAAAGGGACATTCTGGCTTAAGCCGGTGTAAATTTAGATGTCAGCACATGTGACTGTGATTGCCAAATAGGAATCCAAATGTGCAGCCCCCAGATATAATTCAAACCATATGAAACAGATCTGTAAAGTAAATCAAGTCTCATGTGTTTCACCCAGGGACAAATTTAAGCAGTTGAGTTAACTTAGTATGAAAAGTCCTTAGATTTTAAAAATAAATGCAACAATGATAATATGTGAACAGAATCCATGTTCTTTATTGGGATGTACAAGGCACAAAATCACCAACCAGGCAAGGGAGGGGATTGTCCCCTCTGCTCTGCACTGGGGCAGCCTCATCTCGAGTGCTGGGGGCAGTTTTGGGCACCACAATGTAAGAAAGACACCAAACTATTAGAGAGCATCCAAAGGAGGGCAGTGAAGATGGTGAAGGGTTTTGAGGGGAGGCTGTATGAGGAGCAGCTGAGGGCACTTGGTCAGTTCAGCCTGGAGGAGACTGAGGGGAGCCCTCAGTGCAGTGACAGCTTCCTCCTGAGGGGAGGAGGAGGAACAGGCACTGATCTCTGCTCTGTGCTGACCAGGGACAGCACCTGAGGGAGTGGCCTGAGGTTGTCTCAGGGGGTTTGGGTTGGATAGTAGGAAAAGATTCTTCCCCCAGGGGGTGGTTGGGCACTGGAACAGGCTCTCCAGGGCAGTGGTCACAGCACCAAGCCTGGCAGAGCTCAGGAAGTGTTTGAACAATGCTTTCAGGCAGATGGTATAATTCTTGGTAATGGTGCTGAGCAGGGCCAGCAGTTGGACTCGATGATCCTTGTGGGTCTCTTCCAACTCAGGATTTGTGGTTCTGTGATTTTCCTTATCGTGAGCTGTATAATTCAGCACACAACCATCACAGCATTACTTGCTACTACAAACTCTGTGATGGATAACAATGTATACGCACCCTGGCCCAGGGAGCTTAAAGTCAAAGTGATAATCCTAAATATCATTATATATATCTAACTTCACGTTTGAATTCAGTGGGGCACAGAGGTGCACACAGTTGAACAAGCATGTGAGTAATGATTTTCCAGAACAGAACACAGCTTAAATCTTCATGGGGCAAAGGCCAATTATAATATGCCCTGAATGTTTGTATATGAAGCATTTCCCTCTTCATTTGGTGGGGGAGCAATGCCATTTTTCTTGTATTGCCTTGCTTGTGATGGTTTCTACAAAACAAGCAAAAGTTTAAGAAGGAATTTAGAGTCTTGTTCCAGGCCCATGTAATGCCAAAAATTTCTACCCCACCACCCTATTTCCTCCCTCATTCTTAAATTAATCAGGTTGTCTTGCAGTGCTTATGAGAAGCTCTGCCCAGTACCAAGCTGTGCATCAGGAGTTACCTGCAGCAGTTTTATTTTCAGCACTGTCTGCAGCAGTTGCACTGACACATACCAGAGTGCAGAAGTAAAATAACCTGCAGCTTTCTCCCAGTGTCAGCTGTCTCAGCATCAGAGTTCAGCATTTGAATGTTCTGATCTCTTATAGGATTCCTGAGCTAAGCAAAAATATGCTGCAAAGTCCATTCAAACTCTACTAATGATGTATTTAAGCCTTTGGAAGTTAAAACCTTATCCTACTTTCTCTGAAGGTGATGGGAGTCCTGCAACTGACTTCAGTGGGAACAGGATTGGGGCCTAAGTCACTAAATAACATTTTCCATGGTAATAATTAATAACAGCAGTTTTGAAGCTAAAAAAATTTTCCTTTTTCTTTTTTTTTCCGTAATGCAAGTATCCAAAATTGCAGGTGGATTTAGGAAGAGAATCAAACAATTATCTGAGGTTTGTCCAGGGACGACAAGCTCTGAAATCAGGACATATCCAGGGCTGCAGGCTGTGTGAGATACTGTAGGATGGATTAAGAACTATCAAATGCTGTAAGAGAAAGGTAAGTATTATTGATTGGGGGTGGGCTAGGGAAATAATATGCTAATAAGGTGCATTGCAGAGGTCTTAAATCCTGGCAGATGCATTTTTCTAGGGGGATGTTTGTAGTGTGAGGGGTTCCAGAAGATATGTCTGAAAGGAGACCCAAGGGGAAGTTTAGTCAATCTTGGATGCTTTTTAAAAATATTGTCTTGCCTTGTGGTTAAATAATGAATGCAAATCTCCTTTCATGGATTTAAAGCTCTGATTGCTGACATGGGAAAACCAGAAAGGTTTTGTTGTTTTTTCTTCTCTTTTTTTTTCTCTTTTGTAAAATAACACCAAATGACATGGATATCTCTTTGTTCTCACATACAAATTTATCTTTGTTTTAAGATAAAAGGAGCACCAGATGTGACTGGGACTGCATTAGCAGAAAAGAGCTGTGCAGAGTATTGTGGTTTTCATTTGTCAGGGTTGTTGGAAACATTTCTGTAAGTGTCTTTCAGAGGACAGCAGTGTAGCTTGCAGCTTGGGGTTCAAGGAAATTGAAAAATACAATCAAGTCTCTCCAATTTAGCAACAGAACTGTGATGTGTGCAACAGTGCACCCTGGCTATTATCCAGTTGGGTTTCATTAATTCTAGTCCTTCCATGTGCAAATTTATAACATCACATGATGTCACTCACATATTGAATAGTGCCATCATATCCAGTTGCAAACTTTGCACACAATCCCCAGGCAGAATTTTGGTTTTGATCATATATGATACTATGCTAAATTGTGTGGTATTTTGTCCCATTCCCAGCATGGTGATTTGGCCTTTCCCAAAGCCTAAGACAAGGAATGCATCTTTCTGAGATTGTGGACAATCTTCTCCCTATCTTGTTCCCATTTTGAATAAAATGAATACACAGTACAGCCATGTAAACAAGAAATGGGGAATCAGCCCTTCTGTGGTTATGGACAGAGTATACCAGAGACAACTTACCCTTCTTTTCAAGAAATAATCTCAAATTATGTTCTGTTTACTGTCGAGTTAGAAGCAGTAAATGTGCAGGCAGTGATTCTGCAAGTTATTACTCATCAACTGGCTGTCAGTAATTACTTCTTGTGTTCCCAAACTTGTAGAAATCATGAGAGAATTTAGGTGATGTCCTCAATTGATGAAGATGATCTGTTATTTCAAAGTAACCTTGCTTTCCATCAAAAGAGACACTATCTCCCCAAGGAACTTGGAAATGTAATACAATAATACTTAACCTGATTAAACTAAGTAACTGAGCGGGAAGTAACTTATATTGCATGACTTTAAAGAATCTGTCTATTAGCTGCTCTGTTATATTGCAGCCCTCATTAGCAAGATAATTCATCATACTGGAAAATGTGAATTGTGCTTTATGAATTAGTATAATAATATTCTGCACCTGGTAGTTATTAATTCCAGTTCAGTCTGATTTATCATAACATTAAACTATTCAGTGTTTGAATAGAAAAGAAGTTAGTTTTCATGTTGTTCCAAGATACAGTGTGTACAATGTTTCAGAATAATAATTAGATATTGGATACTACCATACTTTCTGAGGCAGAGATAGTGATTGCTTGAAAATGATATTTAAATGACCCTACTCTGTTTAGAAACCATATAGCCTAAATTGTACCATCCATTGCTGCTGGATGGACCTCTACAAGAACATTTCTTTCAATGAGAAATGACACTATTTTTGTGCTGACAGCTTCTGTGTAATAATAGTGTTAGGTTTTGCCAACGAGCTACAATTGTTTCTAATATGACAGTTTGTTGAATTGTTGAATTTTGAATGGAGAGTAATTGAAAATGTACATTACTGTGGACTTCACTGGGTGAGGGAGAGTGGAATTGGAATTTGCTTCTGGCTCTAGTCTTGTTTAAAATGCACATGATGCAGTTCTGATTGTGTGAACAATTTTTTAAACCAGTCTTAGAAAACAGTCATTTACCAGCAGTTAGCAAAGAGATTATGCTGGGGAGATGATACAAAAATGTGTATATTGACTAAAATTGAGATAGATTGCTTTAGCTTATTCTACATGCTATTTCTAATAATATTGAATGTCACTAACGATTTCCCTCAGAGAATCCCAGAATCCTTTATAAGCATTTAATGAATTTTCTTTTGAAAAACAAGATATGTCAGTGTTGAAAGTACAGGAACACATGGTAAAGTAGTTAGTAGTGAGAAGAGAGTGTTGATTCCCTGCTTTAGCCTCTCTGTTGGGACATTTTCCTTGGAGCTGTGACAGAGTCAAAGCAAAGTTTGATCTGAGATATTGCAGTGTCTGGTAGAACAACCTGGCACACTTCTACCAAGGAGTTGGCAAAATTGACTGTGAGGACTTAGGTCATGTTAGTGGTGGAAGAGCTTGATTCTTGCTGTCAGGGATCGGAGGCAAGTTCTCTAGTGAGTCACACCAGGTTTCATATGGATCTACAGCTCTGGGTGTCAATGGCATTGCTCACTACACTCACCAGGATGCTTGAGAAGAGAAAGAAATTCTGTGTTGAACACAGAAAATGCACTTGTCTCATTCTGTGCTGCTGGCCCTCTTCCTCTCGGGATAGCTAGTATCCATATTTTTATTCTCACACCATTTCTTTACTGTCTAAAACTCATTTTTGTGGCCGGATGAGTCTCTTGCTCAGCTTTGTACATGGAACTCTAAGGGAACAACAGTTTAGAATCTTATGCTTGCCCTTGTATTAGGTAATTACTTAATTACTGTGTTTTGGAGAAGCTTGTCAAAATCTTTAGGTAAGTACCTGTGGAAAGCCATGGCTAGCTTTAATTCCCTTCTTGTTTGGAGCCTTTAAATAAAATTGTCTTCCACTCTGATAGTGTTCCCAATTAGAAAAGACATTCCTTAACTGAGTATAATGGTATAATGTAATAAATTCAAAAAAATTCATAAGTGATATCATGTCAATTTTGTGGTTTTTTTCATTTGCAAAGTACTTTTCAGTAATCATTTTGTATATGTTACTAAATATCTCAATATGTAGAGGTATCTTATGCTAGGTTTATTCATGGTTCACATCACAAAATCTTTCATTTGTTTAAGAACTTGTGTTCCTAAAATAAATACAAATGTCTTTGTTGGAGTAGGGTTTTCCATTTAGCATATTGCATTGTTTAAAGGGTAATCATTTGTACACACTGGAAATATATAGGTTTTGATTGTATTTTAGATGCTTCTAAGATCAGAGCAAATATGAGTCTCCATAAATGGTCTAAGCTAAAGAGCTGTGAAAAGAATGGATTTTCAATTTTCTGAACAAAATGAACTCCCCCAAATTATTTTAGCTCAAGTGAAACATTTTTCCAACCTGAAATGGATTTTTAACATCTTCCTGATATTAATTTTTGTCGGTTTAAAATACTTCGTATGAAAGACTCCATAATGCTTTCAGAAACCTTGAAATAAAATGTTTCAGAATTGCACGTGTTCCGGATTTAATTTTTTTGACCAGTGCTGCCTGGTGAATTAGGTCCAAGTTGGCAGATAGGTATGGCAGACCTGACTACTTTTCTGAGTGAATAAATTATTTGTCTGAAAAGTTTTAGCATGGTGTACTTCTGGCAGAAATTCATCTGGGTGACTGCCACCTTTTCTTTCTTCCAGTTCAGATCCAGGTGTGAGAGGTGAGGTTTTTCCCATTTACTGACAGCACATAGACACCACTTTAGCTGGTCTAAATCAGCATAGCTCTGGTAGATTTCTGCCTGCTGAGGTGCTGTCCCCTTCTCTTCATTACTAATGCCTTAAAATCGTTCTGGCTTGATTTTCAGTTAGTTCACCTTGACTTATTGTCCTTCATTATTTTAATATTCATTTATGTTTTTGATCACCTGCTGACTGAATCATTTTTGAGCCCTTGTATTTCATTGCAATAACTAATTTCTAATACTAACAATCTTGACTCTTCTAATAATTGTTTATTTTGTTTTTGCCTCTTTTTATTTTGTTGTCCTCATTAATCTTCTGTTACAGAATTTTTTTCTGACACTTCAACTTTTTTCATCAGGATGATGATTAATAATTTACATTTTACTTATTTAAACGCTTATCATTTCTTCCCCTTAAACAGTGAAAATTGCTGTAGAGTCCATTAAAATCCCTCAGCTAATTCCTGGTGGGTTCTGGCAATCTATGTGAGTTCTTGTTGCTAGAATAGCTTTTCTTGAGGATAAGTAATCCTGATTTTCTTTCTTTGGCTTGGATCTGGCAACATACAGGAACCAGTAAACAGTTTAAAGTTTTGAACAGGAATTTCAAATAGGAAAACCATTCTGTTTCCACTGCTTTAGCTGTTTATTGATGTTATCTCTATGTAGTGCTGCTATTCTACTTCTGATGGGAACCTTGGCAGCAAACCTCTGGTTTCTGCCAGTGCAGAGGAAATGTAGGGCGATATTGTTGGTCAAATCCTGCATCAAAGGTAGTCCCATGTGTGAGATGAATCTTTGCTTTGCACAGCAACTCATTTTCTCTGTGTGGATGCTCTGAAGAGGAGAAAAAGCTGCTACTTCAAGTTAACGTTTGACTGTGAATAATTTACTAACACTGATATTCTTCTAGTTCTGTGAATATTTTATGATAAGCTTTGGGAAGAATCTGTAAATTCAAGTGTGAGATCAGCATGAAAAATGGCTTCAATTTAGGTTTCTCTGAGTGTATTCACTATTTTGTAACCATGCTCCTGCTCAATTTGATGCAGTACACATGACTAGGTATAAATTAAGAACTAGGTTAATTGTTACAGTACAGATTTTGTGTGGTGTACTGAGGAAAGACCTTTCAGCAGTAGATCACCAGACATTCTTCCTAATTTTGGCCCAGTCATTTAACAATCCTTTATTTTAGTTTATCTGTCATGACATGAAAGTGATGTGATGGAGAAAACCTGAAGTGAAATCTTTTGTATACTTCACCTGAGAATTTCATTGTGTTTTAACTTCACCATTTAAAAGATCAAATTGCTTTGGTTCTGAGGTTATCATTCTTGTTTTCCTTTTGCAAGTGCTGATTGTTAGAACTTCAAATGTATCTGCAGCTTATAGATGTCTAAGAACACAAAGCAAAGCACATGTAAAATCTGCCTTTGGTGCTTTCATTGGATAGTATTTCTCTCTGAGTCTGATTTCTCATTCTAAAGCTCTCTACTGTAAAGGGGAATCAAAATCAGGTATTGTGTGTTGGTTTGGGACTGAGGAGGTTCACAGAGGCTCAGGGAATATGTGCAGAGGTGCTATTCCCTAGCTGTACAAACTGGAGCTCCTGCTGGCATTCACCCATGGAAGCTGTGGAATGTATTAATTCCTAGGGCTGGGTACACAGTGCTAATAGAAAAATCAGCCCTGCAAAGTATTTTCAGAATGTTTCCTTTTCTGTTCAGAGCACCTCTGTTGCTAAAGGCTTGCAAAAAACGAACCACTGCTTGAAGTGGAGGGGGAAAAATCAGCTATGGTTTTGATCTCAGCAGGAGCCAGGAGTCAGGAGCTGCTGATTCTGACAGAGGTGCAATCCTGATTTTTGTATGAAATGGGGGCTGTGGGGGTCCTGGCTCATGGTAATAGCTTGTTCTTGCATGTCAGCACTGCTGGAGCTGCAGCAGTCCCCCGCAAGCTCACAAAGGGAGATGTGCCACTCTGAAAAGACAAAGTCTGTTGTCTGGGGATCTCCTGGCTTCAATTAAGTCTGAACTCACCTGGGGATGATGTTTTCCAGCAGCCTGGATCTTGCAACCACCTCTCTCAGCTGACTCGTGGGATCTTCTCCTTCCAGCCAGCACCCCTGCCTGGGCAGGGCAGGGCAGCCCCTCCTGCACCCAGGGGAACACAGGCTCTGTGGCAGCCTGGGTTTTGCAGGGACTAGAGCAAGCACATTTCCTCTCTCCCCAAAATTCCCAAGACAGCCCAGGAGTTGCGGAGCTGCTTGTGCATTTGTGACAGGCAATAGCTCTGGAGTCAGGCCACTCTGCTGTGCTTTTGAAGACCTACAGAGAATAGTGGCTCTTCCCAGGTAGCTGCAGGCAGCGCAGCTACAGCTCTCTCTCCCGAGAGCTGGCAGCTTGTCTGTCTTCCAGCTCAGTGAGGGATGGTGCAGCACGTGGAGTGCTGGGTACCACATCCTCCAGAGAGCATGAGCACCTCAAGGAGTAATGATGAAAACAGATCTTTCTAATAAGCTGAATGCCATTATCAGCTCTCATTTTCAGGGTCTCTGGTGTTGTGTAAAAGCCTGAACAATATTTAAATGACATTTTAATAATGGTAAAAAAAAAGAATCAGAGTATTTTAGCATGTGGCTCTGTGTGTGAAGGACTAAAATAAACCTTGAGCAGTGTGCCATGACAGTGCATGTCTTTCCTAGTATTGAAGAAAGGTTGTGTGTTAGGGGGGATTTTGCTAGGTGAATATTTATTCTTATAAGCCAGTGCCAATACATTTCTGATTAGGACATGCTGTTCTGCAGTGCAAGTTGTGACCAACAGTTTTCAAATATCTTTGTGGCATCTTAAGATTTATTTAAAAGCTTCTCCTTGGTCAGGCAAGGGGTTGAGTGTGATCTTTCCAAAACCTGCTGAAATGCAAATAAGTCCATGAATTCGGAATTACTAGACTTCAAAGCAGTTTTCTTCTGTTTCCAGCCCAGAGAGAGTGATTGTAACTTCAAGCAATGTTTGAAAGGACCAAAATGGAAGCACAGAAGTAATTTTGGTTTGCTGATCCAGTGGCAGGAGAAGCTGTTTGAGGGAAGACAAAGCACCACCAACACTGGAACATCATGAAGGCCAGATACGGTATCTCTATTTGAGTGCCATTTACTCACCTGCAGGAATCCCAATTAACTGGAATTACCACCCCAATTAAGCAGCAGTCCTTGCCATTAAGTATCATTAGGCTTAATTTGGTTCCCTGGGAAATGTCCCGATTAAGCGGATTTCATGATTAAGCACCTGTAATAAATGTTTTAACTTACATGTAAAATTCTTTTTTATTTCATAGAATCTGATCACTAGCACCCAAATAGCAACTAGTATGCCAACTACTACTTTTGTAATTTTGATTTATTAACTGGCTTGTATATGCTAACTTCCTATCTTGTCTTTGCAAAGTTTTGACAAGGAAATCCTTATATTTTTATGTAGTGATTTTGTAATGCAAACATATCCCTCCATATCTGTCTGACAACCTGCTTAATATTTTGTCACTGTTTCTTAAGAGACCAGCAAACCTCATGTGAACATCAGTCATATTTTGAGGAAACACCTCATTTGCTACGCTTTGGCCAGCTGCCATTTTCAACTTGATGGAAAGATAATATTTCACAACCAGAAATGGGTATAAAAAACATCTCCAGTACCAAAATGTTCAAATGACCATGCATCAGGTCTCATTTTTCTAAAACTAGGTGATAAGAGGTAAGATGTTTTGTAGGAAAGATCTCTTGCCTGAATCTATGGCCTAAAGTAGGGCTCATGTTGCAGATTCCAGGAGAATGTGGAGGTACCTGGCCAGCTGTAAATCAGGAACCACATCACCCCAGCCATGGCATTCCAATTCTTTGTTGGGGTTAATTTACTCTGCAGCTCATGAAATAAAGCCTCTCTTGAGGGACTAGCAATATAGTGAGAAATGGAATGGAGAACTGTGGGGTCTAGCACTGCAAATGCATGAAAACCCAATACAGCTGGTCTGAGTGTGGGCTGGTGAGATGTGGTTTACAGACAGGGAAGACAACCAAGGTTCCTCGCAGTACTGAAAACTCACATATAATCATGGTCTCAGATTTGCAAGTCTTGTCTTGAATAGCAACAAATGTGTTTGCCCAAGAAACATGGTATCACTGAAAAGTGTTTCCTTGTGAATCCCAGAATGTTTTCTTGAAGCATCTCTGATTCACTCACCCTACTAATCCAAAGCCAGGATTGAAAAGATTCTCACCAGGGATTTTTTGCCTTATGGCAAAGCACAAATTTAATATGAATTGATTGTAAATGTTGTTAAATGATCACAGAAGCACCTTACTCCTCTAAAGGAAGAGATGAAGTTTACTTTTTTTGCTGAATTTAAATTTACACATCAGATTAAATAGAATATGTGTGGGCAAAATTTATTAAAAATAACCAAGGAAGAAGCAAGGAAAAGGAAGTGGTTATTTCTCTAAGATATTAAACTGAAAAGGCATAAAATGGATCAGAATAAGAGACTTCTTTAATCAGCCCTCTTGAATAGGAAAGTATGACCAAGGAATCCCTTTGTATGTGTAAAGATCAAGAGAGTTTAATCACAAAATAGTGATGGGAACACACATTAATTTATGGGATCAGAAGACACTGAAAGAAGTGGAAGGGAGTACTTCATGGTATTATGTAGAAAGGGTTTAAACATTGTGAACTTGTGCCATGTACAAATGGGGAAAAAATTTAAGAGGTCTTATAGGGAAGGGAAACCCTTCTACACAGAGTTCTATATACATGCAGATATGCTTTGGGTTCCTCCAAGGCTAAGGAAAGCATACCAAGAAGAACAGAAACTGTTCTAAATATTTTTCAAATCTCAGAGGTATGCTTCTCTCTCTTTCCCTCTTCTCCTTCTCAGCCTCTTTCTGCCCCTCTCTCTCTTTCTCTCTTCTTCTGGCTCTCTAGCTCCTCTCTTTCCCCCACCATAAAGTACTCAGCAGCAGAAATAAGATGAGAAATTTTTGCAGTTTCCTTTAGATAAACCCTGCAATTGCACTGGTCAGAGAAAAAAATATTCAGATTATAAATTGCTTAATGTAGGTTTTTCTTTTGATGTGTGTATAACTCCCATAAATGTTAATGCTAGGTCTGGGCTTCAAAAGGAGAATATATCCCTTGCTGTACTGTAGAGTTAAGACATAAGAAAATTTAGAGAACTGAAAAACCCATCTGCCTTGGCACTCCTAGTATTTAGGAGTGTAGTTTTTGGATTACAAAGAAACAAGATAATTAATCCTTCTACATAAAATTTTCTAGGTTTTCTGCATACCAAAATATCAGTTTATTAATATCAGTTCATCAATTTCTGTCAAGTTATCAAATATCATATTAAAACATCAAATTATTTTGATGTTTTTCTCCTTGGTTGCCTTGATTTCTGTATTAACTTTTTCTTTTCCCTCCAACACTTAACATGTAAAATAAAACTTGGCCAACTGAGCCCCTCACAGTGCTTGTGTGGCAGGACTGAGGGATGGATCATGGACAAAAAGGCCACCTGACCTTAAATCTTCTTGTGCACTGTGTGATTGGAGAATGCTAGTGTAGGTCTTGAAAAGAATTCATTGTAAAGGTTGGGAAGAAGTCCAGATAATATGAATAAGTGCATCAATAGCTATAGCCCTACCTGTAAACCTGGAAATTATCATCTGCCACAGCTCTGGGTTTCAACAAAGAAAATGTGAGTGCTGTTCCATTAAACCAAACCCTTTAATCTGAATATCATGGTATTCCTCCTAGAGCCTGAGTCACCTAAAAATGGTGAGCCAAATGCTGTGTCACCCAGAGCTATGGAAATGGGCTGCTGGTTGGAGAGCACACCCACTCATGGATGGCAGCCTCCACAGGATGGCCTTTTCTGAGGACCAGAAGATATGAGGAGAGAAGCAGTCTGCTACCTGAGATGATGTGCCCAAAGATAATGCTTTTTCACTCTTCCATAATGTAAATATTAACTGGGGTGGTCTGTTTGTGCTGCCAAAGTGCATATTTTAGTGGCTGTGTGCTTTCTTCTGTTTGGTCACCTTTCTGGAAAATGGAGCTGTAAGAGGGCAGTGAACAGCTGCACATGATGAGAGAGATCATGGTTGATCTCTTGGGTTGAGACCAAGAAAGAAATCATGAGGGGCATTTCATACAGTGCTGTTGGATATTCTAGTATGGGAGGTGATTTTGAGAGCACGATGGAGGTCTCAGCCACTGCAGACGTTCCATGCAGTCTTGAGCAAAACAATATGGAGCAGAACTCCTCTGATTTTGTAGGTCAAAATGACAGAGCGTTTTTCCACTTGCTTATGTTTCCTGCAAAGGTGCCTTTTCTAGACAGGAAACAATCATGTGTGTACTTCCTTCCAAGGAGGACTTTGCTGGTCTTTTCCAAAAAAAAAAAAAGGATGTTTTGTGGTGTTTATCCACAGTGACTTCAAGATGTATCAGTGAATTTCAAACAGTCTCAGAGACAAGTGCCTCAGTTTTAAATGTGTATTGCTGCTTCCTACTGCTTGAATCCCTTGAAGCACAGTGAAATTCTCAGCACAATAAAAAATGATGCTTTAGAAACCATTTCCTTAGCTGAGGCCTGTATCTTGCACTGATGTGAGAGATATTTTATCCATATGGGGAAAAGCAGAGGCGGGACCTCTAACTCAAACATTACTCTCTTTAAAAAGCAGGGCTGCAAACCTCTCTATAAGCACTGAAAATAATCAGGAGAATATCTTGCGTGGAGTAACTTACTATTAATTAGTAAAAATAAAATAATTCAGCCAGCATGGTAAGCAATATTCTATTATTTCTACTAAAATAACTGATGAGATATACTAGAGAGCACAATTAAACAGAAAAATCTGCAGATTTCTGCCTTCATTTATAAAGTCAGGTTTATTTCTGAGACCTCTGTATGCCATCCTATGTGATTTTTTTGGTAATCAATACTGGGTGAAAAAAAAATTCAATTGTTAACAGAAGGCTTAGTGATCAAAAGTAACATGTTAGGGAAGAAATACTTCTGCTAACTGTTATGTATTGTGCTCTTTATTTCCTATTTTATTTTTATTGCCCTGAACAACATGATGGTAAAATGCTGGCCTGTATCTTCCCCCCTTCTGATCATCTGATCTCAAACAATTGTTTGAATTCTGAAAAAGAGGTCTCTTTATTATTATTTTTGTGTTTTCATGTTATGAGAAATCCTCCTGAGGAGAGGGCTGGTATCTGTGGAAAGCATCTGACTTCTGAACAGATTGTGGGTTAAAGGAGTCACTTGGACAATACAAATAAGTAGTCATTTATTATATGCAAATATAACAGGTTGACATAAAACCCATGACTTCAGTCAACTAGAAAATAATACTTTAACTGAAATATGGTTTTGAAGTTGCTGTTTAGCTTCGTATAAGGGGAGAAAATCTCCTGTAGCTCAGATGGGCTTATTTGAAACCAAAGCTTTTGATGTTATAATGTGCAGTCTAAATTCATTAATCCCTCTGTTAAAAAAAAAAAGGAAAAAAAAAAAAAAAAGAAAAAAAGAAGTCTCTTAAATGAGTAATAAACATAATAATGAAAATAACTGCCATGAGTTACATCACACTTAGTGTTCCAGCTAAAGACGAAAATTAACTTTGGAAACAGGTTACGCTAAATGAATTTAATTTGTGTTTTGATACAGAATGTTTAAACATGTTGTTATTTCTGGCACCAGGGCTGATAGCTATTAAATGAGAACATCTAAGAACATCAAAGGAACTGGACCTTTTATACTCTTCAGCACCCCCTTGGAGATGTTTATCTGGGCTGTTATCTGGATCCCATACAAGCATCGAACAATGTGCCAGTTTCACCAAGTTACTCTCTTTTTCCAAAAGTTCTGACGCATGCATTTCCTGCACAAATGTTCCATATTTTAGAGTTCACTACAAGTGCACAAATAGAAGTAGTTTGTACTAACAGACTTGATTGTAGATACTTGAAGTTTTCCTTCTATAAAGTATTTGAAATAGAAAAGAAAACTTCCTTCTGTTTGACTCAAACTAAGTTTCCAGATGTCAGGGTCAAAGGTTGGAGATAAAAGTATCAGGTTTTGGCCTAGTCTAACTAGACTCCAGACCCAAATGTGTGAGATCTTCCCTAGAGGGGGTTCCTTTTGTGCTGGTTCATTTTTCTTCTTTAGCTTCTCCCAGTAAGAGGTCCCATTCCATGCTGCTGAATTATGATACTTCATCTCAATCGTTAAGACACTTAAAACTTGTATTTACTGTTTAACACTTGGCTGCAAGTCAAACCTTTTAAATATCTCTTTTTAAAACTTTTCCACTTTTGAAGGCTGTTAATTCTTTTCTTCCTGGGGCTTCGGTGACTGTGTGTGGGTCTTCTTGGCTGACATTACAAGACTCCTGCTTCAACTATGCCAACAGTGTGCAGTAAAACAAGAGGCCTTACAATTTACACAGAGCCTCAGTAGATGTATAAAGGCTACAGGATATTAGCCCTGCTCTCCCCTTGGCATGTTCACTGGCTTTTTGGTTTGTGTCTTTCCACCAGCAGCTGAAACTCCTTAACTACCTGAGAGAAAAATCTAAAATCGGTGTACAAATGAACAGAAGAGCCTGAAAAGTGGATGAGTCAAATGCAAATGTAAATATTAGGGTTTAATACAATAAAATGAAGGCTGTGAGGGCTAATTGCACAAGTTACAGTTCAGGTCTAACCCATTTCTGGTCACAGGGTGAGTGCTTCAGCTAAACCCTGAAGGTCTGCATGTGTGAAGAAAGCACCCATCTGGTCAGAGAGGAGCTGTGGAGCCAAGAGACCCTGGAGGCATTCTTCCTGCACTCCAGCTCCGTGGGGAAAAAAGGTACGGCTTGGTTACGGATCCTGACTTTGCTCATTCTCCTGCTCTGCATTTCCTTAGGCATCCACATTCCCATGTGGTACACAAATGTGCATGCTCCCTGTGCCTTCCCCACAGTGCTGCCCTGTCTCACTCGTGGAAGCATGCCAATTCTTCAGCATTTGGCAAAGAAGGCAGAGCACAGTCTGAGAGGTGACCAGCACTGTGACATTCAGTGCACAGTTTGGAGAGAACAGTTTCTTAAAGGTGGCCTCAGAGATGGGATTTTACTCTGTTAAATCACTCCATTGAGCAGGAAACAAAAGAAGATCTTTCACAGGTACTAGAGGAATAACTAATAAAATCACTAAGGATAATTGAACTGGCATTTGCAGATGCAGACCTAAGGCAAGGAAGTAAAGTTGCATGAAGGAACCTAGAGCCATTATTTATACTGGAAGAAAGGTTCACCTCCAGGTGCCAATTTCTACCTTAGTGCAGAAAAGCACTTCAGGATATCACAAAAAGCAGAGACAGAAGACACCTTTTAGGTTGCCAAGTTTAGTCCCTGGTGAATATTGGGTTTTCCCCATGTGTGCAGTGTGATGCTTTGTACTGTCTGGTTTAAACAATTCAGACAATAGGAACTTGACTACTTCCCTCGATGGTAATGTTATGAGCAGTTTGAAAGGCGTTTGCTTTTGCTTTTTCTATGACAGGGCAATTAGGGAAGTCAGATGCCTGCTATGGTTGGAAGTCCCTCGAGGAATGAGGTAGTAGGAGAGTCTGCAAGTTATGGTGGTGTGGAAAAAAGGCCTTTCTTTGTAAGCTGTCAAGGAGTTCTGTGCACGAGGGCAGTGGCACAGAAAGTCAAATGAACAGTGAAATCAGTGGAGGAAATGGATGCTGACAGAACAAAACATTGAGGGAGACTTCACAAATGGCAGATCTAGTCTGAGTTCAGGTCAGTAATCATTAACAAGTTGGTGCAGTTGTAGAAATTGGACTTCCTGTAGATAGGGGACTGTCACAGTGGGACTATGATAAAGATGAGCTCAAAGAGACAAGGAAATGCCAGACAGATAGGAATGAGAAAAATTTCCATAGTAAAATCCTGGGGTCAGGATGTGCTGGAGCCTTGCTGGTAGTAAAGCAGCAGTGGTTGTGGGCTGGGGCAGAGAAGAAAGTCTGGGCTGGATGAGATACAGGAAGAAGGAGGAAGGGTAGACAGTCTCACAATGAGGCAGAGCAATATTTGATATACTGTCCATGCATTAAGGTTGGTAAACATGATTATTATAAGTAATTATTTTAATGTTCCTAGAGCAGGGAAAAGAAAGTTCCCATCTGTTTTGCTCTACTGCAAATACCTGAATTATTCCTGTGTGTTAATATATATATATATTAGCATCATGGTAATAATAATTTTCATGAAGGAGCCCACATTGTGGTGATTTTTGCAGCTGCTATTTTATACTTTGCTTCTTTACACACAGGCACTTTTTGCTTCAGATGACTTGTTTGGTTTGGTTTCAAGTAAATCCACACTAAAGGGTTACCCTTGTTCACCTGCTGTCTCGTGATGAAATTCTGCTTCTCTTCAGTTACTCCACTTATTCTGACTTATTTTATCCCCTGCCCACTCTGAAATAACAGAACTTCTTCTCAGGTATTTTTGTTTGTCAGCTACTTACAGGCCAACTCTTTTGGGCAAAATTCTCCCTTGACCCTTGCAAGCCCCTGAACTCCCATCCAGTGGAAGCTCTCTGAAGTTGGGATTTATGTAAGGTCCAACAAAAATCCACATGATTCCCTCCTTTTTACTGGTCCACCAGTAAACTCAGGCAGGAATTAGAGAAGTAACCAGAAAGCTCAGGAGAAACTCAGGAATTAAGGCACAGTTCTTCATGGCTCTCAGCTGCAGAGCAGCTCAGTGAAATACTCCCATTGGTGCCTTTTAACAAGATTGAACTGCCTTTTAAGCAAGTTACGCCATATTTTATACCTTTCTAGTTAAGAGGTCAAAAACCATATATGTTTCCACCAGTATTTTAAAAATTAACCTGGAGCTTTTGAAAATGTTAGCACTTGATTCTTTCTGAGGCCTGTGTGACTTGAAACATTTTAAAATGTAAGTTTGTTTTTATTATTAGATTTCATAAACTCTGTCCCTTTACATATTTTTCTGTTCTAAGATCTGCTTTCAGTCTGTTATTAAACACACTGCAAGGACTTTCATTCTTCTCATGCACCACTGTTTGAACAGTGATTTTAAAAAAGCAGCCTCTGACAGCTACCTGACAATGAAGAGTGAATAGAAGATATAAGAAAAGTCATATTTCGAGTAAAAACCCCCTGAATTTATTGGGAATGCAAAAGCAAAGCCACACAGCAGGTCAGAGAAGCTTAGTTATATATATAGATAGATTTTGCAGGTCAGTTTGACAGGACCACGCCTGTGAGTAGCTGGGCCACGGGCAACGAGGGATAAGGATGAAAACCCATATTGTTTTCTGCAGAATCGCTGCTGGTGCTGCTCTGGGAGAGAGCAAAGAGAGTGAAGGAGAAAGCAGAGTGATGTGAGATGAGCACTGGCGAGGAAGCATTTGGGTCTGTGAACAAAGAAGCCTCTTGCTGTTTGCTTCCTGCTCTGCTTGCTCCCTGATTGTCAGGGGCTGGAGGTGATTTACTGAACAGTCTGGACTTTGCATTTGGTATTTTGCAGTTACATTAAAAAACCTGGCTTCCAGTGAGGTGTTGTGTTGGGGTTTTTTTTCTAGCTAAGTATGCATATTGTAAAGAAAATATGTTACTGTTTCCTCTTCTCTCTCTTTTCCTTTTTGCCTCTGCTGTTTTTAATGGAAATTGCATCTGTAAGAACTTTATAGGATCTGGGGTAGAGTCACATCCTGACAACAAGGCAAGCAAATTATCTCAGTAATTGATATCAAGAATTTATTTATTGATTGCTATTACTAAATTCCATCTCATATACAATATCTATACACATGAGTCATGTCAAATATATATATATATATACATGTGTGTGTCCCTGTGTGTGCAAGTGCACGTGTGCTTGTGTTAATAACTTTTGTTTTCCTTAAAGTGCCATCAAAGGATTCAAGTTGGAAACTTCCCTGGACAGCAAAACAGTTTTGACCCACCTGCAATGGGGTAATGACCTTTCCCTTCCTTTCATTCTTCTGTTCTACATTTTTAATGCAACTTTAAAGTACATTAAATATAATCAAATATAGTAGCTATAAGAGAGCCAATGAGCACTTTCAAAGAAAGTCTGCTGTTTGATCATCTCAAATTGAATGAAGGAGAAGTACACTCAGTAAAGTCCTTCTGTAGATTTGTTTTTGTTATTAAATCTACATTTTTTCAGTTTGTTTTCAAAGGAGATGAACAGACCGTTCCAGGTTTGGAAATAAATCATGAGGTCACCTGAAACAACAACAGAAAAATCCAACACAAACCCCTCTCAATTTATCTCGTAAATTTTTTTTTTCACAAACTGGACAAAACCAATTATATTTGAAAGACCACGATCATTCTGGTTGCATGTTTTAATAGTGCTGTAATTGACCAGGAGTGCTCATTTGATTACATTTCAAGAGGTTGTAGAGAGTACATCCAGCCCTCTGAAACCTATTCTTTAAAATAATATTCCGTGTACATCTGGAGTCTGGCTGTAGTTTTGCTGCTGTAACATTGCAATACCTCCATGGTAATTCAGCAAGCTAATTCAAATTTTAAATGTTTATTGACTTTATCATCTGATTTTTGGTGTCTTAGCAATTTGTTGTAACTGTGGAATGACTGTGGAGATGGCCAGAATGTTGTCACTGACAGCAAATGCTGTAACTGATGTACAGGACACAAAGGCATTATTTACTCTAGTGTTGTCTTTGGACTGATTTTATAAAAACCCCTGAAGGTAATGGTCTTTTCAACTCCTTTGCTGCCACCTTCAGTTCTCACACACTTATCCTTGTGCATGGGACAAATAGGAAATACACTGAGCAACAACATAAACTTAATTAGGGAAGAAGGCAGACCTACTGGTAGCATTTCCAGGATTTAAAATATGTCTGTGCAATGTCTGTGAAGCAAAATATGAGTTAAATATTGGAATTAGCCTCTACATCTAACAGAAAGGATTGAAAAAGAATTGCTCAGACTTTCTGCATAAGCACAGCCTAGAATTTGGCCTACATTCTCCCTTATTGACACTGGCTTTGGTTGAACTCGAGGAGCTGAGTGAAGACACACAAACCTTATTGACAGGCTTCAAGTGGCTTAAAATCCTCCAGTGGTTGTGTAAAGAAAGGAAAGCTTTTGTAGCTTCAACTTTCAGTGACTCTTATCAAATAACTTGTGCCACTTCTGTCTATAAGCTTTTCTTCCTAAACTCCCATAAACTGTGGGTAAAATCCAGGGTTCTCTCCACTGAACATCAGTCAAAATATCCATGGGTTTAAGGTGTCACCTTGGGAGCCTGACAGATATTAATCATTTCTTCAGCTGCTTTAGTCTCTCACCATAGCAGGAGTTCCAGGCTCCTTTCTCAGAGTCTAACAATTTGCCAACAGTCAAAAAAAAAAATCTTGTGAGTGTTTAAACATCATGTTAGAAAATTTTACTGGTATTTGCACAGAAATCTTGGTCAGTGCATCACAGATAGTTGTGTTTGCATGTGCTTTGAAGGGGGTTGGGGGTGGGTGTAAGTGTATGGTGTACAAGGGACAGGAATTCAAATAACCAACAGCTATTCCAGCCTCTTCCCTGATATGATGCTACAGCCTCCTCACTACCCAACATGTTCTTAGTAAATCTGTCCCCTAAGTACATGAACAGGTGTATATATTTCAGAGAATCAAATGAATTTAAAAGTATTTTTTCATAAAAGTCAGATGGAGCCAATACAAGAAATACAGTAGAATTGTATTTGTATCTTTTTCATATTGTAACTATATTTAAAAGTAAATGAAACTAAGCCATTTCATTTATTAATTTTCTGCTCAATAATATAGTGTGACTATCAATGCATATAAACACAATGGGTGACTCAAGGCTTGTGTAAATGGGCACTTTCCAGTCAGAGCTTTATAATAATTTTCATAATTTAAATATTTTCCCCTGACACTTAGTAATTTTAAATGTAGCCTTTAACTGAATTTTTAAATTAGTAAGGGTTATACTTTAATTCCATTAATGATCCTGATAGTTTCTGAGTGATCCCATTATATTAATTCTTCTTTAACACTGAGTTATTTACTCTTTATTTCAGTAATTTTCTCTGGATAATATTGTTCCTTAGTAATTTGCAGCATCTAACTGATTCTGCTGATACATTAAAGAAGCAAAAAGAAAATTAAATTGCTGCCCATTTCAGTCAAACAAAATGCTCTTACAGATTAGTCTGTAGCTAAAAGAAATGTGGAGGGAAAATTGTTGTGAAAACAAAAAAAATCCTTTTTATGATGAGTAAAGTCTTCAACTACACATGAAAACAAAGTGCTACAGCTACAATTTTGCATCTCACAAATGCTGAAATAAATTACTAATGTGTTAAATGTCTAAAATTTTAATAGCTTTTAAAACTCTTTATAAAAAGATCTCAACAGGTTTTATCTATGTTTACAATTTAACTACTAGCTTGAATGTATAAAAAAATGGAAATTTTAAAAGAAACATTTTATAAGGAGATTTTATATTTAAATTTGGAGCCATTTCAATGAGTCTGTAAATGCAGTTATAGTTTTAAGTCCCTGTAATTCGTAATGTGTATTCCTTTAAAAAATAATTTATGTAAAACAACTCCAGATGCTAGATGTCTTTTTACATTAGAAAAAAAAAAAAGTATATTATAGACAGAAAAAGGCTTAACAGCAAAAAAAAAAAAGTAATTTTACTAATTAGAAGAACAATTTCATCACTGTATGATGCTGCTTTCAATAACACACATATTACTAGCAGTAGACTCTGGGCTACACAGAGAATAAAAACCTTCTCTTTGCTTTTTGTGGAAAGAGATGGGGTGGTTTACACGGGGAAGATTCATAAAGTCTGGGTCAAAGGAAAATTAATCCTGTGGGCACTTTGGGGCAAATATGGTTTACTTGCACAGCTTTGCCAGCTCAGGCATCAGGTGTCCCCTGAGATTTGCTTCCCCCAAGCATTTCCTCACTCCACCAAGCAGTGGCTTTGTTTGCGTGGCTGCCCCATTGGCCACCTACACGTTCACATTTTTACTGTCACCCCTGTCCCACATGGAAATGCAGCTGTTCTGTGACAGAGAGCAGACAATAACTGCAGCCTAGTGCTGCTGGCTTTTGTATAATGAGAGTTTAGTTACTCAAGGAGTCTGTCTTGTCCTTCACAGTCCGATTGCTGTGATGCTGCTTCAAGTACTGGACTGCAGGCTGAGACCATGCCCAATATGCAGCTGATAATGTCTTACATGATCTGAAGATACAAATAGCTATAAAAATACAGAAGTAAAGGAACATCCAGGGCTACACTGCTAGCTTGCTGGCTTCTCCACTTGCACAGAGTCTTGAAGTTTGTTAATGATAATAGAAGTGAAAATTACTCCATCTGTTAGGAGAAATGTTTACTCCTCTGTACCAGGAAGCTTGCATCTCTCTGCAGCTTATTGTCAGTTTTACTTTGTCAGTTTTACATCAAGCAGCAGGAAAAAGAAAGCATAAAAATCAAAATGAGCTGAAAAATACCTTTCAAGCTGATTTACGGAATAAGATATATTACTGAAAAAGATCTGCTTCCTTTGGTGTTATCCAGCTTGCCATACTAAGCATAGTTTATGGATATGAGAAGTAGGTGATTCTTGGAAAAATGCATGTTCTCCAAACAATAACAACTTGAACAGGTTAATTCTAAACCCTCTAAAAGTTAGACTCTGAATATATTGTGTTATAATATTGACAGTAAAATGCAAAAAAAGCAAACAGTCTGGGACATATCTGAATTTTGTGTTTGGGAATTTAGGCTGATACTGTCACAGAAATTGAGATTACAGTTTCCAAAAGAGCTGAGCAAAATGACCTTGAAAATCAGTTAAGGTCAAAGACCTACATACTTTGAGTTCTAACTTCTGCCAGAGGACTCCAGATTTCCTGTAGCTCAGCAAAACTCTGTTATTCTCAAGGAATCTAGATCTTACAGAAAATCAATCTTCTGCTCCCTCATTGCTTTTGTTTTCACCTGTGTTTTTTTGGTCCATGTGGTTTGTTTTTAGGAAAAAAAAATCAGAGGGGAGAGTCTAAATAGCCATCCTTCCTCTAGGATGAGGCTCACCTCTTCCCCTCCTGTTCTGTATCCTGCTATCCTTCAAAGTGAAGGAGTGGTGTCTCTGAAGTCTTTGTCATTTAGCCGCTGTGGGAATTGAATTCATTTTGCCTGGTGTCATAGACAACCCTTCTCATCCCAGCAGCTACAAGCTCCTAATTGTTTGGGTCTGTTCCCACCCCATCGTGCCTGAGGAAGGGCAGTCGTCACCATTGCTGAGACACAGTGTGATCATAATAAGTTCACCTCAGCTGTGGGATTTAAGTGCACAGCTAGGCTGTGATCTGATTCATTCAGGATGTGGGATTCAGGCTTTTGTCGTGCACTGGCTGAATCCTGGTTTTGGAGGGAAGGGTGACCCTTGAGGCAGAGAGAAATGAGTCTGACCGAACAGTGGACTGGACACTCAGGGAGCAGCACAACAATTAAAAGTCCTGCAGACTGTTGTCCCCTTTCCATAAAGCATGTAAATATAGATAGACATATGCGATTGTCTTAATTCCTAAATAATTTCAGTAGCTAGAGGGCTTCAGTGTGCATCACTTCAGTGCGGAAAGCGATGTTATTCTCCTCCAAATCCTGAACAAACACAGTGGGACTACGTGTGACAGTGAGCTTTATTATTCAAGTTCCTCAAAGAGGGAGCTTTTAGCATCTTCTATGTTTAGTGAGATTGGTATGTTGAATTTGTTCCACAGTACATCCTGTAATCTGTGGATCCTAAATCAATGCACTCACCTGTCCAGAGTGAAGGGACAAGTCTTAAGGCATTCATAGGAAACTTGCAGACAAAACACATCAGTGCTTACAGGGACTTGTATGGATTTTCTGGGTTGCACTTCAGAGCTGGGTCCCCATACACCGTGAGCTGCAGAAGCATTCGGTTACTTCCACACAGCAGTTTTGTTCCATCCAAGAAGCCATGTTCTGCTGACCTGTCTGCTATTCCAGAAAATTCCAGTATCTGCCTGTCCCATATCATATCTGACAGCTTTTGCTTCCTTTTTCGCTACTAAGTAGTTGAATATCCATTTAATACTTAATGCCTGAAAAGCCATAGAAATCTTGATGCTGTGGTCTTTGAAGTCTTACTCTTGTCCACTGCTTTTCATTTCAAACACTTGCATGAGGGACACACAGACTGGAGCCAGAAAAAGCAAAAGTCCTTAGAAAGCTGCAACTAAACTAACATTTTCTGTTCCATGGTGACTTTTATCTTCTTCTTTCTGTTCTATTTCATGTGTTAAGTCAATCCTGCTAAGCAGTTAATATTCAAAAGTAGATTTAATTAGTATCGACAGAATTAGTTTCACAGTTACTGATTTTGGATTTCACACGTGCATCACCTTTTGCAAGATAAGATCATAACATGATGCACTTGTCAGAGCAAGGGATTCTCTCCTGTTTGTGATTTGCCAAATAAAGAATAGTAGATGTCTCACCCATGTCCTTCTTTCTTAGCAATACTTTTTCAAAAAAGAACTTATGATGGGACCTGTATGTAGGCATTACCTGACAGAATTAAATACATTTGATGACTCTGCACTGGGGAAGTTTTATAATGTCTGCTCGTTATAGATTTACTGTCAGCTGTTAATACACAATTTTGATATTTCATTGTGTGCAGCTCCTGTATGTTTGGAAAAAAGCTATCTTATGAAGTAAGCAATGTATTCTGGCTGATATTTGAAAAAATGAAAAGTCTGTGTTTTGGTTTTGATTGTTTGTTATTTTTGTGAGACCTCTCTAGAATCTGAAGTACATTTTAGAGCTTGAAGGGTGCCTGAAATGCAATGGGTATAAGAAGAATTACTGAGTTCTCAGCATTAGTCCTGTCTCAGGTTAGTTTATTATATTTGAAGTTTAGAATTTAAACAATATATTAACATATTTTGATGATTCCCACAGTAGAATGAAAATAAAAAAGTGCTTAAAAACAAGCATATACTTAAATTTTGGCAGATAAATCCTTCTTAGTTAACACTTCACAGAAATTACTTGTATGTACTTGACAACAGCATACATTTTTCATAAATCTGATTCTTGTGTTCTCAGGGAAAATATAAGGAAAGAACAGCAAAAAGGAATATGACAAAGATGACATCTTGGCAAGCTCACCAAACTTATTATCATCTACAGTAAAAACCAGGAATATCAACCAGGTATGTAACTTTAGGTCATTCTTTACTATTTTTTCTTGATTTTTAGACTGTGACCAAATTTGACAATTCTTTTTCTTTTAAATACATGAATAATGTAGTCCTTCTTATCTTCCCACTGAGACTGTTAAGTTTCTGTTACCTGTAACAAAAATGATAGCAATTGTCTGCCCTGGAAATGAGCCTGGAGGTTTTTCCATTTGACAGAAATACTGGTACTGGTGGTATTGCAGTCTCCCTCTTCTGAACCATAGTACTCGCTGCTCGTAGTTTGTTTTATGCTATTAAATTCAAGTTGGTTTTGTCCCTATTTTTAAGACCTCACCACGGGTTCCTCAGTGGAGGTCACTCAGATCTCTTTCTCACAATACAGGTTGTCTCTGTGTGTGATTAGTGCACTCAACATAATTTTGTTTTTCTCTGGCCTTATTTACAAATAGGACATTACCCCAAAGGCTGTGGTGCTACAATGACCTCTGTCCCTGTGCTGCTGTCCAAGGGGCACTGCTGCTACCATTGAAATCATCAGCAGACACTGTGTCCTCATTCTGCCCATGGGGGAAGCTGCTGCTCTTGGTAACCTGTGCTCTGCTAAACTGACCACAGAAATATCCAAAAATCCAGGATGTGAGAGGGAGGAACATCTTGTATGTGATTCCAGAATGAGGCCAGTATCAGGGACAGAGGGAGAAAAGGCAGGTGTCTGAAAGGGTGTGGATCTTGCCATGGTGTGTCTTGTGCCAGGGCACACAGAACATGGCACACCTATGCAGGCAAAATGCTGATCCTTCAGCAGCCATGAGGAACATATCCTTACTGCTTGGTTGGAAAAGCTCGATGTTTGCACCCTCCTCTTTTAATGATGTCCAGCTGAGGGTGTAGGGAGCTTATTATATGGAAGTGTTGGCATTTAACAGCTGTGGAATAAACAGCACTGTGTACCCTGCTTCAGAATGGTCTGAATCTTATAATGCATCTTACACAGATAGCAAATACTACACATCAGAAAACCATTTCCACTTATCTGTTGCATTTGGGTAATATAGTTTTTGCTGAGTTTATCCTGTCTGTTGCCTAACTTTTTGTAGCACAAAATTTACATGTTATGTAGGCATTTAAAACATCTCAATTTGTTTTGATTTTGTTTTATTTAAAAGCTATTTCAGATTGCCCAGGCATATTTTTGTCCCATATCACCAGCAGGACTCTTAAGCTCAGAATATATTATTGTTTTCTTGATGTGTTATGTGTTATCTGACATCTGCTTTCTTTGTCATGCCAAATCCTCCAAGCAAAATTTTGAAAGACCTGAAAGATATTTTTAGTAAACATCTTCTGGCAATAATGCTTAATTTCATCACTACTCTTAAAAATTTTGTCTGCATGATAATTGCTTCTGAGTTTCCATACGGTCTCTCCATTGGCATTTAGAATTTTTTTTCCTTTTTACTATACACCTCATGTAGCTGATGCCATAATTTTAGAAAGATAGTTATAAAAAGGTAATAATCTCTGTGATTTCCATTCCCTTCAGGCCAACCTTCTGAACAGAAGAAAAGCTAAATTGTTGATGCATGAGAAAACAAATACAGTGCTTTTATATGTACTGTAGTTTGAGTTTTTCTCTATAGCACTCCCTTAAAAACACTATTGCATAGTTATCCTAATTACATGGTTGCTGTCTGGCCAGCAAAAGAAGAGTTCAACAAAATAAGCTTCAGCAATTCTCTGAAGACTCCATTGGACTGGTATTATTTTCTCCAGTTCTGACCTTAACCTGGGACTGGAAGTTATGTGAAGACAAAAATAGACTCAATGCTGAATACTCCAAATTTCTTGCATTAATAACTGTTGGTATGTTTGTGCTAAGATTTCATTTTCTACAAGGCCAGCCTGAATTTCTTTCCAGTGTCTCAGTTTTCCCATTCATAAACTGGTTTACACACAGGTTTGAAATCTGGGGATGTCGTGTGTGTGTAAAAGTAAACAAGCATCATTGTTCATGCATTTATTTTAAGGTTTAAAGGGTGTCATCTTCTACCAGCCTTTGCCTGGAAGTTCTTAGCTATGCAAGACTGTGGGAGCTGCTGTTTTCTTTTTTTGATAGCTCACTTTCTTCTAGCCAAGGGACTCTATGGATCTGAGGCTCACAGGTGGAGTTCTAGGTCATTGAGGAAGAGGATTCTCTGGTGTCCTCCTTACACCAGAGCAGAGGAGTACAGACCTTTTGACTGGGGTCCCATTTCAGCCCACTGTGAGCAGAAATCTTCCAGATCCTGGTCTTATACAAGAAAGAACAGATGAGTTCAAAAAGGTGACAACACCTGCTGATGCATTTTCTTGTCTTGCATGTCATCTTCCCAGGAAATCTTGTCTCGTGTTGGATGCTGATTTTTTTGGTTTGGTTTGGTTTGGTTTGGTTTTTTGCTATGTTTTTAACATGTCACAGACAGGAAAATAACTAAAAATGAATATTTGGGATGTAGCTGTGTGATCTTTGGGGTATAGAGACCTGACCCTGTGATTTAGGAGAACCTGGATCTGTGAGTGTATGAAAGGCAGGGACTAGTGTGAGCCATTTCCTCTGTCTCAGCTGGGCACACAGGTGTGAGCTCAAACCATGCTGAGATGACTTTGCTCTCAGAGTGTGGGCAGACCCTGCTCTGCTCCAAAGACACAGCAGAGACTTGCCTTGCAGTCTGAGGGGAAGGCAAAAATCTATTAATGTAAATTAAACTTGCACATTTTCCATTTCAAGCATACAAGAATTCAAAGAACTCAAGAATTCACACAGTTCAGTTTGGTTCCAGAATGTAATTTTTCACTTCTCTGGATTTCTGTATCACTTCATCAAGAAATAACCAGGAAGCAGGGAGAAGACAGAAGCATAAATTTCAGGAGTGATATACTCATGAAAATCATATAGATAAATATAAGTAAAGCTGGACTGCCAGCTTCTGAGCCAATGGACACAACAAGGCTCACTCTCTCCTCAGGGGAACTGTGGTCTGTGAAGTGAGAAGGGGCTGTGTGGGTTTGTGTGTGCTGGAATCTGAGGCAGTGAGAAAAGAGAGATGCCTTGTTTAATAAACATATGCCAGAAGTGTGAAAGCTGCAGTAATTTGGTTTCTAAGCCCTACCCACAACTCCAATTCACTAATTGTCTCTTTCATATGGATATAGGCTTGACCTTGCAGGCTTTTAGGCTTCAAGTGAGCAGGGTCACTCGGGGCCCAAGCCACCCCCACACATACCCCAGTTATATCTTTTTACTATCTCTGCTGGACACCGCACCTTTCTGTAATTATAAATGTCTGCTTTCTGTCACTTCAAAGGTTTCCCAGCACTGGGAGTCCTTCTTCAAAGACTTTACATTGCTGAAGAACCTCTGTCATTGACAGGAGGTCCGTCTTTGAAGTTTTTCATGCCATTTATTGATTTCCCCTTTTTAGGATGTTCATATTAGAAAATATTTCACTGTGTTTGAAAATCTGTATATTTTTGTGTTGTTGAGGGGTTATCACTTTGAAGGAACAACACTGTTGCAGCAGTGCCTCCATATTAAGAAATCTGATCGTGTATCTGCTGTATACTTTATGTCCCTTCAAGCTTTCATTATAAGAAACGTCCTCTCTTTGTTTTTCTTCTAATTGTATATCTCTTTTAAGTACTTAAGTCAGTGGGAAATTGTAGTACCTATGTGAACAGGGGTAATCTAATGGGCCTATCCATGTGCTAAAGAATTTACACGTGCTTAATATCCTATTGATTTAACAATGAAAAAAGTGAAAATATTAGCTTTAGTTTTAATAAATGAAAACAATGTATGTCTATTTAAGCAATAGCTATTTGGTAGTGTTGTGGCACTGTTGTTCCCATAAGTCTCAATTTTCTTATGTTTATACATGAAAGTACAAAATTCTACAATTTAAAACAGGAGGATGTTTTGGTTCCTTTCAGGTAACCTTCATTAACTCTTTGCTAAATTGCTAAAAGGATTTGTTTGCACACCTGCTGTCAGCTCAGTGTAAACTTACCCTTAGCATAAACTGCTTGGAGAGTGATGTAAGCAGGCTGGACACTGGCAAGTTCATGGAAGCTGCTCTGGAAATTCAGCTGAAGCAAATAATGAACACCTGATGGGTGGGAAGGTCTTCAATGATTCCAGTCTTTCTAAAGCACTCTCTGATTGTGTTCTAATGGGCAATTTTGATGGCTCGCATTTTTGGATGCAAAAGCCACATTAATTTTTTAGAAGTATCTGTCCACTGGGGCTTGTTGTTGTCGTTGTTGTTGTGGAAGTGGTGCAGAGGGTTTTATTGGTTTTTCTTTTCCTTTTGGTTTACTTTGAATCCCTTTGTTTATTTCAAGGGTGTAGGTTTGGGGTTTTTTTTAAAATATACCTGGGGAACCATTGTCATTTTCTACCAAATGTCAGAAAATTAAGGAAGTTTGGAAATTTCAAAGGAGAAATGCCTCAAACCAGCTGCCACTTTCCTCATTTCAACCTTTGACACTACGAAGAGTTTCAAGGACTTGTCTTCTGAAAATGTTTACCTTGTGAGGTGGCTTCCTGGGTACGATAAGTTCACATTGCTCGTATAGTCTTAAGGGGAAACTTTTGACCTTGGATTACTTCAAAGATCTGCCAGATTCTCTCTCTCTCCCCCATTCCTGCCCTCCCCATTTTGTCAGCTCTTCTGTCTTTGCACATAGGTTAATGCTGGCCTTTTGTTCTTTAGGATCAAAAGCTGGTATTTCCTTATTCCTTTCATGCCCTGAAACACCATAATCTATTCTAATTCATAGAAAAACGATGAAAATAAATGCCTAGGGTATACAACCAACTGAATAGCACATTATTGAAGAGCCATAGTGTGTTTTAGAACAGAAAACTGCTTTCCCCTAGTGATAGAGTTGGCTCTAAGTATGTTTAAACGCTGTCTTCCCCTGTGTCACTGCGCAAGATTGCAGTGGTTCGTTTTGTCTCAGAGGTGTGCTGTTCACAATGAGCTGATCTCTGTGTGCACAGAAGATCTGACGGTTCTGTACTCACCATGCACTTGTGCACTGGCCCTGGATGGCATGCACTGTGAACCTTTGGTGTGAGGAAGCATCAGCTCTGTCATGCCTGTGCAGAGAACACACTGGCAGAACCATGGATATGTGGGTTACATCTGTGATTTATGTTAACATCCTGCCTACCCCATGTTCTGTATTTCTGTGCTGTAGAGGCAAGCCATGCAGAGCAGACATTGCCCTTGCCCCTGGACTTGTATCCATGTTTCCAGAAAACAACAGGCTTAGCTGGGCTGTGTGACACAGAAACTGATGAGTGAATGGCTGAAGTTGTAGGTTTACCCAGAACTCATTGCAAAAGTGTATGTGTTGCCAAAACACTTGGAGCTGTCAGGTTTGTGTAAAAGAACACACTGCTTTGAAAATGCAGAAAGATATGTTTTATGATATGTACAATACATGGGCAAAGAGCCAAATATTTCTGGCTTTTTTTCCCCGCAGTTATAAAAGATCCATTTGGAGCTTGAATATGGAAAAAAAAGCTCAGGGAAACTGACTGATGTGACAAGTGGCATAGAGCACCCACATACAAGCATGTCATAAGGATAATAGAAACAAGCTTCAGTCAGAAACCATCAAGTTAATGTCCTTATACTGCAGCAAATACGGCCTAAGCCTGTGGCTGCAAGACTCCTGTTTGGAGTTATGATACCATGATCTCCCATTCCTTTTGTGATATGAAAAAATTATTAAGTTGCCAATAGATTTTCAGTTATGTGCAAGGCATGCTCCCTTACAGTGATTGAAGGAAGGAATTCTAAAGGTACTTTGAGCACCTTTAAGTTAGTAGAATAAAAATCCAGCTCCTCTCCTGGAAACAGGCAATCTACAATGGGAATCATGTATCCTCATGTTATTAGGATAAATTAATTCAGACTAAGAACTAGATGTTGCCTAGACTAAATAAATTTTGCTTTTTATTTGACTTGCACCAAGAGAATATCACAACTTCTTGCTCAAAGACAGGAGGTTACTGCTCACCACAGCTATTTTAAGTGCTTCATATCTCTACAGGATTAATTCAGAAACCTCTGCTGAAACTACCTGCAAAGTTTCTGTTCATGAAGCTATCCTGATTTCCAGCTCTGCCTTCCTAAGATAACAGACTGACTTCTTTTGTAGCCATCTGGAGCTGACTTCTGTTGTTCATATACCAAACTGAGCTGGTGCTGTGGCAGACAGGGGGAGAGTAACTTCTCATCTTCTTGTACATGTTTGTCATGTTCCAACTGAGACTTCCCTAACTACATTTTCTGAATATTATCCAAAAGAGTTTGTTAGTTTATGGAATTGTTATTGCTTTACTACTACTCTTCCTAATTAAAATTATCCATAATACTTGTTAAGACTCTTCCCCTTTCAATTAATGATCTAGGCTTGTGCAGTGCACAAGTACTTGGTACTGCTGTACAAAAGAAATTATCAACTTTTCTGTGTCATCAATGTTTTTATAAGCTTTGATTACACTAACTTTTAACAATGAAGGATATTTATGTAAATTAAATAATATATTTTTCCTTCTAATGGGTTACCATTGATATTTCTTGAAAATTAAGGAATGAGGAAGAAAAAAAGTTTGGGGTATATTATCTATCCCACATGTTTACAGCTTTCATAGAGTAATTATATAAAGGATGGCTGCTTGTAGTGCTCTTCTCTTTGCATCATTAATGTGATACTTCTTGTCACTAGATCTGAACTGTAGCATTGTAAGACAAACATTCCCCTTCAGCTGCTTCCATTATACTGCATACTGTTATAAAATGAAAGGGGGATGTTGTACTTTATCTCTTTATATATTATAAAAATAATGAAGAGGATAATTATCAAGGCTGTAGTGCAATTTCACGGCATTGCTGTCAGTTACAAACTGCTTGAGTTGCATTTCTTTGGTATAAAATGTCAAGAAAACCCCATGATTGAAATACAGTCATCTAATTAATTTCCCTCTATTATTACTTTCATGGGCTGTGCCTGTGCAGAACACTTACTGGTGGTTAATAAAAAGAGAATGAAATGTAGACAGTCCAGTTTTAGCTTTTAAGTTCTGAGAATCTTTCCATGCCCAACCTTTCATTGTGATGATAAACACAAATTAGCAGACTTAAAAAAAAATCTGAAACTTTGTCTGGCATTCTGTGAAGAGCCTTTGTAGAGTGTCTGTTTTATCATCTGTTTCCTCACTGGTTCAGTTCAAAGCTGAGTGTTTGTATTTGAAACCCTCCCTGTCTCACTGATTTCTTGGTTTGAACAGTTTCTGCCATAGCTATAGGGTACCATGTAGTCTGAAACCCTCTTCCTCCTTTACACTGCTGACCTTAACATTTTTCAACTTTTTGTAATCCTAGAGATGTCTCTGGGCCTATGTACACCAATAGGAACAGTGCTGTTTGTATGGCTACCAGCCACTTTCTTGATTTTTACACACTGAAATTGCATTAGGAAAAATACAGAGAGATATCTCCATCCAGATTTATCATCTTATTTTGTTTTTAATATTGAAAAGCAGCCAGATTAGATGCTGCCAGTGAGTGGTGAGCACTGGCTTATATTTAAATATCTTGCCATTGAGAAACTCCAGAACAGTCTGTGAAAATGTAAGCAAAGAACTGAGAACACGGGCACCACAAAGTAGAAACTAAAAGATATGTTGCAGTTTTTATTTGGAGGGGAAAAAAAATTTGAGGCTAAACCCTTGTATTTTAAACTGATTGCACCCTTCCCAGTTTTGCGCTAGACCATATGATCTTACTAAACTTCTTGCCATTTCGAATTTTTTGGTTTTAAGAGAAATCATGGTCTTTAAAACCCCTGAAATAGTTCATTAACATTGATAAGTTCTGCTTTGCACAGATGACACTGCCTCCTGCAGGCTAAGCTGGAAGTACCAAATATAATTATGGCAGACCATAAATAATGAATATACCTATCAAGGCTTTGCAGGATTGCTTGTGATGTGAACATAAAACATTCTGAGAATGGGAGAGGCAGTTGCTTGGTATCAGCTGTTTAATTATCTAATTTAGAGAGAGAGAGCTGAACCTGGGCTTGGGCCATGCAGGACATTACTTAATTCTGGAGGTTTGTGCCTGGGTGGTTTTAAGTTGTCTGGGATAAACCTCTGTGCAAAGAAATCAAATGCTGGTTTTGTTCCCCCACTGCTGTTGCTGCTGTGCTGTAAATCCTCTGAGTTCTTCTGAAATCACTAAAAGAGCCAGCTGTGTACCTAGAATGGTTGGCAGCATGGCAGGGAGCTGCTGCCAGGTATTCCTGGTACGTTTGGCAGCTCAAATGAGGAATGAGTTAATATCTTTTTCCAGGGCTCAGTGTTGCATTTAAGCAGAACCCCGCACTGGAGGGAGCTGCATCCCTTCAATCATATTGCTCAAGGACTCATGTCTCAAAATGCAGAAGCCCTACTAGGTGTCCTGGCAGCCCAAAGTAGTTGTCACTCTTCTGCTCCACTTCAGGGGATGAAAAATCTTTCTGTTTATATTGTCAGCCAGTTCTGGTAGCTGAAACATTGGGTGAGTTTCAGCCATGGTCCTGCTTTCCCACTCTTCTTCTGTCCTGCATTTTTGTACCACAGTAGAACGACATAACAATGGATCCTGTTCCCTTGCTGTTCTTTGATGGTATGTATATAAATCTGTGGGACATCTGAATGTCAGCAGGTCTTCAATTTGGACTGTGCAAAGAATAGTGAAAAGTATTAGATATCAATTGGAAGAAGATAATTTTACAAGGTCATTTTCTTGGTAGGTCCACAAATGAAAATGGAAGTGTGTAAATATCCATGTTATTTCCTTTTTATTTCACATGTGGTCCACTTAATCCAATGTTTGGAAGGAACCAGAGGAATGTATTTCAGAGGAAAGTAAAATTACTCTATCATCAACAGTTAGAGAATAAACTGACCTCAGAGAATTTTTTCTCTGACATTCAGGAGACAGAACAGATTCTCATATGAAGCTGGTTTCTTTCTCAAATTTCATATTGTCACAGTCTAAAGGTGTCTTCATGTTGCATTTCAAAATAGATTGTGAGAGAGTTACTAACTCTCTGCAGGCCAAATGTTTGTCTTGGTTAAACTAGTGGATATCAGGATTTACCCCATCGTAGTTGCTTGAGTTACTATGTTTGAAGACTTTGCTTACACTGGAGTGGTGGGGAAAAAAAATTAAAAGCCCCTAAGTGCAAAAGGGAAAACTAAAGCCCTTTCAAATCTCAGGCAGGGAGCTGGGATTTGGTAAGAAACTCAAAAAGGAAAGGAGTCCAGCTTGTAAATAGAGATTAGGGTCTGATTTGACAGTGTATTTGGAAATTCACTGTATAGCCCATCATAAAACAAATCCCCAAATCAGTGAGGTTATATGAAATGATTCCCTGATTTGAGCATAGTATGGTGTTTGCAAATGACTGTTCTGTGTATTGTGCTTTGCCAAGCTCATTTTGTATGATCTTCAGTGTGTTAAAGGCTTAAAGTGCTTGGTCATTATTTTTATCTCAGGGAGTCTGTGGATTTTACAATCTGCATTCCCCTTATGAACTCTCCAAGTCTAATTTCTTTGCTTACCTTCAACTGAGGCATTTCATAGTTATACAAATATGTGTTTATCTCTTTCTCTGCTTGAGGCTGTTCTAAACTGCCAGGATCTCATGGAGGGCTAGTTTCAGTAATGTGAATGCATCTGCAAAGGTGGCAAGGGATGGAACAGAGGAAGCATTCTGTAATGCTTTGGGGAGTGAAGAGAATACCAGTGAAAAACAGGCACAGGAATGTCACAAAAGCCAAAGATGTCATGTACCTCTGATAAATTCAGCATAAATTTCTGTACAGACTCCCTGTTGTCCTGGCATGGAAAGCTGGTTATTTGCAGGACTTGCTCTGTGTATGTAATTTATAATAAAAACCACTGTCTAAACAGCTCTCTTGAAACTATTTCAGTTTCTTCTGATCTCGGCTTACACAGTGATTCTCTTTGTGGATTTGCTTTGCAGTTGTCTATTTCATTGATTCTATTTTCCTTTTTTTCCCCCAGAAATTGGATGCTTTTTCTTTCAGATACCAAAATGTCTTTCCTTGAGAATGTTGGCTGCTTTCAATGTGCCGTTGGACCCAATTGCTGGTACCCTAGCTCACCATCTGGCACTTGATTTTTTCCTGCCCTTGTGCTCATGAAAAAATAGTTTGTCAAAAATGAAAATAAAAAGAAAGAATTTGACCTGTTATGGATAGCTTTTCTGGAATCTGTATGTGAGCAACTGGCGAGACAGCTGATCTGGTTTTGTTTATATTGTTTTGGAACAATCTCTAAGCATAATTTAATTCTCTTACTTATGACCAGTTTAGACAAGTAAATAATCCCTTTAAACTCAGTGATACAATTTAAATAGGTGAATAATATTTGGCTTTAGATTACTAGGTGCTCAAATGAGTAAGAACTAAGGAGTAGCAGGTAGGAGTAGTTTTTCCCTCTCTTCCATGCATATATACAACAAGGACTGCAAAAATTAAATAGAAGGAAAAAAAAAGTTTCCTCTTGGTGCACCAGAAAGGTCCAATGGAGTTATTTATAGTGTAAAACCAAGTCAGTACTCCTTTACTCTGGAACCTTTGCTACTCTGGATTTTTTATCTTTGTTGTTTGGGATGCAGTGGTCAGTAAACCAGCTAAAACTTGCAGTTTCCATGACCTAAATTAAAGAAGCAATTTAAAAGATTGATGCAAAGTTTGAATACAAAGGTCAGTTTAGATATAAGGAAAAAAGAGCATCATCACACAGCTTTCATTTGGAAATTATTGGTGAGTTGGAAAAGAAATGAGAATGATCCAGTACTAAAGCAACAGGATGGTGAAATTGTCCAAACATTTGAATTTTTGCCATACCTTCGTACAGTGAAGAGTCCATATTCAGGGCCTGTATTCATTCTTTAATCATTATGAAAATCAGACCAAGAAGCCTGATATGAAACTTCCTCACAAGAATGACTTTAAAAGCACAGCACTAGGTGTAGGATAGCTGCAGATGAGGAAGGATTCAGTTCAGCATCATTTTAATGCTAAACATGTTGCTTCTCTCAGTGACCTCACTCAGCTGTATTGCCTGTGTTATGCTAGAGTTGCCCTTAATAAATACAAATAAAATTAGACCCTTGTCTGTAAAATCTGAGATAGCTGTAAACCTTCTTTACTATTTCTTCATAGCATTTCCATCCTGACTATAATAAATAACTTGAAGATAGAAGAATGTTGAGGGTGTTTTTTTGTCCCAGATGGTTTAAAACATTACAAAATACAAGGCTGGAGTCTGGTATTGCTGCAGTCCAGGTAAAACAGCAGGAGCTATTGTAATACAGTGAGAAGGATTCAATAAATCTGAAGCTGTTACAGCAGCAGTGGGGTACTTTCAACATAATTCCTATTTCTTTGAGAACAATTTTGTAATTGAAAGTATTTATTTACAAAGTAACAGAGAGAAGTAAAAAGTGCTAGTGCTTTCAGTTCTTAACTAGTAATCATAATCTAGTTCAATTCAGAGTAGAACAGCTAAAGTAGCACATGAGAAACACAAGATAATAAAAGAGTTTGAGCTGAGAATACTGAACATCTTGTATTTCTAATTGCATCCATCTCATAAATGAACAGAAACTTTAATTGACAAAAAACTTATTACAAGAATCACAAAAAGCTGTCTTATGAGCCTTAAATAGACAAATGTTATTTGTAATAAATCAAATTCATACTATTAGATTGGTGAAGTGAAAAGAAATCCATCAGCGGATATTTCTGTAGCGACAGATGTTGAACATGTCAATATTTTCTTCTGTTAAGGAGCTTTTAATGACAATTTTCCTATGCTGAATTCTGTTTATGATAGACATCAATAGACATGACGTGATAGAATCAACGTCAGTCCATTCTTAGAATATTACAGAAAGAAATTTTAGTAGTAAATTTTGATGAATTATTGGTTAACAATATATCTTGGGTTAAATAAATGTCAAGATCAAAGGCTGAGGGGTTTATACCAAAATAACACTGTTAGCAGGGGCTGGATGGTTCAAGACAATGAATGTATTTTGAGAAAAATTAGATGACTTCCTAGACACTAGCCAGACACAGGAGAGATCGGTAAATCAAAATGCAAATCATATCCCATGACCATTACAAATATAGTTGAAAATACATGCTAAACAATAATGCCACTTATTTTGAAACATATCTCAAATTGATTTTGATTTCTCTCTAGAGCAAAAAAGGTGGAGGTTTCATGGTGGGACAGTGCCACCCGTATGAAATATGGAAGTAGAAAAGAAGTGGAAAATTTACATTTAATACATATAAATATCTCATGTGCAGCTTCACAAAAAGTAAGATATTACACAGCCTTGCTGTCTGATCATTACAGTTCTCAACTATTGGGCCAAACCACATGTGGGGCAGGATTTGGGGGAACCTATTTTATTCTGCCATTTCCTGAGCAAAAAGGAGGGAACAGGTTATACTTCCCTTGAGAAAATGGAAAGATTTTTTTTAAAAAAACACCAAACAACAAGCACCCCAGAAACAGACAGAAATAGAGGTTTGATTCTCTCTGAAAGGAGGGCAGTAGTAGACTGGAGAATTGGTAGTCTCATTCCAGTTTGAGAAGATCTGACACCACCAATTCCATCCATCATTTTAAAAGGTTTTTAACAGTGCTGTAGGGTCACTGTCTAGGCATATCAGTCTTCAGTTTAATTACAATTCATCGCAAAAAACTGTGAGGTCGGTGGTGTTTCTAAACACGCAGACTGGATAAAGCTACCCCAACAAATTAGCTAATTATGACATGTGCTTATCCAATTTCAGCATTTCACACTTTGCAAAAAAGTAGGCAAAGTCTTATCTACTGTGTCAGCCTCTACTCACTACAATCCTGAAATCCAACCCAATAAACTTGGATGCAAATGTGACTAAAATAATTTTATAGAGGAAAAGCTCTTAAAAGAAGAGCTTGCTCATTGCTATTCAGCTGAATCCTGTTTACACAACAACTCTATGTGTTCAATTACTTTAAGAAAACCATCCTGAGCAATGTGAGAATTGGGACTTGTCTACAGTTTGATTTGCTCCTGGAGTCTGGGGTACAGCTATTCCTACCACACGGATTACGGCCTTTTTACACATGGAAATTGAGCAGAGGAGATTTCACAATAGCTCCCCTTGTGGACAAATTGTTTTGGAATAAAAGAT
Source organism: Brachypodius melanocephalos (assembly GCA_013398615.1). NCBI lineage: Eukaryota > Metazoa > Chordata > Aves > Passeriformes > Pycnonotidae > Brachypodius > Brachypodius melanocephalos. The sequence continues at coordinate 12,358,421 of VZSR01000247.1, forward strand.
ACTTTAGTCTGGAATAATTAGTGCAGCAATTATTCTAGAACAGAATAAGTGCACTAATTATTCCTGCAGTGTCTACACAGGGACAAACAGAAAGCTATTGAAGAATGGCTTATTCTGCAATAGCTATTTTGGCCCATTTCCTCATATAGGCAAATCCTATTGGTGTTGTCAGCAGGTAATGAGCGTATAGATGGAGAATGTGGATGGATTGCATTAATGATCTCTTCCCATTAGTGTTTCTTTGTGCTTCACTTTTGTGTGTTTGCAGAGTTAATTGCTTAAAACTCCCTCTTAAGTCAGACACATTTCTAATCCTAACTTCCCAGCTCTTAACAGAGACCCTTCAAACTTTTTTGTGGGTGATCCACCACCAGCCAGCTGAACAAAGTCATGCTCATATCTGACTGTAAAATTGTTGATTTTCATGGAAATGTATTTGTTTTTCTCATAGGTGTAAAAGTTTGTGCTACATTAAAGACCAATTATTCATTTTCCCCCAGGATTGCTTTGCAAAATAGTTTTGCAATCATTTGAAAAGCCACTGGAAAATTCACCCTTGTGATTACTGTTTCAAGGAGACAGAAGATCTACCTGTGTGGAGAGCTGAGGGAATTACTTACTTGCCGAAGGGTAAGAGAAATGTCCTTTAGATTCCAAACTATATTTCTCCCTTATAATAAAACAATGCTTAACATTTACACAACACTTGATTACCTTAACTTCTGAACTAAACATGTTTTCACACAGGTCACGTAACCATATCGATATTAGTGTCTTTGGCTTACTCTCACGAGCCCTGTTATGTTTGGAAGTGCACATTTTTCTGGAAGAAAGAGTTGTTCCTCCACTGGCGTGTGACACTCAAGCTCTCGCTTGTTCTCTCACCCAAGGGTGTAGAAATGTCCTGATGGGACACGGAGGACAGGAGGTTCACCTGCTGACATCAGTGACTCATCAGGCACACAGAGAAACCAGTATTTACTTTCAAACTGAAAGTAAAGATAGTTTTAGGGAAATTTTTCAAAAATTCCACCTATTTAAGCACCTAGTTTAAGCCTTTTTAAGATGATCTCAAACACTATCTGTAGGAAAGGAGAGACAATCTCTGTTCATTTAGAAAGGAATCACCAGGAAAATGCAGCAGACTTTGTCTAAGCCCTGGATATGTTATTGTAGAAATGGTAGCCTGAGAGTGGAACTGGAAGGAAAATAAACTTCATCTTTCCATTCTCACGCTAACTTACTGTATAAACTTGGGCAGCTCGTTCAGCCTTTTGGGGCCTCAGTTCTGCATATGTGCGGTGGGCTAAAGATACAACCCATAGCTGAAACATTGCATTATAAAGGGTTTAAGAGATTTACAATCCAATCTGTTATGGGTAAGTCTAGCCCTTTAAAAGCAGGAAAGTTGCAATATGAGATGAGTGAGAGGCAGAGTGGGATTGTGCTGTAACAACTGAGACCTGTGTACAATGTATGCATGTGAGTTAATGCTTATTTCATTACAAAAAGCTGTTTGAAAAGTACTACTATCAAGACTCATGAGAAGATAGTTTGAAAGACAGGGATGTATCTGTTCCTCCAGACAATATGGCTTTTAAAAACGCTTCTCTCAATGACTGAATCTCCCTAGTAAATGGAGTACTACATTCCCGGTTGAAATCAGGTTTTCTGTTCATAACATTTGTTCCAATACTGTGTCATAAAACTGTAATTTAGGTGATGCTAGCTTGCAAACGTGAGTTTAGCAATGTGCCCATACTATGATTTAAATAGGGAAAATTCATCACTGGTGAAGTGCAGCCTCTCAAATGAGATAGTAGGTGATGATATTTAGAAATCTGTTTTCATGTTAAGAGAGGGGGGCATACAAGGAGAAATTTCTTTGTCCCTCTGTTATTATGCAATTTTGTTTCTCTTTCCTTTGTGCAGTAATGGTGGAATAGGATGCAGATGGGTCCATAACTGGAAACATTCTAAAAATACCCTAAAATTCCAGTGCCGAGTACAGGGAAAATATCTTATTTCTCTTTATTGAGAAGTAGAGAAATAAGCTGTTTGGTTCAACAGCGATTCAGGCAACAGAAAACTATTCTATCATTACTCTGATGATTTGAATAAAACTAAAGGGATATATGCTGTACTATAGAAATATAAGGTTTTAAGGATACAATGCCACTTTGTCACTAAAACCTCAAGATACTCAACGTGTTTGCAGCTGCAAAAATGCTTATAGTTTATCCAGCTGAAGTAACATTCTGAAATACAGCAAACCAACATGTTCTCTGGTGAAATGCCTCTTCTGATTTGCAATGGCAAACAAAAATCCAAACAATCGAAGATTGATTTGTATTGCACCCACAATTTAAAGAGCTGGTCTGATCTTTTGTGTTTTATTTCCAGCCAAATCTTTTATGATGCTCAAGGGACAATATCTTTCTGTATTTTTGTCATTACATGTACCCAAATCCTATCCAGGCAAGCATGTAGGTTTAGACTTTCTCTGTAGAATCTCACTGGCTGAGATGGACAAATTTTGTGGTTCTTTATGCAGAGTAAGATATATCAGGAATTTTCAAGGTTGAGATCCTTTCTGTGTTGGAGACAGCTCTGACAGAAGAGGAAGTTAATTTTACTCTTCTCCTGTAGGAGTTTGCCATATGCAATTTTATGTTCCAAAGTATTCTAGATGCTATAAGTTAATCCAGGTACTTAAAAGATTAAAGATAGGCGTTTTTAGATGGCAGTTCAGCAGAAACAAGGGAACAGAAGGTGGCTGACAGGAGGAGGAAGGAAAAGATGCATCCTCATTATTTATAAGGAAGAGAAAACCTGCAAATTTAAGCAAGTGTTTCCTATCCCATGTGTTCTTTTTTTATTGCTCTCTAAGTGCAAAAAATGTTTATAGTTGGGTTCCCACCTGGAAGATTATTTAAGATCTCAGAGAAGAGATGAGGGTTGGGCTCCAGGATATTCATAGGTGTGAAGCTCTCTTCACACATGCCTCATAGGTGTGAAGCCCTACCAAGCAGTCATGGGAATGTTTTCCCACTCTCCTTTCTGGTAACGTTACACATTTTTATACAATCAGGCCTTAGGGTGCCACAGATTCCTCCTTCGTGATGCTGCTGAGCTCAGCAGTGCTGTTTTGTTCTGCATGAGTTTTAACTTGGGGAGAGGGAGGCTGCAGAACAGAAAAAAAAGGTGACTTAGAGCATCATGAGCCTTGTGGGAAACTTCTTTCCAAAGAGCTGTGAATGATCAAAAGATCAGAAGTTGCTTTACCTACCTAATGATCTGTAGAGTCTGGAACAACAGAGGAGAGGGGATTTTCTCCTTGCAGAACAGAAGTTTTTATTTGAAGTGATAAAATCTCTGAATGTGTTTTCTTTACTGTGGGCAGCGCTCGTGGGCATGTCAGTGCTGCCTTTCTTTGAATTTATAAGGTTTGTACTACCTTTTAAAATAACTATCAGTTATGGAAATAAAGCAATGGGGAAGCTGTTTTTCTGTTTGAAGGGTTGTGGGTTTTGGGGTTTGTTTGTTTGTGGATTTTGTGTGTGTATGTGTGTTTTTAGGAAGAAAAGAAAAGGAAAAGGAGAAATCTATTCTGGAATGAGTAGACAAGTCATGTTATGCAGCTCAGGGCATGTGGACCTTATCCAATTTATGTAATGAACTAAAAAGTGGTTTTGGTTTTGACAGACCCACAAATTTAAAGCAAGGCAGGGTCATACTTTCATAAATAATTTTCTTATTTTTACAGAGATTCTCAAAATCTTTGTGAAAAACTTATCCCATTAACTAGACATGCCATTCTGGCTGAAAACTTGTACAGACTTAGCCAGTTTTTAATATGGTTTCACTAGAGATCCCATTACCTGAACCTAGTAGTATCAAAATGAGGACGAAAAAAAGTTATTGAACATATTTAGTGTGAGATGGTGAGTATAACTTGAATCCTCCCAGCCTCTGAACTCGATTGGCTGCTGTGCCACTGTAGGTCCATCTGTGGTGAAATGAACCTGCCCTGTTGTGTCCCTGTGTAGCAGAATGTCAGTAGTGCTGCAAGTTAATCCCTCTGACTCTGCCCTGCTATGATCTGGGAAGTAACACAGCTCAGATGACAACCTGATAGGGAATTTTTTTTTTCCATAACTGTTTGCACTGCACAGAAATATACTCTGGGAGTATTTATATGCCTGTCACTGGAACTTGTCATAAAACAAGGTGAGAGAGGATCAGGAAGGCTGAGAAACCACCTAGTGCAAACTGGTGGTCCTAATGCATTCCAGTGCTTTAATAAATTTTTCTGAATACAGAGGTCATGCCTCTTTGAGTTACATTTGGATCATTTAAACTCATAGCTTTGGGTCAGACCTATGAACAATTCTCTTTGTGTTCATGCAAAACTCTTTGTTTCTGTATCTTTTAGGACAGCATTTCTAGATCATTATCCAAAGTAAAGGGACGGATTCTGCTTTAAATTGCATTGGTTTAGACTTAGAAGGACTCTGTGGAAGGTAGTGCAGGTGCTCCAGTTTTGCACTGGTGCAGACTGTGCTGAAGTCAGCTCATAAACAACTTAGATTTGTGTCACATTCTCTGAAGAATTCATTGGTATAACAGTCTATATCTACACTGGGAGCCGGGGAGCCTGGGAGCCTGTCCTTGGCCACATCCCAGCTCCCCACAGGAGCAAGACCTTGGTACTTGCTGTCCTTTCTCCCCTCCTTTTCCTTGGACAGGAAAGCTGGGGAATGTGTGCTGGATGGAGCTGAGGCACATTTCGACAGCTGCTTGGTTTGATGGAGAAACACTGAAGACCTCAGGGCACAGGATGGCACACAACAGCGCATGCTCAGAAATGTAGCCATACAATGACAGCTTGTGGTAAAACTTTGTGCGAAGGGTCTGGTCTATGAAGTGCAGACAGCTCGGCCATTGTGTTTCTTTTAAAGCCTCTATAGCACATGCAGCAAGAGGAAAATATCAGCCCTGGAAAGAGTGGAGGTGGGAGAGGGAACTGGCCCCCCCCAAGCTCTGACCTTCCTTTCTGAGTTTTGCACGTGGCAACAATTCCTTGGTGACTGGTAATTTCCTACAGAAGATTCCTCACCTGCTGTTGCCTTAGCCAGGGAACAAGTAGTGCCTTTAGGTATAACTGACCATGCCAAGCAGTGCAGGCTCAGTGCAATTACGGACAAAACTTGTAAATAGACATTTAGAAAGCTACTAATTAAATGCATAACCTTATGAAGAGTGTAGAGCTATAGATGTGTGCGTAACAATGTATTTTAGGTTGCCGAACTTGTCCAGAAGTAAAGGACCAGTTGAATACAGATTATGCAGAAGGTTCTGCAGCTGGTGGGAGCAAGATTACCTTGGCAAGCTATGGGGAAGGAAAAATGAACACATAATGGTGAAAAGCTAACAAAGAGTTTGGCTGTGATACAGCAGGAGGCTGCTCCTCCTGACTTGGAAAACAAAAGTGAGGCTAACTCCACTTCTGCAGTCCCAAGGTTGGAAAATGGATGAGTCTGTATTACAAATTATCTTCCCCATGATGTCATGTCTTGATTTCTCTTCTCGGCACTTAAATATATTTCAGGGAGAATATAACTGCCCTGATGTGTTTTATTTGCCCAGTATTGAATAATCTTCCAAAGACTTTCAACTTTGTTATGTTTCCTCAGAACATCTCCTGTTTTTGAAGGCCCATCAAGTCCAGATCAGTGCAGAGTGGGCTGAGATAGAAATGACTTTCACACTAAGTGCAAAATGTTTGTCTTAAGTGCAGATGGTTCCTGTTAAACTTCATGAAAACCTTAAGTAAAGCATGTTTTATTCCATAGACATGAACAAAAGCTCAGTGAAATTTCATTTCTGGGAAACCACTTGTTTATTGAAAATGGAGATATTCTGTTGTTTTTGAAAGAGAGCACAATGATGCACCAACCTGGGAGAGTAACTTGCTGTCTCACTTTCATGCTCATTAGAGAAGTGGGGTGTTTCTTGTGTGAGTGTGATAACCTGACTGGAGATGACAGATTCTTCTGATGTTCACATTCTCCTGTCTCTGAGGGGTCACCTGAAGTTCTTAGAAAATATGATTTTTTCAGCAGGGAGGAAGACTTCCATAAATATGAGGAAAGGGAAGACATTTATTGTATTTACCTATCAATCAGTTCTCTGTTGTGCATAAGATAAAGTTTTGTAAGTGTAGGGAATACATAATCTCAATAGCAAAATGTCCTAATTATTTTGGCATCCTCAAGGTGTGTTTTATGAAGGTGGATATTGTTCCAGGTCTTAACTGTCTTTGGTTTAATTCCAGGAGACACACAGTCTGTGTCTTTTTGAATTTCAGTGTTACTTTTCCCTTTTCATAGCCAACTTTTTTTCTCTTTCTGAAATGTGTAGCTTGGAAACGAGGTCCTTTTAATGAAGCTTTTGAGTCTCACAAAATATGATTAATCTGATTAGTGGTTCAGACTCTTTTTATGCTTACATTAACTAACACAAAGAGCCCCCCTACAGGTTAAAGTTTAAATGTGGATTACCAGATAAAGCTAGTCCTGACGAGGTTTCTATGGTGCAAAGAAAAATTGAATTTGCCTTTCACCTCATTTCAGCCTTTGTCATCCTGGGTTTTGCCCTTCTCCTTCATTCACAGTGAGGATATTAATTTTGCAGTAAAATATTTAAGCAATTATGCAGATAGCTTGGAAAAAGCAACATACAAACACACTATGAAAAGCTTAACTGAAAAATGGACCCCGGATATTCATTAAAACCAGATGGTAACATTCCTAGCAGCATAACTTTGGATGTTTGGACTAAATGGACTAAATTTGTATTAGTGTGTTACAACCAGACAACAAAAATGAACCAGTGTCATGATTTTATGTATATTTGTATTTTGTTTTATATTTACAAAGTAGTGAGGTATGGTACCTACTCTGTGAATGTACCTTTTGATAAACAGTTAAGAAAGACTATCCTTTCACACACAAACACATCCATCTTTAGATAGCATTCCTCTGTGGGAGGCTTGCCTTCAATTTAACAGATAATGAACTTCTTCAGATGAATCAGAAAATTGATAGTGAAATGAAGTTTAGTATTTTGCAGTGCAGCGCCTACCAATACGAGGATGTTTATAGTTTCAAAATGTGGTTTATTAAAAATGCTCATTTTTAGAGAAAATTCTCATCATTCTAGTAACCCTAGCTTATTTTTATCCCCAATCATTTTATTTTGCAGATTATTTGTGTTATTGCTCTTTCAGAAATGGCTATAAGAAATTGGAGACAAACAGCACCTGCAAATAGCAATTAATTAAAAGCACGATTGTGTAGAGGGGCTTTCTGTATATTTCTCTCTGAACAATGAAGATGGAAAAGTGTTTTTTCTTTGCTTTTATGGCATGCTCCATATGATCCAATAAAGCACAAGTAACATAGCACACCAGCCAGGGTAGACTACAGTTTCCCCTCAGTGCACACACATAATTCCCATTACTGCTAATGGGAGATGCATGTCCCCACACAGAGGCAAGAGGGATCTTGTATGTACATGTCATACATATGAAAATATCTGGCATGAAAAGAAGTGTCTGGTCCTGACAAATTGCCAGGAGGCTCTTTTTTTTTTTTTTTTTTTCCCTCTCTCTCTGTTAATTATAGTAATTATTTATCACGCATTAAAATAGTGCCCTAAATTTGCATGGCACGATGTGCAACACAAACAAGCTGCACTCGTTGCTGAAAAGAACACACAACGAAAAGCTGACAAACGTGCACAGTGCGAGGCACCGGTGCGTCCTCTGGAGCTACGGGAGGCAGCGATCCCCTTCCTGGAGATGGGGATTCTGGAGGCTGGAATGGCCTGTCTTGGGACAGGGGGCAGTGTGAGCCCAGCAGAGGAGCCCTCAGTGCCAGCAGGGCGGTGAGGGCTGGTGAGCAGCAGAATGGGAGGAAAGGCCGGCGGGGCCGGGCACGGTGTGCCTGGCCTGCTCGGAGCCCCGGCCCGGGAATCAGCGAGGGGAGAGAGCGGCCCTGGGCCTGCCCTGCCAGGGAAGGTGAGCTCAGGGGAACCGAAAGGCAGCCCTCAGAGAGAGAAAGCAGCAGTGTGCAAGCTGAAAGATGAAAGAGCTTTGGCCAAACCAGATAGAAAGGCAGACAAATCTGATGGAGAGCAGTTTAGCCAGGTGCCAGAGAAAAAAGGAGTTTTCTGTGGCAAAGAGATGGGGACGCTGCTGATTCACTGCTTGTGTCAGTCCTTGCCTGTGTAGCCTTGGCCTTTTCTTATTCTTGGTTTTGTCTAGACCCAAGGAAATCTAGTTTTTATCCTGTTTGTAAATATGCTGTATACCATCACATATCTCTGCATATGTTTTATGTCTGTGCCAGTCTGTTCCCTATGGGAAATGAATCTGCTGACCAGTTGCTATAGGTTTTGTGGAAATTGGTAGCAAGGGAAGATGTACATAATTTCTGGTGAGGGAAAGGTATCAGGAGTCCTTGCAGAACACAGAATGTTCCACCTGGAGCAACACTTTCCATTGGAGACTTGCACCCCCTGAGGTCCCAGAGAAGCTAAGTATGAGTACAAAACCAGGGGAGAACAGACATCTTTCATTCTGCTGCTCATGGAAGTACTTGTATTGTAATTGAAATTTAATCTGAGTTCATGAAATGTTTATGAACCTGGAACAATTGTATAAAGTTTCAGTCAGTTGCACTGCAATTTTATTTGCATATTTGTTTTTGGAAAGGAACATGGGCCTTCAAATACTGCAAAGAAGAATTTCTTTTCCTTTTTTTTTTTTTTTTTTTTGAATCTTGTGTTGGTCTAAAGTGGAGTACTGGAATCTATTGAGTAATCCCCTGGATTAAGAGGAGCTTCTTTGGACTCCATTTTCTCAAAAGAAGTTGTTGCGAGCTTTCAGCCCTGTGTTATCTTTGAATCAGTTGAAAAATAACTGATGGCAATAAGCAGTGGCAGGCCTCCCAAATTGTCAGCTGAAGGCTTCCTTATGTATTCTTTCCCCCAGAAGGATTACCCAGAAGAGTGCAAGGGGGAGTGCAACTGCCTGAGTGCTGCTCTAGAGACGCTGGAATGTGTTTAATTCAGCAGAAGCTGAAGGCAGTTAGAATGTTACACATTCGTTTCCATAAGGGAAAAAAAAAACATCAGAGAGATACTATCTGAGGACTTTCGATTATGTGGCTTCTTGAGCTCCTCCGGAGGTGTAGGTAGTTCAGAAAAATCTCTTGACCTTTTCAGGCTTCCTCCACCATGATGGTTCAACATAGCTGTGTAAAATAGGTAGTTTACAGCTTGCCTTCCCTGGGGTGAGGCTGATTTACAACATGCTTTGTGTGCAATTTGGCTGTAGAGAGACAGTTTTACATTCAGCTTTTGCGTTTTGGCTATGATGAGCACTGTAAAAATGCTGTGATCCTGGAATGTGCATGTTCTTATATTGTTTGTTCTTGGAGATGCAGAGCTTGCTGAGACTGGTGGTGGACTGAGGTAACCCACTGACCTAATATCTAGACCTAGACTGATTAGATAATCTTCTGAATGAATGCATATTTATTTTTCTGATTCAATGGAGTTATTGTTCGTGAGTTGGGCAGCTGGTTCCCTTCCTCCTTCTCCTCCTTCTCCTTCCTTAAGGTCCCTAATCATGCATTGAAGGATCCTGAAGTAGCAGGCCATGCAGAGATCCTAACTATTTTCTGGAAAGCAGAGAGGCACACATCCATATTGGTGTGCATCAACAAACCAATAGGTTCAGTGAGAGTCCCCCACTCTCTCCAGCTCAGCCACAGCTGTGGTGCTGTTGGTGCTGGGCTCCCTCTGCTTCTCCTCTGCTGGGTGCTCTGCCCTCATGGCCCATGGCCCTCAGCTGAGGGCTGCTCACATAGTTCTGGCAGCTGCTCACCCCACGGATGGCAGCATGTCATATTCTGGGCACTGAAGCCATGTGGTAGCTCCTGGCAGCCTCCTGTAACCAATATCCATTATCCTCTCCCCTTGTGGGACATGGTGCTGGTGCTGAGCTGACCACTCATATTTTGGACCATTTGGTTGTCAAGGTTGGATAACACTGTGGATAAAGTCCCACATCTCACAAGCTCAGGGTTCTAAGCAGGGGTTTGGTATTGCATGGGCTGAGTACAGGACAGCTCGATTTGTAGGAGGGCTTGGAATAGAGCACCACCCACTATGGACCAAGAAGGCTGAATTGCTTCTCCTTGCTTCACACTTAACCTTCCATTCATCTAAACTTCTAAATCTCTGCCCAGAGAATTGACATGCTGGAGTCCTCTTGGGCTACCCCTTAGAATCCCAGACGGCAACAGTAATTACAGCATATTTTATTACTGTGCTTAAATTTTAATATCTGTTTAAAAAAAAAAGGTAATGGCAAGGGTCTGCTTATTAACAGGTATTGTTAGAACAGCAAAAAGCTATTGTTGTTATTTTGGAAAACAGCTCTAGCATAACATTGATGCTGATATAAATATACTTTCAGAAGCCTAAACTTACTACACTAAATGTTCATTAAATTATTGCCCTATGTACAATAGACATTTGAAGAGTAATTTATGTACTTGAAATAGAACAGAAACTGACATATTGACTATTTTTTTCCTCTCTGTTTCACACATACACAAACACACACATATATATATTTATTCATATATATTTTCCATGTGTAATGACAAAAAACTGTATCTATATGTGGAGAATGTGTGAGTCTGTCTCACTGTTGCAGACAAGAAAACTGTCTGTAGGTTAATTCATCCTTTCTTGAATCTTAATTTAATATAAAAGTCAGCCTGGCCGTTACAAAAATAGTTTGCAATATAATTGTTTTCAGAAGGGATTTTTTAGATTACTTTGGAAGAAAAGCTGTTTAAACCTCTTTGAATCTGTCATAGTTAGTCAGGATAATTGATGTTGATATTACTTGTAATATGTTCAGTAATGTTTTATAGAAAAATGTACACATGTTTTATAATTGCAACCATATATATTTATAGTTAAAGAGGTGGGAAGCAGAATTTGAGCTTCTCTTTTGGTATTAGAAGTGAAAAAATTAACTCAGCTGTGGGAAAGTTTGTCTAAACAAGCTTTACTGCTGGCAATTTAGCAATGTATCTTTCCTTCTCCTCCCCCAAACTGTTGATTTTATTTTTTTCCCCTGGCTTATTTTTCTTTTTTCAGGTTGTATATTCACATTTCTCAGCTGATGTTCCTTATTAAATTACAGAGACATGTTGTGGCAAATCATTTAATCTCTCAAGTTGGAGTCCAGTTTTCTTGCATAAGAAAAATCCCTTTAGATTCTTTAGGACAAAAAGCATCATGTATTTGAGTTCTCTGAAAGCATTTAATAAAGCATGAAAAGATATGACATCAATCCCACTAAAACACAAGGGCAAATGAATGATGTTACTGTAAATCTTTACATCAATCACGCCCAGGACTTTCGAAACAATATAGTTTTGTTTGCATTTCAGAAGTGACAAACAACTCTTCTGACTGGCTTAACATAGTCACTTTCCATTAGTCAAGACCAGAAGCAAGTCAGAATTAAAATGTGGCCCTTGGTTGCCAGGCAGCCGAGTTGTCTTGACATGGTGGTTAGTTTCCTTTTCATCCAGTGACAACAGTGAAATGAAAGAAGTTTTGAAAAACTTGATAATGGTTTTCAAAGGAGGAGGATAATTGGTGGGGCTAGCTTGTGCGGCTCTGTGTGGAAACTTTCGTCTGTGCTAAGGGAAGACTGTCACTAAAAATTTAAACTCTTGTACACAAACTTGACCTGGAATCTTCTCCAGGTTTTCACTGGTTCATTTGTAGAACACTTCTCTCAGCCCAAGGGGTGCTGGGATGAAAGCGTTAGGACAGATGGGTAAAGCCCCAAAGGAAGAAAAGAATCAATAGTTGTGATTTAATCCATCAGTGAAAGGGAGGAATTAAGTAAAATCCTTAAAATGGGGAATTTGTAAAAGATCTTTTGATAGTACCTATAGCTGAAAATAATTTATCATCTGATCGCTGTTGAAAGTTAATGGCATTTGGACTTAGAAAAGCACATTTTTGACTCATTCTGCCAGATACTAAGCAATTTTCCTGCTGTTATTTTTGATATTCTCTAGACAACAGATAATTTAATTCAAACAAATTTTCCCAAGATGACAAGAACCTAAAGCATAACAGGATGATCGCAAGATAAGCTTTTGCTTCTGATGTTAATAATGCAAAAGCTAATGGGACATTAATATTAATAATAATATAAGTTGATATGAAGTAATATTTGTGGTAAACTGTTATAAAAGTCAAATGTATGCATAGCTGTCCATATCATTCATTTGTTAAAAGAAAAAGGCGGGGGGTGGGGAGGGGTGGGGGGGAAAGCTCAGCAAAATGCACCCATAATGAAAGAAGGGACCAATTAGGGTTGGATTAACATTCATGGTTATTTACAGTTGTTTTTGTACTTGTTCTTGTGCTCTGACTTCCTAAAATTTCACAACCCAAAGATTTAGAAAAATGGGGTTGTTTAGACGCGAGGTGCAATGAAGTGGCTGCAGCCATTGTGCAGACACCACCTCTCTCATTATACCCTCTCAATCAACACTCGGCACACAGGAAACCGCAATAAAGCCCATCTGCCACGGTTAATCTGCAGGCAAACCCACACCCATGTCTGTGCCCGTTACTCTCCAGCCTTATTATTCTCAGATCCAAAGCTTCATAAGGGATCAGCCAAAGTCCATTAAAGTAAATAATAGCTAGAAATGACAGGCTTAGCAAGGATTGGGAGGAAGTTGAAGACCAATCTGAGCTGTGAGCTCTGATTAATAGAGAAAAGCATTAGGAGAAAAGGGGAGAAAAATGACCTCAGCCTGCTCCAAAGAATTCCTGAACCTTGGTTGTTAGGGCAAGTGCTACCATCTGAGACGTTAGTGATCCTTGAATTTCCTTCACTTTGATGCAGCTCAAATGGGAAAATTTTGAAGGTTCAGCAAGGCCCCAGACCTCAGCTGGAAAGCCGTCTGGAGTCAACCCTGTCAAAATTCTCTTGTGGAAAAGAAAGCCTTTATTAGCTAGATTGCAACAAAAAACCCACAGCCTCTAATAAGAAGAGAATGCATGCTATAGATTGCATATACATTAATTATTAGAGGGCATTTAATTGTTCTCATCTGTATCCAAATGTGTGAAAAAGTTCTTCTGAAATACCGGTCAGAGCGTGTTTAAAAAAACAAAAAGTCATGAAACCAAAAAACCAAAACCAAATACCTTCTCGGATTGTTTTCCTTTGTTCAACTCAATTTTTAATAGAAGATTCAGTTCACTGCCTAGTGAGGAGATACCCTGCTTGGGAGGACCGGTACAAAGTTGATGCTTGTGAGGATATTGCATGTAATGTTTGCTCTCCATTATCTCAGCTGTGTTTTGTACATGTACATGAACAGAATATAGAGAAACCAGCACCAAGTCAACCCTGCACAAGGATTTCTTTTTCTATAGTGCTGAAAAAAAATCACTGCTCTATAAACAGAAACTTGGGCAGTTTTAAAAAATATTTTCTGCTGTTTCTCTGCATATATTATCTACCTCTTTTCCAGCAATATCCTTGGAATATATTTTATTTTGCTTACTGGGAAGAATGAACAGACATTTACTATTCATCAGAATGTTAGTTTTTACTGCTTTTTAAAAATCCATCATGCAGTTAAGAAAGTGCGTGTGCAACTGCACCTTTGCAACTTTAGCTGAGCAAAGTGCTGACCACAACGAGTTTGTAAGTGATTTTAGGTCCAGCTAAGGAATAGTGTTGAACTGATCAATCATAGACAGCAACCCAAGCAGAACTATTCAGAGGCATCTGGTACAGCTGTACAGGTGTTTCTCTGTCCCTGATGATTTTTTGGGGAAGATATTAATGATCTGAATGAGGGCCTCTTGTCAGAGCAGTTATTATGATGATACATTCCTTCGAAAAGTTTATGTTACAGTATGTGGTTTTCATAAACAAGATGAAGAGGATAGAGCTCAAAATGATGATTTTGCCATGAAATTGCTGATAACTTGGCTAAAGCCCTGCTCCTGTGCATGTGATGCAATTTTCATATTTTAATCCTAAGTAGAACTAAAAATGACAATTATGAAAAGAAAAAATAGATACCACCAACAGCTGTAATTGCCATCTACACTGCGCAAGGATGGGCAAAAGACACCGTAAATCAATATTAAGATCTCTACATATGCAGGTATCAGAAGGACATCATATAACATCATTATAAGAAAATCCTAATAAAATTTGGACAGTTATTCCAAAGAATACAGGATGAACATGGAGTGTGTGTGTGCAGCTAACTAGTTCTCTGCAGTTTCAGCTGATGTCTTAAGAGAAAAGAAACATCTGCCTTTACAAAAGCATAAGTGTTTTTCTGTTGGAAAAAAACACTCAAACATATTTTAGGACAAAACCTTCTTTATTTAATTGATGAATACTGGTGATAGTTTCAACATTTTTCTGTTGGTCACGTAGGAACTATAAGATTGTGAAGGTTGAAGTGGCACTGGCATTCTTTTCAAATACATAAGATACAATAAAAGTGGGTTTTTTTGTCCTGAAACTGAGGTGATGTATTTGTTTGGAACATTGGGCCTCACTGCTGAAACTGTGTCTTCTCAGACAATTCCATATTAAAAATTTAAAATATTTCCATGATCAAGAAATTGAACATGATTTTCAGTGGAGTGGAAGCAAATAATATTACGATGCAGCTTATGCATAAGGTTTTGTAGTAATTAAAATACGATGAAATATGAAAATGTTGAATGTGAGCAAGATCTATACGCCACTAAATATTCAAGACACTAAGATTAAAAAAAGCAGGAAACAAAGTGTGTATGAACAGAAAAAGCAAGCTAAATGCTCTGTGTAGTGGCTTCCTATTAAAAGGAACAAATAACCTACTTTGCTTTCTTGATTTATTCTAAAACCAGCGCTATGATATTGCATAGAAAGCATGAAAAGCATAAAAGCTACAATCTTTTAGTGTTTTTATACCACTGTCAACTTTTCTGCTTAATGTAAAGCAGAGTTAGCCTATCATCTATCTCTTTTCATACATGTGATGTTGCCCAAGATATGTTTCCTCCTGACAATACTCAGAGCTATCAAACATTTTCTGTACTCATCTTCCCACAGCATCGAAAGCAAGTCATGTAGCACATCATGGGTACCTTGGTGAGTTTTCTGTACTTTGCTCCACTGAATAAAATGCATTTTCACGTCTATTTTTCTCTTGTTTCCAAGGACAAGGCTGGCTAATAGTAATGATTTGTACAGCAATTTCCTCTCAGAGCTCAGCCTCACACTGGAGATACATTTGATTTTGAATATAGACCTTGTCCAATGGATCAGAAGGAGCTGAACCATTTAGCAATGATGTCTGCTGTTTGTTTAATGAAGATACTAATAACACTACAAATATCAGCATGTTTTGGAATTCATTAGTTTACACAGGAATAGAAATAATCATCTCTCAGCAACACTTGATCAAATAATCTATCAATCAAAGGAGTCCATAGCTGTAGCCAAACACCTTTCTGTCTTTGAGGATTAAAAAACCACAGGAAAACAGATTGTAGCATTGAATCCATATTGGTCTATATTGTTTACTATACAAGAACTCCAGTTTACAGTTTCCTCTTATGTTATTGGTTAGCCTCCCTTGGATATTTTTTGCTGGATATACTCTTAAATCTATCTGCAGCTCTTGGATATTCCTATAAAATTTGTTGATTTTACTCTAAGCTCCTTATTCCTTACTAGAAAGAATATTTTTAATGACAGATTTAGTGTAGGCTTGCTGCTTATAAACATGAATTTGTGAATGCAGAGACAGATTTGCCCAAATTCAAAATATAAAGGCAAAACCAACTTTTACTCTTCCGTCATTTTCTTTTAAGTTCACCAAAAAACAGGGAGTTTTTTCCCTGTAGGTTACCAGGAGACTGTATTTTCTATAGCCCAGTCTGCAGAATGATGTCACCTCATGTTTTGTTTAACACCTGACGTGTTGCACAGTCCCATATACGTTACACATAACTGGACAGCTTTAATGAACCATTGCCTGGGTGTGATTCAGTGTGGTGCAAATGTACAAACTGCAATTCTGGTTAAAGCTTACTTCTTTAGTGAATTTCTGCAGGAAAAAAATCCAGCCTGTGCTGGTGAGATGACAAAGCTGTATGTTTTTAATAGAAACTGCAGTGAATAGAAAGGGAAATCTATCCATTCCAATCAAAAGCTAGTGACTGTAAAATTTTCTGGTCAATTTTTGGCATAATTTGGGGAAGTTAGGGCCAATTCACTTGCCATGAGGCATATCTGGCCTTTAGGTCCACTAGCAATTTTGACACCCATCACCTCAGGGAGCCAGTTCTCACTTTGCCCTATTTACTGGCTGCAAAAGCCCCATTTCTCATTCTGTTACACTGCAAGGGGTAAGCACAAAGCCCTCCTCTTCCTCTTTTGCTCCCATTAATCCTTACATCCAATAGCAGACAGCTTGTACAGGGCACTATTGCTAGAACCATCAGGAACTTTGCATCTGCTACCTTCCTGAAATAGAAGGAAAATATAAATATTGGCCCCGAGATAATTTATTTATATGGGAACAGAAATTCATTTCAGAGAATCCACGTCAAGGACTCCCATGAGTCTTTTAGACACCTCAGGATTACCTCCAAGAGAGCAGGGACTTCATTTCTACTGTAAACACGCTTGCAGTTCACCACAAACATGTCAATAATGGTAACAAATGGCCCCACTATGTGTCGTACACTGAGAGCCAGGGGAAGCGTGTGTGAAAGCTATTTTTAGAGATGAGGCAGGGAGACTCATTTTACTACATGAGTAACACAAAGATTAAAACAACAGATTTTTTAAAAAAATTGTACCCAGTTTGGGGGAAGGTGATGTATCAAAATTTTTTGGGAGTAAAGGGGGAGAAAAAGGAGCAATGAAGTCCTATTTATCCTGCCATTATCTTACCAGTCTGTGTTTCTTTGGACAGTAATCACGGGACCCAGATGCTAAGGGTAAGTGATATTTTCCCACAAGCAGTTTCTGGCTCATTGGCAGCTTTTGTAGGCAGTTGTGTTGGCAGCCTTGGAGCTGCCTCTGGCTCTGTTTTGTGGCTTTGCTCTTGATGGGCTGCCCTGTGCTGCTGGATGCCATTTCCCTCTGTCAGCCCATGGGCTTTCAGAAGCTTTGCACTCTGCAAATCCCTTGTGAAACAGATAAATGGGCTCTTCTAGGGCAGAGGGGGAATCTGTTTCCTGGCTGTTGTAGACATTAGGTGAATTACTGCTCCAGGTACTCGGGGAAACTTTGGCCACTTTGCAATTTTTGGCTTCCCTAAGCTGTAATATTCATCACAAAGACAGAGCCAGGTACAGCTCCAGGTGTTAGTCTCAGACCTCTCCCCTTCACCCCTGTTTTTTGGTTTTTTTAAACTACCATTTACCTCTGCTACTCTATCAGTGCTTTTTTGAAAACTCTTTAATTGTACTCTCTTTATGATATATTGACAACACCACACCATCAGAAAGTAAGCACAGTATCTCAAATATAGCGATAAGATTAAAAAAAAGATGAGTTCTGTACTTCACACAGAAATGGCAAATTTTTCCTTCCACTTTACCTGTAAGTCAATTATGCTTTAAAATATAAAGAAGGTGTATAAAATACAGTTTTAAGTAATTCTACATATTCTGTATTGAACATGTGAATACATCTTAAAATCTTTTCAAACATTAATTATTCTATTAGATACATATGTTGCTATGCAGTCAATATAAAATATTTCTTTTACAAATGTATTATTGAACAATATTAGAAGAATTCTATTTATGAAATATACTTATGATTAAGACTCTTGGGCTTTTTATTAAATCAGCTAATCATGTTATACATTTTTTGCATTGTTTCCTTTTTTTACCTAGCTGCTTAGAAAAAAATACATTTCTTGAGTGGTGATTAGCTTCTCTTTCGTGGATTCCTAACTTCCAGTTTATTAATTCTGGATTGGTTTTTATAATTAGTAAATTGCATATTTGTGAATTATTATGCTAAAAATGCAGAAAACTCGATTGCATTCTACTGCAGCTTGACCTGCAAAAGCAGATCTGTAGAGGGGATTTTTCCCCCTGGGTGCTTCTATACACTTTCTAGTGTGCTAGTTCCCAAAAAGCTGTCAGATCACATGTTAAATTTGACTGGAATTGTGTATCATTTTGAGATCACTTTTTTTCACAGAACTTCCTGGAAATTCATATACTGAAAATGTTTATTAATTGGTATTTCATAATCTGTTTGTTTGGATTTTTAAATAGTAATAATGAACTCAGTAGAAATAAGAAAACAAAAACCCTCTCAGCCAATTTGTGTGAACTCTTTTACACTTTGATGTCACCAAATCTGTGTAATTCTATCCCTGTCAGGAAATTACCACATGCCAGAGATTCCTCAATGAAACGCTGATAGTCCATATTCCTAAAAATGTATGAATCTTAAAATTTATTTTTGTTCGACTGACATCAAAGACCACGGTAGATACCTTGGCAATTGTGAACTGATTGGTAATAATCTCATCCAATATTAGTTCT
The DNA here is from genome assembly GCA_013398615.1 of Brachypodius melanocephalos. NCBI lineage: Eukaryota > Metazoa > Chordata > Aves > Passeriformes > Pycnonotidae > Brachypodius > Brachypodius melanocephalos. The sequence goes on from VZSR01000247.1 coordinate 12,377,138, forward strand.
GTGAGACTCTAAAGGAAAAATTGCTCCTCTTGCAAAGGGGTGGTTAAATTTGGAATTTTTTTTCTTGGTTTTAATTCAAATGCAAGTAAAGGATATTCTATATCTAGGCATATTTACAATGTTTTTCCTCCAATCCAGTTTTATCAATTTTCTTTCAGGACACTGCGGCTTGTGGCAAAATCTCTTTGCGATGACCAGTCCTAACTGGGTTCCTGCTGTTTGAAGATTTGTGCCTGTTACCCAGAGTTTGCAGAAATGGACTTGCAGACTGTAAGCTATTTGTCCCACAGTTTTTAAAAGTTGCGTCTTAAATGCTGTGAGGAAATTGTCATTTAAAATGTTTCCAGCTTTTCTGCATGGGTGAGCTTATACTACACAAAACCAAACCAAGAAACAAAGAAACCACAAAGAAACAAACAAACAAAAAAAACCCCAAACCAACAACCCCCATCAAAGCAAACAAATAAAACCCACCAAAAGCAAGAAAGTCTAATGTTAGCCCTGCACTGTGGGCACAGTTGTTGGACATACCCCTAAACTATTTCTGGAACA
>VZSR01000247.1:12377729-12416024 GCA_013398615.1 Brachypodius melanocephalos
TTTTTTTTTTTTTTTTTTTTTTTTAAGGAAATACCTGAAGGATAACATTAGTGTTTCACACTGTCCGTCCACATGGCCGCTGGCTCCTGTGTGCTTTCCTCACTAAACTGATGTAATTAAACGGGATTGTTCATTTTCCTCCCTGTAGCGCTTCAGTCCTGAAAAGTTTCTTCAAAGAAACTCATGGCCAGGGACCGGGGCAGCTCAGAGGGCTGGGGCTGTGCCTGCCCTGCCAGGGGCTGTGGCAGCTGCCTGGAGCCCGCCGGCCCCAGGAGATGTCACTGTTGGGACTGGCAGGGCCAGCTCTGGAGCCACTCTCCAATTTTTCAGGGCTACATTGACCATGAGGTAGGAATTGACCCGTATCACACCTCGTTCCCTGCCCCCTGCCTTTCCGGGAAAAAGGTGACCACAGGTAAAATTAGCCGGTGGCTTAGGCAGTGTTACGGACAAATAAAAATTTTACTAAAAGATATTCAGTGCTGGGTACTGTAGGAAATACAAACTAATTCAGCCTCGTTAAAACAGCTTTTTTCCTATTCTTTAATTGTTTGTAAAAAATCATATTGGGTCAGAGAAATTATCTTGATATAACTCTTTTTTCATTTTAATGCTTTTCAAGTTGAAGGGCAGATGGATTTATGTGATGTGAGATTTATTTTGTAAATGTTAAAATTTTGCTAGATAATGCTCTCAAGATATTTGATATTTATTAAATCCTCTTCTATTAAGAAAAAAAAAAAGTTTATTTACAGATCACCCATGGGTTGAAAATTTTTTAACCGTAAATATAATACAAATAACCTGTGTGACTTCCTAAAGATTCCTAAGGATTTACTAGAGACTGTAGACTTTAAATAATAATAATATTAGGAGTTGCCATGGTGTGTATTCTATACAGGAAAAAAAAAAAATCTTAGTAAGTTAGCCTAAGATTTTGGAGCAGCCTACCACAATCCAAGGTAAGTAGATTCCCTTGTAATTGTAATTTCCATCAATATTTTGCACTTTGTTTTTAGAATCAGTGTCTTCATTCAGACTTTGACTTTGGCATTTATTTTACCAGATCTGTCAGCTTGCCCATTCTCCACGCATCTTGGTGTTCAGAAGTTTCCTATCTTCACAGCAATAACTTAAAACCTAGTGAATTGCATTATCTGCCTAGTAGGTAGTTTTTATTCCCATGGTTTGTGGTTGATAAGTGGAATAAAAAAAAATAAAGAAGGAAAGTCAATTTAGTTTTAAGTGTCTTCAAACTCACACTGTATATTTTTTGTTTACAGGATACAAGAGAAACTCTTTTATTTTCTGAACAATATTGCTGATATTAGCACAAAGCACACTGACCATTGCCTGAAACATAAAATTTTACCTAAAAGAGGTTTTTACAAGTTCTTTGTCTTTATGCTGTCATCGTGGAAAGCCCACAGAAGCAGGGATCCTCTATAATTCAATAAGTTCCTTTTCTTGTGCTCTTGATTTCATTTCTCTGAGCTTTGATGTATGTTTTACTCCAGTTGTGAGAAATGCATATGTAAAATGCCACATGCATATGAGAATTTCAAGTGTAAATGGATTTAAGCCCCAACTTTAAGGAGAGCCCTGTCCACAAAGGAAAATGATTACCCATTAACTTTTAGACCTTTAATCTTAAAATGTCTCAAAATGTCATAGAGGCAAACACATCACAGCCAGGATAAATCTTTCTAGTCTTCTTACTTTTTTAAAACAGCAAAGTTATACCTTACATGATAGCTTCAAAAAAGCCCAGTTATCCTATGTTTTGCACCATATATTTATCAGTAATCCGTTCTGTGTGCAACTTTAAGATAAAAGCTTGCAGCTACTCCACTGCTCGCTTTTCCAAGTCACTTAAAAATGGAAAAATTGCAGCTGGAGAGGCTGGCCAGTAGAGGCCTCTCTAGATTTGCCTTATGATTAAGAACTCTGCCTGGAATCAGTCGCAGTGAGCAAAAGTACTTGAAAAGATTCTCTGGCATGGAGGGGGAAAGATCACTTTTTAATGCCCTTTTAAGTTGTAAGATGTTGATTAATGTTGCCCTTTACATTAATGATGTTTCAAGTAAAAGAAAACAAATTTAAAATGGATAAATTCTATTGAGGATGCATTAATTAAACAGAGACTTTACCATATGCTGTGGCTGGAGTGCTTGCTGGCCTTTCTGTTGTTGTTACCTGTGTAAAATCCACCCCATCCTCTACATGAATGCCCAAGCTGAATAGCCATTTGAATGCAAGCTTTAGTTTGATTCGCCATACAAGGGGTACTGTGTCACTGTGTTTTCTTTCTAGGAGTCACTAAGTGATTTCTATATCTGTTGTCATGGTGATATAGCAAAGCAGGGGAAAATGGGGGCAACTCCAGGCTTTCTCTACACCCTCTGCACTAAGAACTAAGATGTTGTTAGCAGGCCTATAAAACATTGGGCTTTATCTGGGCCTTCTTTTTGTTCTCTGATTGTCAATAAAACTCATTTTAAGGGTAACAAGGACATCTAAATGTCATCTGTCACAGTGTTAGAGAGATTAAGTTTGTTTAGGAACTTGTGCTGGACAAAAGGCCACTATTTGTTCGGCAGATACAAAGCGGTGTTGGCCATCAGGAATCGTGATTTAGAAGGAGGCTGCATGGAGCATCCAGGGAAGATCAGCTCAGTTGCAGGTGATAGTAAGAGGCTCCTTGACATGACAGCATTTAAAACACCACCAAAACAAATATGGTTTTGAGTTAGGAGCCGGTTTATCAGGGTTTTGTTCTCTTGGACTGGGTTGTTTTTTGGGGTTTTTTTTTGGTTACTTATCAGCTTTGTAGACCGCACGTTACTGGAGTAGCTGTATAGATCTGAGGGAGAAAAACAGCCATTGACAGCGGATGGACTGTTTAAAAACATGACACACACACCTGATAGTCCTTGAATGAATAAAAAAAAAGAAGAGGGAAAGGAGGTTTTTAATGGAAAATCCAACAATAATAGGTGCTGCATTAACTCAGCATTTACTTAATAATGAGGCTAAATGGAAAGTACAGATTAATGAAGACATTGGTGTTATTAAAATCAAATCCTGTGGTTCATATGCTTTTCTTAATAATGAACATTGTGGCTATTGGAGAGGAAGAACAGGATTTTTTCTATTAATTTGGCACACATCCCAGATCTCATTCAACCAGAACCTATCCTGTGCAAAATGCAACCGATGGCCTTTATGTTCCACAGTCTTGCTGTTTAATATTTTTGTTAATCCAAAAGAAAAGGCTTTCCCTTTTTCAAATTAAAGAAAAGGAAAGGGTGATCTTTGAGCCTAGACAATAACTAAATAACACAGACCAGCCATGTTGATTTTAGGAGAAAGGTTGGTTGAAAATGTCCCTAGAAGGGAGACGTGATGGTGTTTACTGCAGCATAACTACATTTAATTCTGACATTTGTGTTTTGGTAGTAATACAATGTATAATGCTGATTGATATATTTTGTGTCTTGTTGTTTATTTAGTAAGATCTAAAAGAAAACATTCAGGCCATGTATATTGACAGGTAAAAATATTTTAGACTCATTTGGTAAGGTTGCTGTAGTTCCAGCACTGAACAAGCAGGATTTGAGATGCAGCTGAACAATGGATTTGGCAGAGTTGAGTGCTCGTTTTGTCATGTGCTCGATGTGAAACATTCGTTTGACGTGGAAGGAAGGTGCATAACCTGGTAGTGGGGTTGGTGCATCATGGCAGTATCCACTCCTCACTCAAGTTTCCAGTTATTGACCCAGCCATGTTCCCTGAGGCTCTGCAGAATGAATGGAGGAGGCAAACAGCATGGTATGGGAGAGGAGATAAAACCCATGGGAGGGGTTTTATCTCCTGTCAGGCAGGCCAGAAGGGAAGAGCACGACAGAATGTTGCTTTTTCATGAATTAAGTCTTTCTCTCTAACAGTTACTCCAGATGAAGCCATCACCTTGGTTCTGCATGTGGATGAGAATAACTTTGGCTGAAGAACTAAGAGTTCCTAGAGCAGGCTCTGTTAGCTTCTTTTTTCCTCATATCATAAGGCTGCATTCATAGTGAAATTATATGCAAACACCACAGTGAATCCCTTAGGAGTAACCTTGTCAAATACTGGAAGTAAATCCCCTGCTCTGTGTAAGTGACAGTAAAAATTAAATATGTGCAACTAGGTGTGCAGTAAAACTCACTATAACATTTTCAGCCTTTGGACACTGTTTAAAACAGCCCAGCCTCTAAAAGGTGTGTGGAGGTTGTTGCCATAAAGGACAGGAACCACCCCCACTGTTTACTCATCCCTGCCACCGAGGGCAGGTGGAGGGATGCCCAATGGTGGAAGATCAGCATTGCTCTGTTGTCTCTTTCTATATCACTGTGTCCAGGGAATATAAAATTGTGGCAGGGAGCCTCTCTACCACCTACAGCTCCCTTCTGTGAAAGAGGCTTTCCCATCCAAGCAATTTACATGGTTTTCTGATGTCTCTGTGACCAGGCTTTTGCAAATTACTTATTACGAGGAGGCCAGAACCCAGGCATTAGAGTTCAGTATTGGAATCAGTTGGCAGGAAAAAAAAAACATACTGCAAGGATATTGTGAGAAAAAAATTAGTGTTTTTTTCTTTGCCGATTTTTTTATGTTCATAACCTGCCACTCTTCTGTTTTCTATTATTTTAGGTATGTAGTCTGCTATTCATTCAGCTCCTCTCCACATTTTTCTGAGCTACAAGACCAGACCTGGTCCAGAAGTCAGGAGATCCTGTCTCTCTCCTCCCTACTCTATTTGCTTTGAAGGACACGTCTCAGGTTTTTTCACTCTAGGGCAATGTTAGGGTTTATGAAATGTTCATGGGACCTTGTTGGACCCTTGTGCAAAGGTCAGTTTCACAGATGATGTGAAATGTCTTCTTATTGTGGAGCAAGCTAAGACAAGGGAATGAGTGACACTTAAGACTCAGGTATTCGATTCTTGCCCAGTTATTCTGTGATTAAATCTAGTTTTTACATTTTCTTTCTCTGCCTCTGCAATGACAATTCCATGCAAGCTGGCACTTTGACATCACTGGGACAGTTAAGTGCTACTCAGTGTGAGAAAGGGCTGCAGAATTGGGCCTCATTTAGGAAATATTTTAGGGCCATCAAAAGCCTCATTCCTTCCCTGACTTCAAAGAAGTTATTGCTTAGTATTATTAGAGTGTTCAAACCACACACTCGTAGCAGTGCCGGGAGAAGAAGTGCTCCAGCTTCCATCGGCGTTTGGAGCAGCTGCTCCGTCAGGACTTGGGTGCATATTCCCTTCCCTGCATTGAGGAGCATCTCGTTTTGTGTAATGTGGTTTTTGATGTGAAGTAAAGCCCAGATGAGCCAGTATTGTTGCTTGGTGGGTGCCTTCACCATCTACTGACATGAGCAGGAGCAGAGGATGCTTGCCCACAGTGGGCAGGCTCAGACCTTTAGTTTTAAGTGGTGAAATTGCCTGTTTGTACACCAATGACTTGAATGTTGTGGGGATATTTTAGATGGTATTACAGCTACTGCTTAGAAATTGAAAGGGGAATAATAAAATTACTTTGTGTTCTTACCTGACACAGATATCATATGTGGGCATACTTGGTAAGATGATTTTTTTTTGCTAATACTTGTTTCAATGTTATTCCTGCTTGTGGTTTAAATAGTGAAAGAGCAATGAATTAAATGCCTACGCTGAAAGTGTGTCACTTTCTGTTGCAATAGTGGGGAGTCAGAATATATTTTATTTTTATTAGTATTATGACTAATGATTATATGGGGGATGCAACTGTTCAAATTCCCTCAGTAATGAGTTTCATGTTATATTTACAGAACAAGTCCAATGAAAGAAGTTATTGCTATGCAAAGTTAATTCTTAAAAATAATACGAAAAAATTAACAAGACAGCAAAAATGAGTTTTACTATAGTTTTATAACTGTTCAGTTACTGTGAATTGCTAAGATTTGTAAAGATCTTTGAAGATGAAAAGCTCTGTATAATATTATTATACTGGCTTTGAGAAAGTAAAAGGAAAAAAAAACCCACTTCATCCTGTTATAATCCTTTTAGAAATTTTAACAAATCCAACGGCTTTCAAGTAGTGGAAATATTTCAGAAAGTGTTACCACCACCACTGCTGTTGCTCCAGGCTATGTTATCATATACCATAGTGTGCATGGAAGCAAAGCTTAACTAAGGTCATTCTAATGAATTTTGAACAGTTACATGGACCTAATTTGGCTTTCTGTCCTGTATGAAAGGCAACCTCTTCATGCTGCAGCACCCAGCAGAAACCCCTGATTCGTCTTATCGGCCTTATCTGCATTTTTCATCGTCTGAAAGAGCTGCAAATAATGCTCAGCCTATGAACTCAGTGCATGTGTGTGCTTTTCCATCTTCAGCATAGGGGGCAGACAGTAGGGTTTTTCATCCTCTAAAGAAATGGCAATATATTTTATTCTGCTACCTCCACTTCTGGCTCCAGTTTTGTTCTCTCATTTTTTTTTACCAGGTGTGAGTTCTTGGCTACTAAAGGAGAGTGTTTGGCCAAATTCCTTCGATGTCAGCTCTCTCCTCCATTCCCAGGAGAGCTGCAGGACTCCAGCATCATTCTAGGGAGCTGTTTCCCTGTTGTTGACAAAAAAGACAGGCTGAAATCCTGAACTCATGTGTTCCCATCAGCACTGCCTGTCTGGGGAGTTGCTCTACCTGAGTCCATTACACTCAGTGCTCCTTCCAGCTCTACAACCTTCCTCCTACAGGTGCTACGGAGGAAACAGTTTTAGTGGGAAAAAACAGTAAACCACACCAGGAACCAAGTCAGACTGCCTGAAAGTAAGGGAAGTCTCAGAGATTTAATGTTCTTTACAAAATATTATTTCCCATTCTCTCCAATCACTGTGTATATTTTTTTTCCTTTTCTAAAGTTCAGCCATGGTAAATTCTTGCACTCAAAGTAGCTGGAAATGAGAATTTCCATTTTGCAAAATATAAAATACAAAAATTGAAAGAAAAAAATTCTCAAAAATTCTCTATTCCCATAATTGGTGCAAAATATTAATTGCTGATTACTGAGATAATTTGCTTCCACAGCATTTGATGGTTTATTTTTAAAATTTATCTCATATAGGATACAATGAAAGACACTGAATCAACACATTAACATTTAAATGCAATATTTTACTTTCTCTGAAAAATGTTTGTTAGATTTATAACATTTATAAATATTGTTATGGATACTTTATTCATGTGCTTCTATTTTTACTACAGTGCACCATACAAGAGAAAACTGAAAAAATATTTTATTTAGCTCTCTACCATAGTTCAATTATGGAATGAAGATAATAAGTTTCTTTTTATCATTTTTGGATTTGCCATCTTTTCATTTCAGTAAATCCCTTGTTCTAAGGTGAAGTTTCTAGCCTTATCCAGCTATACTGTTTTCATATTTGAATCATGTCCTTCTTATGTGTCTCCTTTCTAATGTAAATAACCATGTGCTTTTAACTTTTCTTCAGGTTGGTTTGGTTTTTTTTTCAGATTCTTGACTATTCTTAATTATCTGTTTTTTAAATCAGCTTTCCATTTACTTCTGCATTACACGTTTTACTCAAAAGTGATTAGAAATAATGATGTATTTCTGAAAGAGCTTTATTATTGTTAATTTGATTATATTTTAATTTCTGCAAACATATTTGCTGTTTTTTTTCACTGCAGTTCAATACTATCACTAATAATGTTTATGTCATTTGTCTTTCTGAATAGAACATGAAAGTATTTTAAGAATCACTAGAAGAAAAAAAAAATCCCTGAAAAAAACCCCATATATTTGTACATTAAAATATGCTTATTATTATGGTAGCTCTTCATCCCTCTGACTTACATCCCTCCAAGAGTGAATGATAGTCATTGTTGGCTGCTCAGGGTTTGTCTAATGAAACCAGGTGTGCTCTGCATTGCTTTTGATTCTGCAGCAAGAGTAGCACATAGCTGTAATTTTGCTCAAATCCCCAGCACCAATATGCTTAAATTGCTCTGCATTTGTGTACTAGCTTTTTACATTTCACCTACCTGCATCTTCTTCAAAATGTAATGAACATTGCCAAGCTGCTAAGATGCTTAATGGATTCTTACCTAAATGCCTCTGTCTCTTCCACAGTCCCACGGAAAGTTGAAGGACTGAGAGCAGGGTGTTTGAAGGCATCGGATTGGGAGGTTTGGAATCGTTTTGCTTGACTTTAGACACCCAGAGCTATCAGGAAGCTGATCTCTCTGGATTTCCCCTCCTCCATAAGGAATGCTCAAGTGCAGCCAGTTTGCAGAGAGACAATATTGCAAGTTCCTGTGAGTAAATCTCAGTGCTATGGACATGGGTAATTGTAAATTCTCAGTCTTGGTTTGTTTCACTGAGTAATATTTCAGTGGACTTTATCACATATGTACCACAAATATCACATGGTGTTTTGGCTTCCTTGTCTGCATTGACATAAAATAGAGTTGCAAGATCAAGACATGTATTCACCTCAAGGCAGAGCTGTTGTTTCCAAGTACCAAGCACGAGCAGATATTTGACTATTTTGGTTCTTGGAGCCCTTGCCTACTTTATATTTTTTATCCAAGTTACTCAACATGGCAGTTTTTTAATTTTCATCTTCCAACTGCTACCTAAGTCAGCCTGATTTTTGCCCACACATTCCATGGCTTTTTGTTTGTGATCCCTTTTCTCTATATAATGAACCCAAAGGGTCTGATCCTAGACTTCTCCTCTCCAGTGGCAGCTCAGGAACTTGCTTGAGATTAAATACAATGTCAGTCCAGTGTCTTAAAAGTCTACTGTTTATTACTAAGTCCTCAGATCTGTCCAAAGAATTACATGGCAGCACATACCCTCAACTTCTAAATGGCAACAAATGTTGAGCAAGAAAGATTTCAGAGAGCTGAATTATCTTGTTAAATTAACTGGAACATTTTAATTTTTACTAGAGTTGAGTGAGCTTGAGTAAATATGACGAATTGGACGCTCACTTCATTTAGCAGACATCAAACACACACAGAACATTGCCCAATTTAATTTAGCCCTGCCAAGCTGGGAAAAGGCTTGTAAAACATCAGTGAAGAAGAAAAGGGCTAAAATTTACTCTTGGTTGAGGGTGCATGTATAAATACCCTTGACATAAACTGGTGTTGTATATGTATGTCTGTATATATACCATAAACCTTCCCTCAGGGAAAATCCTCCAAACACCTGCAGCCAGAATTTTTGCTACCATGAGTTATTCCCACTAAAGTCAATAATAGCCTTCTCTTTTGTTCTAAATGGAATATGTAACTCCTGTCTTACACCCCAAGGTTTATCTCCTTTTCCTCTGCTGTCTCTTATCAAACACATACCAGCACAGTCGTTTGTTCAGTCATGCTCAGTAGAGTGGTTAGCTTTTTCTTTTTTTTTTTTTTTTTTTTTTTTGCTTTATCCCCTGAGCTTAATGGGCACATTTCGTGAAGAGTGAGCCAACCAGGTAAATAGCTGCTACTATGGAGCTTAAGAGCTACAGCTCTCAAATTAGGAGGTGCTTTTTGTCAAATAGGCCTCTGTAGCTCTAATATTAGTAACAAAACAAGGGCTTTTCAGACAAGAAAAAAAATCTTTTGTCTGACTCTGTATCACACTTAACTCTGTTGCCTTGTCAAATATGTCAATGTTCATATTATACAGCAGCATTCATCTGTGGATGCAAAAGTGCTTTGCAAATATTACCTCTTGAATACTTTTAATTTATATTTAACAACCAGGTTTGTGAGATGGTACTCAAAAAGAATCAGAGTGAACTATTTAAAAAGTTAGTATAAATAAATTATAGTAATTTATTTGCTTTCCTGTTGCTCTATAGAAAGTTGTTGGCTTGAGCTCCAGGGCAGTGTTACCTAAGCATGCTTCAAACAGCTTTTTTCTCCTTTTGTTTTAACACCATTTCCACACATCTCTATATGCTTCTTGAATTCTAGTTTCAGCTTTTCTGTTGTGTAATTGGCAAGCATCTTCTGGTAGAGCACCCAGAATGAGGTACACAAGAGGGAGAATACAGCCCTGAGTAGAGGTGTTATGGTCTCAAATGCATCCAACACATAAAAACAGTCATCTTTTTTCCAACTTTTAAACAAAATTTTATTATTTTTTGCATGCTTCAGAAGCGTTAGTTAGAAACATTACTGAAGGAGTTCCTTGCCTTCAGGCTATGCAACTTGTCCCAGTGTTTTAAGGCATTTTTATTGATTTTTAAAGCTAATTTACTTTGAGCACAGTCTTTCATCCCATGTTTTCTGATGACAAGGCTACAAGCCTGTTTGCAGAAGGCAGATGTCACAGACACATGTTATGAGTTTTAAACTGGTGTGTGAAACATTACAATAGGATGGCTTTTGCTATTATAACTCTGAAACCACAATAACAGTGAGCTACTTACCTGTTCACTGAAAACACACTGGGTGTTAGGCATGCCTTAATTTAATTTGTCAGCTAGTTTATTAGTTTAAAATTATTAGTAGTATTCCATTTGTATTATTTATTAGTAGTCCATTTGATCATTATGTCTGTAAGAAATGTTAGTTTTACGTCAAAAGAATGCATTGAGGCAAAGGGAAATGTGGGGAAGGTGCAGGCAGATTGTCTTTGGTGCTCTGTTTCTTGAGTTCCCTATTGGTCTGTCCTAGGTCTTGAGTATCAGAGCTCATACATGCTCACAACAGGGCTTTGCATTTTCTGACAACTGCAGGTGATTTTTTCCTTTAGAAACCAGGATTTTGGTACCCAAAGTTGGATTTTCAGACTGAAACATTTAAAGTCTCAGATCTTTGTTTTCATCAGAGATGTGCACAGACAATGAGTGAGTGAAATGGCTTCTGGACTGTGTATCAGGAACAGCTGAGCAGTGTGAAGTTGTTGCTGCGGAGCACATTTTTCTTTATGCCAATTTGGTGAGGATGCTCTCTGCCTGCTGAGGAATGCAGAGGTGCTGCTCATTCTTGGAGCACAAAGCTGCTTTGGGCTGGTTTGTTTGCAGGTCTGCTTTAGGATAATAATTCTGCAGACAGCTGTGTTGTGTAAGAAAACTCCCATTCAGGTGTGCAGGGCTAAAATAATTAGATGTGTTCCTAGGGCAGAGATAAACATTGCTCTTCTATTTTTTCAAAGAAGATGAACTTGCTAGGCCCACCCTAATGCTCTGGGGTTGTCCCCTGCCTGATGGGCTGCCACCAAAGCTCTAAAACCCTCTCACACAAAGGCACCACGGGACTCCCACCATCGACATGAGTGCTCTGCCTGCCTCTGGCGCTGCCTGTCAGACCCGCTTCAGCTGGAATCAAGGCAAAGAATCAGCAGCACTAAATACTGCAGGACAAAGGCATAAACCAGCTTTGTAACCCTGGGCAACCTGGGTGTTTGCTGACTGACACTGCGAATGACAGCCCAGTTGTCACTCTAAAATATCGTCTTCTAATCATTCCAGATGTCACCCGACAAGATGATGGCTACTAAAAAGGGAATAATTTGGGAAAAGTCATAAAGCCTATTATCTCCTGCTGAAACCATTTCTCTTTGCCGTTTCTGAAGTCTCTGCAAAATAGATCCAGAATACCCCAAATGTAACATGCCACTGGTTTATTAGGAGAGGGTGTCCACTTAGAACTGCACTGGGTAGCCTGGGACGTTCCCAGAGAAAGCCACCCCTGAGATATGCCACTCCTTCGTGTCCTGGCAGGTGACTCCAATCTGGCCATCCAATGGAGCTGAAATATTTCACCTCTTCCAAAATACAACAGGCAGCAAAAGGCTGTCATAGTAGCTGCTCACACACACAGCCTGACATATCAGGGAGAGGATAGGGATGATCACAACAGCAGCAGAGTGCAGTTTCTGGGTAGAATTCTTATCATTATCTTTTCTCCTAAACAAAGGAAGAAACATCTGAAAGCATTGTTGAGGTCTTTTCATTTTACTTAATTTATTCAATTGTATTTTAATTTCAATATGAAGAGAGGACTTTATTCTGAATTTCAGGCTGAATTAAGGGCTGTACATAAAGGAAATGTAATAAATGAAAAAGAAAATGTCTTTTGAGAAGGACAACAAAACACAGTGCATGAAGTGGAGGAGAAAGAGAGAAAATGATAATATCTGAATCTTAAGCTTTAAATTTTGAAAACATTGCCTGAACTGCTGAAGTTAGAATATATTTTGTCATCCAGACAAAACTAAAAATGAACCCCTGGACTGTTTCATTATAGCAGGTTGTTTTATGGGCATAAACTGCAACTGGAAAACTTTTATCAATTATTGTGTCAATTCCTTCCAAAATCTAGTGGAGGAGATTGAAGACTGTGAGCCAGAAAATTCTGTATATCATTAATGTAAAATATCTCAATGAAATACACTGAAAGGTTGTTGCCAAACTTTGGTAGAGGGGATAAAAGTATGTTTAGGGCAACTATTAAAAATCTCTCTCCTGTCAGCTGCATTGGGCCTTATTCTGCCATTGTCATTCGTACTGGCTGATAACTGACTCTAATCACTTGCAATGAAAGTAGTGGAATAATTTATGTAGTAAGGAGTTAAATTTGCATGAATTTAGGCAGAAGATTGTAGTAATTTGTCTTAATGAATAATTTCATATTGCTTGCTATCTGCCTGAGAAATCCTAAAATGGTCAGGATGGCCACATGGGAGCACAGAAGAAACCCACCTAGAAAAACAATAAGTTTTCTGACTGGCCTTTCTATTGGTGTGTCATGCAAATACAGTTTCTTTTTAACTTATCAGTTCCCCTTGCCAAAATATTTAATTTTTTGTTTGGTAGTTGTGAAATTTTAGCATATCCAAAGAGCAGCTTGAGTATAGCAGCAAAGGCTTGAACTTCCAAACAATGACTTGAACAGTTTTGTGTCACAAGTTATGGTAAAAGATCATTATGAAGTCCCCTCCCATGCCATTTTGATAATACTGCTTTCTGCTTTTAATAGTATTTTGGCCATGAATTCTCTTTGTCATGGAGCAGCCCAGAACAACATCACAAAATTTATGTATTTCGGATTTTGTAGAAAGCGATCTTAACTCTCTCTTGAGTTTATCAAATTAGGTATTGGTTGTCACTATCCGTGCATCTTAATTTTAGCATAGTAAAATCTCACTATCTCTGTGTATACATATGGGGGGGGGATTTTGTTTGAACATTCTGGATTCCTTTTAAATCTGTAGAGGAGATATATATTTTATAAAAATCTACATGTTGTTCATTATTAGGATCCTCCTTTCTAACTGAAATACATTTATTCTTTAATATAACTACTCCATGTCTTGTGAAGTTTAGCTAACAGACACAACAATGTGCTTGTAACCAGTAACTTTTTTCAAGCTAAAGTTGACGTGTGCTCAGACTGTAGGAATTTAAAATCAAGGGGCTGTAACTGCTACCCTTGCTTGGTAATCAAGTCCTGTCTGATAGCAGAATTGTTACAGTGATTCCACTGTGGCAGGCTAAAGTTAGGAGCCAGTAGGAAATAGAAATGTACAAGTGTGCACATCCATCTATGCATCTGTGTGCCCATAAACCTTTGTTTTCTGCAGACAATTCAAGTGAATCTACCTAGTTATGTGTATTAGAGCAAAGGACTTTGATTTTCAACAAAACTGTACATGGATTTTATGTTTGTAAACAGTTTTGTCATGTAAACAATAAAAATCTACTAAAAAGACTGGAAAAGTGCTTCAAATTCATTCTTTAAATATACCAGAAGTAACCTGTCATTTCACAATGTTGGAGGGTAGGTTTTTCTGTTTCAGAAACGTTATGTGTTCTGATGACATTTTCTCTAGAGTTTTGCTGTTGGTTAAAAACCTGAAATGCACTCAGATACTTCAGTTTGGAAAATCACTTAGGCTTGATCATAGACCAGTGTTTGCATAGTCCCTCTGAACCAATTGGTCTTATGGAGCTCTGATGGGGATGGAAAATGTGAAATGAAACACAGAAGTAATAGTGAGCAGCAGATATTGAAAAAAATGTCTGTGAGGAACCAAAGGCAAATTTATCAAATTTATTACTGGATACTGCTAGCAGCAATTAAAAAAAACCCCAACTTCTCTTCCCCCTGATATTTCAGCCATCCATTTCATATAGTTCCATTCTTTAGGTTGTATCACTAACACCACAGCTTCAGGGAAGATCAAAAAACTCTAAGGCTGACTTGTATTTGTTACCAATTTTCTTTTATGAAATGATACAGAAATGATAAAAAAATGCTGTTTGTTATCCTTTTTCTAGCAATGTCATGTCCCCAAATACAGTTTAACTTGTCATTACTGTGCTTTAGTGACTTGTTTTGAGGTCCCCATTTTACATTTTATTCCGTTTTCTGTAGAAATTGCATCTGCCTATGCTTCCTCAAGACCAATAACTCACTAGGGAATCTGGATTCAAAGAAGTGATATTAACAAAATTGTGGGGGATTTTTTGGTTTGGTTTGGTGTTTTTTGTTTGCTTGTATTTGTTTGCTTGTATTTGTTTGTTTGTATTTGTTTGTTTGTTGGTTTGTTTTTTTAAATCGCAACTAAAAATTTTTGTGATTTGAAAACTGCATTAAAGTGATTGGTTACTGTGACTGGTGGTCAGAAAAGTACAGCCAAGCACAGGAATCTCACTATCAAGCCTGGATCCTCGCTCTTCCTCATGCCTTTGCCTCTGGCTGCTGCAGGAAATAGAACTCTGCCAGAGAGACCTTTGCTCTCATCCAGTCGTTCTTATGCTTAAATTTTATGCTTTGATTTTTCTTCTCTATTTTGCAGATAGTTAGATTACTGAAGTATAAAAGGACCAAAAGAAAGTTGCCTATTTTTCTTTCACACTTTTCTACCTCTCAGTTTACGATCTCTTCACTGCCTAGAAGGAGGAAAGAAAACAAAGAGAACAAATATTATGGCATTCTCGCTTTCCTGAGGCTGGTAATCCAGCCAGTTGCAGTCTCAGCCTCTTATAGCTCAGTTTTCCCAGTAACTTTAGGAATATTTCCTGCAGGCTTGGCTCTCCCATGTCAGAGCTGACAGAGGACCATGGGAGATTAGCTGGTAACTAGCAATCACTCATAATTTATTCCAGGATCTTTAAACTTTTGTGTGATTTTCCCATAAAAGGCAGTTTTTCTAGAGCATGTTAGATGGAAAATATTTTGCAAGTTCATTAGAAGAATTTCCATTAAAAATCTGTTTGAGGGAGCTCCTTCCTGATTCTGAAAATGGAGCTATAAAGAAGCAGTCTTTTTTTAAGTTGTTTTTGTACTGGGAATTCTCAGAAACCCAGCCAAGAATTATTGTAGCATTATACAAGGCTGAAATTCCCTGTAGCTCTGTGTTTAGCACTTGCTAAGACCCCACGGCAGCATATGCTTTTCTAGTCACATATTTACTCTCTGTGACTGAAATGAATGCAAAACTAGCTATCTAGTTGAGTGAAATTAACTATCTTTAGTCATCTTGGTCAAACTTGAAACACTGATTTATTTATTATCTATCAAAATACTTCTGTTTACTCTTGATTTTCTTAATTTTTGCTTGGTTGATTAAGTACCATGTCCTCCTGTGGAGCTTGGATAGGAATATGCTTGAATGTTTTGCTAATGTAAGTTCTAGGCTTGGATCCATTTTTTACAATTTTTGGGTTATTTTGAAAAACTTGTGATTTTAATTGATGTTAATTTTTCAGCATAGGAGTCCAGCACTGTAATCCACACTTGAAGAATGATTGAATGCTTTAACCACATGGTAGTTCCCCTTGGATATGTACTGTATTTAAAGGTTAAAGTAAGCCTTGATGAAAGTGTTTGCCTTTAGCTGTTCATTGCTACTTTATCTATTGTTTCAGCTGCAAAAAGCTTTTTTATTTGGTTGAAGTTTGTTTGTTTTTTTCTGCGAAACTTTTTCAACGTTTTAAAATTCTGCATTACGTAAAAGTTTGAATTTTGGCTTCTCTTTGGAGTACTTTACAAGGAGAGATATTACATGCTAACATGCTTTCTGTAAAACAGCTGTAAAAAAAAAAAAGTGAAGTAAGTCTATACTTTATGTCTTCTTGAAACTTTATTCTCTTTAAAAAGGGTTTATGTAATTTTACATAATTCTTTTGGCAGGAATGTTTATTGCCCAGCTGGGTGGAATTATTAATGTACCCCTCAAGCTGCATTTTCAAAGATCAGTAATATATATATAAACCTCTTTGAGGGTCCTTTATATGTAGGATTTTTATTGGAGACCCTTGTTCCACTTCAGTAAAAGGATGACACAATATGTTTACTTTAAAAAGTCTCTGACATCCTCCTGAGAATGTTTTGATAGAATGGCATACATTTGGTTACAATTAGTAAGCCAAACAATTTTCCATTGTTATCTCACTGTGTTTGTCTAGACCCTGTAAGGAGCTCTCAGAAAATATCCATCTCCATGTTCCAGTTAATTGATTGCATGTCCAGTAGGATTATTCTATTTTACAAAGCTCCTTGTCCTTTTAGTTTTATCAGAGATTTTACACAAAGGCATGTGGTAGAAAGCAAAAGGGAAGTACTGGCATGGTTAAGCATAAAGAGATATTGTACTTGTATCAGGGCTAATATTCCTGTGTGTGGGAAAAAAATATCCATGTGTTCCTGCTACTTCTGTGTGCAAGATGTTATACCCGAGGGCTGAAAGTAATAGTAGCTGGTGCGAAAGTATTCACCAATATCAAGTGCAGATGAAAGCTTTTGGAGGCAGCTGAAAGCTGAGTTAATAATTCTTCAGCTTAATATTTGAACTTGCACTCTGTCTGGCACAATAAACGATGGATGACTTAATTTTATTTGAATTCTATTAGCAGTGTAATTAAAACACTCAAATCCTTATCCGACACTTTTGCTGTGTTGTTTTGGTTATTTGCCATTACATATAATCTAGAGTCTCATCTTTCCTTTTGTATGATAGCTAAAATACATCTTTCTGTTGAATATCTTACTTTCTATTTGGAGACTGATAAATCCCAGCCAAGATCATTGTCTGTCTGTTTGGGTACTAAACATACCTTGCTATGTACATCCCATATTGCTTGCAGTTGTTTGGAGGTTACATGATTAGGCTGGCTGTAATGTGAATTAGTGTCTATGTCACAGAAATTCCCCGTGCAATTATCACCCCTTGGAAATGCTGCAGTGCCAGGTTTAGGCCTGATAACAAGAACTGGTGCTTCTGTGTCTCCTTTAATCATCCTCTTTTGTTTACATTCATTTTGGAGAAGCCACTGATCACAACTCTTGTAAGAGTAGGTACACGCTGGCAGCAGAGGAATGCAGAGCATGTAGTGCTATTCTGCCTCATAAATCTGTGTCCTTGAAGTCTCCTGCATCCCTGCCCTGTCAAGCTGGTAAATTCGTGCTGCTTTTATGAATTCTTGGTGGGAGTGGTCAATAGTGAATTGAATAATTCCCTTTTGAATTATATCTTTAACGAAACAATTCTTGAAAAGGTCTGCTGGGTTTCAGATGGGTGCACGGGAAGAAAACCATGAGAAAGAAATTCATCCTCCAAAGGAGGGATAAGGGACTGCACATGAAGCACTTTCTGCAGTCGTCACCTCTGCTCCCTTGGCAGGGTGGGAAAGGACAGACTTGCCCAGAGTTCTCCTCTGTCCTGTGCTGCCCTCCAAGCAGCACTGCAAGGGAAGGTCTCAGTCGTGGGTCTCTGCACCACAGCACACAACTTGCACCTCAGCCACTTCTGCACCAACATCTCTGTGCAATCTAATCACAGTGCCTGGTGTCTCCAAAGCCGGAACCAAGGGTTTGAGCCCCTCAGTGCATCTCAGCAGCAGTGTCAGCCCTTTTCATTTCCTTGTCACCAGAGCTGAGTTATGTCAGTTCATGTTCTCTAGAGCAGTTTGAATTCAATTTAGATGGTGATTAAGTTACTTTGTGTGAATTGGATGCTGATAGGAATGTTTGTTCAAAGGGTTAACTTAACCTTCCCCAAGGTTGTAATGGACACTGGGAGATCAAAAGTTCTTTCAGACTCTCAAAGAGAGAGGAAAAAAAGAATTACTTGCTTTTACAGTATTCAGTCAATTCCTTCTGGGAAGCAAATCTGTTTTCAACATACTTAAACTCACCATACAAACAACTCATTTTGTCCCTTATCTTTAATATAATTTGTCTGGTTTTTCTGTTCTTCAGATTTATGCAGTAGCCGTGTTTGTCAAAATATTTGGCACCAGTGACACCATCTTTGTTGAAATGCCGGATGGCGTGATGAGTCCCAGATGTTAATGCATGCCAAAAGTTGAGAAAGAATGAAATATAAAGATCAACTGTAACAGTTATGGAGGTAATAAAAAGTGATTCTGTTTTCCTCTAGTATTTAAAAATAATTATTTATATATTTTTGAGGTTTGTTTCGCATACATGATTAATTAGGGACTGTGCTCGCTATTATGTGTGTACATGAGGAGAGACTGAGATGTGAATTTGGATGAATGCAGACTAAAGTACGATTTAACTTTATAATTGCGCTATTTCCTTTGTGTTTTTTCCCAATTTTTTACACTTGTGCAGATTATAATATAAGCAGAATATATGTACTGAGATCTAAATGTGCCTGTTTCTTAAGTGCCAGGATTTAATTTGTCATTTGGATAAGGATCTAGCATGGTTATGTCAGCACATCATGTTTTCTAATGCAACATGACATGCCAATGTAACCAGGAGTAGCACCACTTCCTAATGATATGTCATGTCTGTGAAATGTAGAAAGGATGTGACTTGCTGTGAATCAGGCTTAATTTTTTTTTTTAATTTTAAAATAAAATCCCTCTTTATGCTCCAAAAGTAGCCTTCAGAGAAGTATGGCTTAGGTTTTTAATGAGAAAAATCATGAAGGGCATGGTTTCATAGTGACCACATATCTACCCAAGTGACTTGTGCTGCCTGGTAAAAGAAGCATTAATAATACATCCTGAGCATCCTCAGATGGATAAGGCTGACCTGACTAATATTTGCGTGGAAAAATCAAGCAGAGATGCTGCTTTTCTTTAGATCATTCTGTTGTCTAGATAGTGTTCACTATCTTGAAAAATTCCCATACCCACAGTCAAAAAATTGACTTGGAAAATATGTTTTCTTAATTTATTGCAGCAGTTCTCCAGGCCATATAGGCATAACAAAAGTTTTTTAAAAACACAGAGAGAAAAAAGAAATTTAGGCTTTTCATATTGGGGTATTGCATCCTATAAAGATGATTAATCAGTTGGATATACAACTCTTATGTCATTAGCTTCTCTTAAAAATCTTCACATCAGAAAAAATATAGAAACACAAAAAAATATAACCTTGTTTTGGTTCTTAGAAGATTATCCTTAATTTTTTTTTGAGTGAATGTTTTTGTATTAGTCTCAATACAAGTTTTCTGAAACCTGAAAGCAGCAGTGATGAGGTTTGTGAAGTTGTTTGTGGTGCAGTTTTCACTGTGCTGCTCAGTTCTGAGTCAGCCATATGACATTGACATCTCTGAGTATGTGGGAATTATTTTAAAATTATTTGGATTTTTCTTATCTTTTCTTTCAGACTGTATGCTAATTTGGGAATAAACATTAAAACCCAGATAACTCATATTGTTCTTTCTGTTCATAGGACTGTTCTCAGTTTACATCTGATGATGAATGATACATGAAGAATATGGGACTTTTTCAAGGGTTCCTAATGCTATTAAGACTTACAGGTGAGCCTTTCTGATACCCTTATTGAACCAAACATGTCCACAGGACTCTGCTAGATCTCATTTTCAAAATTACTTATGTTAGGGGTATAATTCACAGTTCTGAAAGCAGCTTGGATGCTTAGTACATTAGATCTCACTGACCTTCAAAGGGACATCTAAGCATCTATGGTCAAATACTGAATGTAAGAGGAGCCTGGTAGGATTCTTTTTATAGTGTTTCATCACCTCAATCCCTTTGAAATCACTTTAAACATTTTCCTTCAATTTAAAAAATGGGGCATGGATTTCTAAATCATTTGTGTACTTAAGAAAGTATTACCTGCAATTTATTTAAACCTTGTGAATACTCCAGGAAGAAGGATGTTGTGGATGCATTCTGTTAGCAGGAAATGTGTGCTATGAATTTTGGGACAAATCTCGGGGTTTTGCCATTGATGTGTCATTTTAGTCATTACTTGCTGAACTATATCATTAGAAATCTGAGTCACATAGGCCGTGCTTAAATTACATATCAGATAACCCAAATGTTTAAGGCGAGCTGATGTAGTTCAGCATCACTTTAAGCAATTTATGCCACTGAAGATCAACCTCCTCAAAGTCCTGTGTCTTCCTGAGCGGAATTATTTCACCTTCTCAAGTCTTTTCTTACATCTCATTTTAGTCAGGACCCCCTACCTTCCCATGCCTGGCTTATCTGACTGGCTTGTGGCACTGATGCAATTACTGTCTCCATATACACTCTACTATTTGTCTTAAAAAATGTAAAATTTCACCTGAAACACAAACATACATGTTTTAGATATTGTGTGAAAATGCTGAACAAGAAAATCTCAAGGGGCAAAACAGAGAGAAGTTTGCTGAGTGGTGAACAAAATGTTAGTTACATACAATATTTTTTCTCTGCTTTAGTGTCATTTTCATTTGCTAAACAATTAACAGGTTTTCAAACAGTTTTGTCAGTTTTACTTTTTTTTTTCGTACCTCCATCCATTTTCCAGCAGTCATTCCCTTTCCCTTCCATTCTTATGGCCAGAGAACTATACTCTAATATGCTGAAAAATGTTTACTAAGGTGATTAAAAGTCATATTCATATTTATTGATTACACACCCACTGACTTCTTGTCATGCCACTATGTTTATGCCAAACTGTGTTGTCAGACTCTCTGCTAACATAGCTTTACTGCAGTGGCTTTTCATCAGTTCTGCTTAAAATCCATTGAAAAACATTTTCAAGAAGCCATGCCTGTGACATCTAGTACAGGCTTTGCAGCTGTCTCTGTAATTCTTAGAAAGGTGAAAAAGCAATGACTTAACACTCTGTACCACCCAAGTCTGATTTTTTTTTTTGTCTAAGGTCACCTTATCTTTGTAGATCTTGGAAAGTGATCATGAATATTTATGATGGCATCAAAAAATCAAGCAGCTGCAAATTGTTTACAACATTTTTAGGAATATGAAACTAGCTTCTACTATAAATCAAGTACATCTCTAAGAACTGGATGAAAACTGAAAGCTCTTTGGTTCCATCCTATCCTCTTATGTATCTGAGAGCTGGAAAATCATCAGTAGCATGATTCCCAAACACTAATGTAGACTGTATAGATAAAAGGTAAAACCTGAAGTAAAGTATCTAATTAATCATTCTAAAGATAGCACATGAAAGCAGTTTAATGAAATATTAATCTGAAATAGGTGCCGTAAAATTTTATGGAAACTTTCAAAATGTTGAATCAAAGTCTGTCTAAAATTTTTTCTCATATTTCTTTCCTGCCTTTAGAAAAATACATTCTTCCATCACACAGCAGTTCAGATGTGCATATTTGAAAAAAGTGCACATTAAAAATGTACACAATATTGTCTTCAGATATTTGTTGGATTTTTCTTCTACAGAACCATGATTTACAATCTGCTAGAAATTTAATAGCTAGCTAGAGAAATAGGCAGAAGTAAACAATTTTAAATCTTGGCACTGCTGCCAAATTGCTATTTAGATGACATTTATTGTATGAAAACATCAAAATATTTGGTTTACTTCAAACTGGAGGAATAATGTGTGTGCTTTAGATGAGGCACATTATTTGCCTAAAAATTATCTTGAATGAAAAGGAAAACTGTACAATTTCCAGGACTACAATTTTCAAACTTTTTCTTGCCAAGTGCTGCCCCCAGAGCTGTGGTGTCAGCAGCCTCAGCCTGCAGCTCTGCAGGGGCTCACATGTCAGGGGGCAGACCCCTGCACAGCACTTGTGGCATGTGGATTGCAACTTGGGAGTGCTGTACTGAAACTCTTAATCCATTAAAGTGCAACTGTGCTGATAAACAAACTATCTGATTTAGAGACTACAGTGTCATTTTACATCTCTTTGGGAGGTTTCATATTTTCTATATTGTGTTTCTCCATTTCTCCCTGCCCATTAAATGCTACTTGCACTGTTGCTCGATTTTTCACTGAAATACTTCTGACTTGGAAAGCATGTTGGATTTCAGGGTGTTCCTTGTTTCCTGTTTAAAGAATAATTCAAAGACCTGTATGCTCAGAGGTGCCTGCCCACTTTGCAAAAGGATCTTTGTTGTCTACCATACAGTTCAGTCCCTTCAATAAGTGGAACAATAAACTCTATTTCTTTTCCTGCTGCCCAGTGCTACAGACTGTCACAGAGCATCCACCCCTGAGCAGCATTGCATTACAATTCAAGTAAACCTCCTTCAACCAGCATGCAAGCCTTCATCAGAAGGCAAAACGCTAGTCTGAGAGGATAATAACTGAGACATTCTTTTAATAAGGACCATTTTTAAATGTTAAGAATGACTTGTTTTAATTGAAGGAGAGGAAAGGAACTCCTACCAAGAGTCAAAGAGATCTCCCAGAGCTCTCTGAAGTCTTCAAATTGTCTTGTATAGAAATGCCTGAGTATCAGAAATGAACAAAGGTTATAAAATCTTTCCAGCCATCTCACTGTAAAGTTCCTCTGAGGAGGTTATTCTCTTCTACAGTTAAAAATTTGGCTTTAGTTTAAAATGAGATGCCTGACCACTCCATTTACCGAAGGCAAATCATGAGACTTTACAGACCCGACTTTTGCTGAGTTTGTGTAAGCAGGGATGCAGAACAATTACCATTCATCCATTCTTTTCAATCTCCTGTACAATATCCACCTGTTCTGTCAGACAGCAGGAATGTTTGCCACAAATACAGACTACTGCAGTGACAGCAGCAGGTGTATGGCAGCAACAACTAATCAAATCAGCTGAATGGAGGTGTGAACCACATTGCACTTCTGTGCAGTGAAAATGAGCAGAAAGGACAGAGCTAAACGGTGGGGAATTTTTGTTTTGTTTTATTTTTAAGATCTTGCTTTTAAATTATAGGCAGTGCAACTGGTAAGTGCAAGAAAAAATAATGAGGACTTGAAAAGAAAATGACACTTCATCCTTCCTGCAAAGGACAGGCAGAGTGACATAGGTATAAGAGACACCCATTGTAATCACTCTCAAAAAGCAGGGCATAGGTTTTGATTTTCCTAAAGAAGCAAATGCAAAAGAACTCTTGTCTGTGCCATATGACTCATGATGCTTCTTTACCAGGCTTAAAGAGAATTGAACTTGAGTAATAGCACCATTAGAGCTCTTTACCAGGAGCTAGTTCCTGTGGTTTCACTGGGTCCAGCTGCTGATGACTCAGAGGAAGTGGCAGAGATTAGGTGCACAGGGAAAAAATCAGAACAGCTCAGAAATAAAGCAAATCAACCAAGCATTACCTTTTGTGCACAACAGAACAATGGCTTAACAACTGAGGTTCAAAATGATCTGTCTTATTCCCCTCATTTGTGCTATTCCTGTTGGAAAGACCACCAGGAAACATGTGAACCACTGTGGAATACACTGTAATCCATGGAACATCTCAATTAATATTCCCTCTTGACTACAGCTAGAACAATACATAACATCAAGCAGTTTAATCTCCAGCAATAATGCCTTTTGTAAGATCAAGAGGTCTTTCCCTCGAATTGAGGTTTAAGTGAGGATTTTGAAAATTAGTTAGATATTATGCATAGTCTAGTGGTGGGTACAGGTTCCATAGCTAGGTAAAATGCAAAGGCACTGGTTTTCATTAGAAATAGTGTTGCTAGTAGTTTCTCCTTTGTAAAATGACATTGGTTCCCTGTAGAAGAGTATTAATTCCTCCAAAAGGCTTTGTTGCAAACAAATCTATCCAAGTTTGTATAAGATTTAAACATTGTCTCTGGTATTCAGTTTTGTGCTATAAAATAAGTATGTCCCCGGCAGCAAAAAGTTAAAATA
Source organism: Brachypodius melanocephalos (assembly GCA_013398615.1). Classification (NCBI taxonomy): domain Eukaryota; kingdom Metazoa; phylum Chordata; class Aves; order Passeriformes; family Pycnonotidae; genus Brachypodius; species Brachypodius melanocephalos. Next base: position 12,401,838 of record VZSR01000247.1, read on the forward strand.
TCTAACTTAAAAGGGAAGATACTGGAGGAAATATTCTGGATCTTGTTTAAATTACTATTGTACAGTAGTAATGCTGCTGTTAGATCATATCACTACAGCCCCAGACATGCAGCTCAGGGGATGTTTTCTTCTTGGAAATTGCAAACAGTTTAAGTTCTAAACTCCTCGGGGAGGAGATCTATCTGAGTTGCTACAGATTGATAAAGTGGCTTGTTAGAAAACATACAACCATTTTGACTAGATTATACCAGTTCTCTAAAATTTTTTTTTGAAAATTAATATTATGTACTAAGAGCATCCTAGAAAAAATATTGCTGTTTTTTTTTCTAGGTCAGTGATTTATCTTTGTTCTTAAAAATAAATTGGAATAGACAATTTCACCCATGTTCCACTTCTTATTTTCCGTAAGAATTTCTGATCAGTTAGTAATTATTCAGAGATGCATTTTATAAACATTTGCTGTAGTGATTAATGTGCAACAATTCACAACCACCTCTTTAGATTATTGAGTAATGCACTTTACTTTACATGTTTACCATCAGCTGGCATTTCAAACCACACAAGGTGACTCTGTGACATTGGTGCATGGCCTCTGCCACACAGAGTTTTGAAAAGGCCCACGCTATCCTGAGCTTCAGGTGTGCTCCAGCTTATGCAATAAGCACTTGAAAAAATAATGCAAATAAAACAGATGCTTCTCCTGGTGTTTTCCAGTGTGGAAATCAAATATGAATTCACTCCATGGCCTGTGTTCTCCCCAGTGCCACGGCTGCATTGTGTGCAGTGAGCAATAAAGGCTGCATTTGGGATAATGAAGGTTGTGCTGAGCAGGGGAGGTGCCAAGTCTGCAGCACGTGGGGTGCCTGGGGGTGTGTGGGGTGCTGCTGCCCTGGGGCACCAGGGGCCCTGGGGAGAGCTGCACCAGCTGTCTTGGAAGGCGTGGAATTTCTCTTCCCTGAATGCAGCCACATGGCCTTTATGCACTCAGGAGCATGTGGATGGGCCAGGTCAGTTCATTCACTTTTCTCTCCTAAAAGTCCTTTATTTCTGTTTAAATATTTTCAGTCGTCTCATCCACGTTGACTCTTTGGCACATAGGTGAAGATAAAAGGGATGAAGCCTTATTCCTCTCAATGCCATAAATATAGATTGAGGGGGAAGGGCAAGTGAAATGGAGTTAATTTCATTAGAAATTGTTTATTTGATACTGTTATACTACCCCTTTAAGATATGCTAATATGAACTGCTGTCAATACAACATCACTTAGTTGGTTTTCATCTGGACCTTAGAGCACAACAAAATTATTAGTACATAAATCTCTACTAATTTACTCTAGATTATGATTCTTTCATCAACATGCACATATAAATTATATCATTAATCATAATGATTTCTTTCAGTATTCATATGTAGTTTCTTGGGAATCCCACTGTAATTCAGCATGAATTAATGTCCACTTATTGGAAAGCACTACCTACACTGATATTTCTAGGGGAAAAAACCAACAACTGTGATGCATCTTAAACTACCTCCTAAATGACCGGGGTGCTGGTAAACAGCCACCAAAGGAGCACCACTGCAGGTAAAGGAAAGTTGTCTTAAAAGCAGTTTGTTCCAAAGCTCATTAGGCCAGATGGCAGCCTGTCTTCCAGGAGCATGTAAAGCACTTGTGAGGGGATGGGGGGACTTCTCTCTCCTTCACCCTGCCCTGGGGAAGAGCAGTGTGAATACACAGAGTGAGAGGAGAGCTGAAGCAGGGGGGCATTGCTGAGCACTGGAGGAGGCAGTACAAAACCATCTGCTGCACTTTTTAGACAGGGCAGAAGCAATAATAGCTCTACCATTCTGAACAGGTAACACTTTCTAATTGGCCTCAACAGTATATTTTGCTGAGAGAAGCACCAGTATTCACCCACTTTTCTGCAGAGTGGATTTTAGCCATGAATTTCATACTTTGGAGTGGCTGGCCCATAGATTAAAGAAGTCAAGGACCTATGGGTGAGATGCCTTAGCCTCAGTTTCCCTCACCTAAGAAATGCAGCTGCCTCCTTGAGAAGTGCTGTGCCCTTTCTGGAGGTGAAGTAGGATCCTACTTAATCTAGCTATCAAATATATAAATGGAACATACATATATACATATGCATGCTTCATAAGTGAGACAGTGAGGGGGAAAAAAAGGAACTTCTGACTATAACGAAAGATTCATTAGGAAAAATGAACTAATCAGTGCTCTCCAAGGAGAAATTCATTCTGTTTAGGAGGCCGTACCCTCTGCTGCTGCACATACTTAATATAATTTATATTATTATTTAAATCACTGCGTAAATTTTAGATACTTTTAAAAATCAAGTTAATGGACCATACTTTACTGCTTAGCATCATTTATATCAAGAATTAGTGTCTGTGGAGATAATATACACTAACACAGAGGAGAAAACACAAACAAGCAAATATCATAAAATTCATCTGTAGCATGGGCTTAAAATACAACTGCAGAAATGAGCCCTTGGAAGAGTTGTGTGCTGTGTGGTACAGCCTTTCCTTTGAGCTATATGCATCCCTGTGTGTACAAGGTACTCTGGAACTACTTACCACCACACAGGGGGCCCAGCCTTGCACCAAGCTGTCATGGCAGTATATTTATCCCACTGGGGAATGTCTCCCTCTCCTCACTTGGGGTGCAAAGGAAGACAATCAAGCATGGCTTTCCCACAGCCATAAGAAAAAGCGGAGATGGCAAATTAAGGAATTTTTGGGGAGAACACAGGCACCTATAAAAACTGCTTAGGAGTTGAAGAGAAAGGCTGAAGCACTTTAAATAGACAAAGCCTAGAAACAAAGAAAGGTGGATATAGAGAAAGATAATGGGAACCTGAAAGAGTGAGAGGATCCTAGCACCTGAGAGAAATCCATGGCCTTCTGCTGTGGGCTCATTAAAAGACAGAATACGTTCCCTAAAATGTCTTACCTTTACCAGGCAATAAAACAGCTGTGCATCATTGCATCCTTCAGGATAGCTGTGCTGTATTTCATTCTTCTTTTTTTTAACAAGGAACCCAGTTTCTCAGGCTTTGACATAAAGTCTTTCAGAGCCCTGTGTGCATGTCAATGTCATGCTGAAGCTCAAGTCACTGAAGCCATCCATCGTGCTGCCACAGGAGAGTGGTGCAGAGAGGGGAGAGCCAAGGGGATGCAGGAGGAACAGGGGAGGAGAGGGACAGACCCTGGAAGGTGGGCAGCACCTGCAGCAGCAAGCACCAGGGGGACAAAGGTAGTGCAAGGGGCTGCAGTTAGCACCTCTTATTTCATAGAATCATAAATAGTCTAGGTTAGGAAGGATCTTAAAGATCATCTAGTTCCAACCACTTAGCTGGGGGACACCATCCACTTCTCTAACTTATTTTATGTTGCTTCTGAAAAATAGAAATCTAGGTAAGGAGAGAGTGATATCATCCTTGGAGTGGGGAAAAAAAACAACTCCCTAGCTGAGTCCAGGAGGTGTGAGCAGGGGAATCTGGAAGGTAGAGGGTGAAGCAGAGACAGCACCTCTTTTCTTGCTGGAGAAAGTGCCACTTACCCCATCAATGAGGCTTTTCTTTCTGTGGGGAGGGTAGAAGATTTTTTCAGATTTGAGCATTACTTTCTGATTAAGTAAGTATATACAATTTCATTAAATATGGTCTTCCAATAAAAAGCAGTTTGGAGCTGAGAAAGTTTTGCTTTTGCACCTCATAACTCAGGCCTAAATTTACCCATATTTCATATTCCTTCATTTTCAGTCTGCTTTCTTCCTACCTGACTTGTAAACTTTCTACTCAGTAGAAGCTGTGAGGTTAATCCATCTAGCAAATGAAGCTCAAGGTGTAAAGTCTTTGTTGTAGCCACAGACAAAAAAATAACCTTTTATTAACAGAGGTGAACTTGGACTTCTGACATCTTACAGCAGGCCCTGACAAAGTAGATGTAGTCAACATCTAATTTTAAATATAGAGAGCAAAATTCATGGGCTGCACATCCTCTTTGCACTGGCTAGAATTATGTTCTGCCAAGGGGACAGTGAGAAAAGGTGTTTACCATTGTGATGATTTATTCCTACTTAAGGTTGGCTTCTTTGAGAAGTGCAAGTAATTTTTTACAAAGATGTGTTTGAGGCCTCTTAATTCTTGAATCTGATGTTGGAGAGGTTTTTTCCTTTCAAAAAGATTCCTAACGATTGTGTTTTGGTCAACTCATTTCATATAACAGTAATTGCTTAAACAAGTGTTGTGCCTAAAGGATTAGTCACTGCCCCAGTCACTGCTTGCATTGCTGGGTCACCTGGCAGTTTTGTATGAGCATTTTCCTTGCCTATACATAAATAATTTTCTTTCCTGATGAATTCACAAGCTTGCTGCCTCGGATTCTCCCTGTGTATCATTGTGTATTACCCGGCGTCTGCAGCTAAGTGGGATTGCTCACAGCAACGTATTTCATCCCTGTCCTTTGGTTTCGGCGCAGCGCGCGCTTCCAGCTGTCCGGGAGCACCTCCATTACCCAGGCTCGGGGTAGAGCAAATAGCATCCTGGCCTCAGTCTTCCAGCAGTAGATTAGTGACAGCAGTAGGCAGACAACTTTTGTCCCCGGGGAATATTAGAAATCTAGAGCTAGAAATAGATGGATTAACTGAAATGCAACCCAACCTCTGATCTACATTATTGTCTCTCTTCTTTATCTCACAGGGGAAGCAGAGATAAAGAGTGATAGACACTGATAATGATGGAAGTCCGCGATAATACACCGAAGTGATAAACTTCTTTGTGGCCCTCATTGTGCCCAGTTGTCTTCAGCTGGTTATGAGCTCTAGCCTCAAGCTATTTACACCATGATCAGGCTAGTAATTAGCAAAATGTTTAATATAATATAGAAGCAATTAGGAGGTGATAACACGCAATTAAGATGTGTTTTCAGATTAAAGATTTTATAGTGCTCTCTTTCTTGAAAAGATAAAGTGCCTATCTCAAAATGTCAAACTGCAGTGATTTAATCTGAGTTATTTTCAATTAATATGCATGTATTCTTGCGATGTGTTCACCGTTGTTATTGACATTGATAAATTAAGCTCATCCCAGCAGAATTTATCCTTGAGTCGCTCTATATTTCCTGAATGTCAGTTCTTTATTCGTATTTTTTTATGCCTACAAGCTGTGCACGATCTAACTCTAAGTCCCTTGATTCATCCCTGGGATTACAGTAATGTGTCAGTCTGAGTGGAACAATAATCTGAAAGGGCATTGTTATAAATAGTGTGTTAGAATATAATTGTTTGTCATGTCGTTTCTCCCCTTTAAATCCCTCTGAGTCCTGTTTAAGTAATTTAGACAGCTAGAATGACAAGAGTCTTGAGACTTCACTTATAGAGTTGTCCAACCAGTCTTCAGCCTACCCAGTCTTCTGAGACTGTCTCATCTGCAAAGTAGGAAGTGCAAAGAACAGATGAGTTCCGACTACACTGTGGATTTGTTATGCGATTTTGCTCAGGCCATTTATAGAACAATGTAAATGCTACTGATACTAGTTTTTCCCTGGCCAGTAAATGAAAATGCTTAGGCAGTGGAAATTAGGGTGTTTCCTATCATCATTTAAGAAGTTAAAATCCTAAGGATGCTTTTTGATTAAGTTCCTAATTATAAAAATAAAAAAAAAAACCATGACACAGGAAAGACAATTTTTTTATTATTGTTTTTAATGGTACCAGATTTTTAGCAAAAGTAGCAATACTTCCAAGGAAAAAATTGCTAGAAATGAGTGTCCTATTAGATCATGCTGTCCAGTTCCTGAATCATGCAGGATTATTCTTTGCAATGCATTTTTCTTCTGTTTGATCATCTCTAGACTTTTCAGACACGCAACGAAGCACCCAAACATCAGAGGATTTGCACACAGCATGTCTCAAAAAGATTTTTCTCAATTTAACAAGTATTTCCTCTTCTGTTTCTGCTAAGTATTTTCCCCGTAGCTAATGCTAACAGTTTTCAAATATTTGTGTTTATGTCTCCTCTCTTGCTCTTTCTAGGGTCCACTTAATGATATTTTGTTCATATGTGGTTGCAAAAAGGCAAATCAGCTGACAGTCATTGCAAAGCATTAGCTTTGTGTCATGCAACTGTGATTAAACTCTTTTGAGACCACGGATTTAGCAAAGATGATATAACTCATCACAGCTTATGCTGACTGGCCAGTCACTGTTATCATTTTGTGAGCTAACCCAGTTCTTCAAAGGGCTGCTTGAACACATTGAAATGCTGCTGTTTGATGATCCCTGAGTCACTGTTGGTCAAGCCAGGCATATTTGATTCTTGTCTATAAATAAGCACCTGCAATATTCTTCATTAATTCTGCAGGCAAACTTCCAGCCTCTCAGTGTCTCTCAGGTAAGTCACAGGGGATGTAGAACAAAATGCAGCTCTTGAATGCTACCTGTGAATACCTGGGTGTCCTGTCCTTCAGCTCAGCTTCACAGAATTTTTAAAAGACAAGCAAAGAAAAAACAATACAATTAAAGGAAGGTGCCAAAAAGCTGTAGAGGTGTCATCTGGCACCACTGTTCATTATACAGAAAAAGTCATTGACTTTTACATATACAAATGATCCAAGAAAAAGCTATGGGAAGACTTGAAAAAAAATACTTTATATTGCCAAAAGGAAAAAGGAAAGTAGTAAGAACCTCTGCTGAAATTTATTGGTGAGTAGGTAAACCTCTTACTGTACCTGAGTCAATGGGGGCAAGGTTAGCTTTTCTCAGCTGATTTACCTTATCTGTACATAAACAATACAGAAGCCACAGAAATGTGTTAATTACATTGAGATATGAACTGAGAGAGGTATTTCTGTGCTGAATTTGCCTTCAGCTACAATTAGAAGACCATTTGTACAGTATATTTTTGTTTAATATTTTTCTTTACAGGCAATCTATCAATGTCATATACAAAGCTTACTGAATTATGCCACTTACATGTTTAATAATAAACAATCTTTCCAGGAGCTATTATGGATCTAAGTATGGTTATAGTAAGGATATCCAATAGTTACTTTAACTTGTACAAATATCCATTTTGCAAATTTGCAGACTTGATTATAATGTAACCTGGCTATGTATCAGTTTTAATTATGCTTCTAACAAGTTCTTTTATGTTTTACTAAAAACAATGTGCATTACAAAATATTCTCAAATTGTGTTTGTGGTCCTTGTATTATTCCCTCACAGATGAGAAAGTGGCATTTAAAATAATGTTGAAAATGGTGCTAAAGTGAATTTTGATTGCTGTTTCTCTGATTGATTTCTACATTATTGAGAGATTGCTACAGAGATTACTAGATTTCTACACTACTCTGAATTCAGATTCAGGCCCAATATTCCATGCAAATGGTCTTTCCTGTGTGATATAACAGGAAAATGAAAAATTTTCACTAGCTCAACAGTGTCAGCCAGTAAACAAAAAGGTACTGTTCTTTTTTTCTTGTGTTTGTTTCTCTGTTTTCACGTTTATATAATACCCATTTAAGAAAAAAGAGGAAAACAGATTTTAGCGGCTCTACCTTTGAACCTTGGAGTTGCTTTCCAACACTTATTGCAGTACTAACAAGCCACAGGTGTACACTACAGGAGCGGGTGAAAATGTAATTGAGGGGTATGATGACAGTTAATTGTCCATAATGTATTTATCCCAAGATGCACTTATGCATCTGTTATATATTTAGGTATTTGTTACTAGTAGCTTTGGTGATACTTAAGCAGAGGGGCATCTATATCTAAAAGACAATAAAAAAGGAAAATGCTATCAAGGGGCTCTAAAGTGGCGAGGCAAAGAAAGTTCGTCTCTTTTTCACTGTCTCTGAAATGAATAGGTCTATTTATTTCAATGGGATTTTTTTTTCCACATATGCCATATTAAGGTTTGAGTACAAAAAAACTTGACTCCTGTTTCTGGATGTACTACAGAACTACTTCATTACCTGCAGGCATTTTAGTAGTGATGTATTTTGATATTTGCCTTTCTAGTATAGTTTCTTCTCTGTTTCAGCTTGCTGTTATAAAACGGCTTTGCACAATAGACTGAAGTAGTGTCTATTCACCCATTGACACATAGAGGATTTATGTGTGGGAGTAACCCACAAACTTCCCCTCCTCTTTATTGCCTCCCTCCATGCATGCCTTGAGAATAGATGTGATAATTAGTATCTACTTTTATCTATATTTATATTCCATCCAGACATTTAAGATGATAACAAGTCACTGTATTGAAGAGGTCCTGAATTCAAAATGCAGTGATACTGCTTGGATGACTTTGGAGGATCATTCATTTTTGGGGCCTATTTCTGCTCTCCGTGTAGTCATCAGCAAAACTGTCACCAGGGTCAGCAGTGATGGGAACCAAGACACAAAAAATGAGGTTATTCTTTTGGGGATTTTTTTGCAGGAGTCAAATAGCTGAAACCAAACAGCGTATATTTAAATTTCGGTGTATATTGGACCAATAATAAAATCATTTTAGGGCAGTGGATAGTGTCAGATCACACAGTGAGTAGCTGATTCTTGCAAAGGTTTTGAGGTAAATGGAGAAGCTATACAAGGGGGCAGCTTGTCCCACATCAGGCAGTGGGAGCACTGAGATCCCAACCCAGCTGTGCATCATGTTATGCTCTTTGGAAAATTGACCTTTCAACCAGTCTATCTTTCTTGCCATGAAGCTGGCCCTGCATTTGGGTTTGTTTGCGCAGGATCCCACCAAGTTTAACAGTATTTTGTAAGGGGGACAGTAGTCCTACTACTTATAATATTGGGGCCTATATAACTACATTATCTTAAAAGACCAGAGCTCAGTTCATATCAGAAGCTCTTTGCTCATTTGAAACTGCCTAACATTAGCATCTTAGAAATATTATCTGAAGTTGCTGGAAACTGATATTAACCTGCTGCATGCTTGGAGTGCTCTGATAAAATGCAGTTGCTGTGGTAATTGTTATATTATGTTCAGAAAAGTGCCAAGAATATAATTGCTTGCAAAATGACTGTGCAGTTCAGCTTTAATCTACATAGCAAAATTGTTTACTAAAATAAAAAAAAAATCCAAATCTTTGCATAAACAAGGATATTCAGAAGCAGACTCTTTATTAAACCTTTAACACCAAAATTATGCTCACAGTTTTTTAACTAGATGCTACTTGTAACATTTCCTGTTTGTTAAAAACAAAACCGAAAAGCATAGAGAAAACCCAACAAAAAAACAAAACCCCCAAAACACAACAAACCCAAACCACCATAGGATGATTTCCTTAAGAATGTTCTCTCAGGTATGTCCAGAATATTAATTAGGCCCATCTATTTCTGTCGGATAATAACAATGTCCAAGAACTGAATGGAATCTGTGACCTGTGAAAGGGCCATTCATATGCTTTAGTCTGCCTTAGCGCATTCCTTAACAAGTGAACATAGACCTTTTTCATAGTCATCCTAAATGTTTCAACTGTGTGTTTCATGGTTTGGTTCTTGTGTCTCCAAAACACATAGCTTTCCCCCCCACCCCGCCCCTTCTTTCTTTCTTTCTTTCTTTTCTTTTCTTTCTCTTTACTCTCTCTCACTTTTTTTTTTTTTTTTTTTTTTTTTTTTTTTTTTTTTTGGTCTAGTGGGAAGTATTCCATGCTCTCCTCATTTAAATGCTTATGCCTTTATGGTTATTTTTACTGCCATACCTATGGGGCTTCTTACTTTATTGCCTGTAGCTGAAGGATATTTTAAAGGAATTAAATTTATTCAGTTTAAATCTTCAGGGGGATACAACAATATCTTAAACAATTAGCAATAATTAAAAAGCATCTATTCGAACTGTGCAAAAAGCAAATAGATTTAATTTAAATACAGTAGTTAGGACAAAAGGGGTTTTTTTATTAAAACCAGGGAGGGTCTCACCTCCTCCCATACCTTTCTTTATTTTAGGCAACTTTTCAGCTGTTACTTTTTCAAAGTAGGTTGTCAGTTGTTGGTTCAGAGCATTTCCCAAAACGTTTGCATCAGGCATTACCAAAGTCTCCACAGGGCTGACCTGGGTACACTTTCATTGCCCAGACTGAGGGTAGAGGTTGAGCTGCTTTGGAGCCTTAAGAGCCTGTTCTGATTAATGTGCCTCTTACTATGTTTTCCTCACCGGCTGTACCCATTTATCAGCAGAACAGTAATCTAATGGAGATCAGATCAAACATATGTAATTGTTGTGTATCCCAGTAACTACAATAATTAGAACAAATAGCAAAATGACATCAGAAATATTTTACAAAGAAATCTCTGCTCAGTGTGTGATTGTTGGATTTGGTTGGACCTGCTGTAGTGACTCTCCTTTGACACAGTGATATGTATGGGCAGAACAATATTCACAAGTGGTGTGAGTGCCAGGAGCAGTTCCTGCTGTGACTGCTCACCAGACATGGTGGAAGCACCTTCTGGTGGGACTGCAGAAGCTACCTGTGGTTAGAGCTCAGTCAGAGCTCCTTCCCAAGGCAGTCCCAGACCTTTCTGCTTGGCTATAATGCATGCTTGGGAGTGTAAAGTCAAATCTGGGACATTTTTGTTTGTGCTGCTATGGTTGAATTAGGGTGCTCATGCCATCCCTTGCTTGTGTCTGCTCTTCTCCCTCACTCTCTCTTCAAAAGTATGTGCATGAGTTTTTTGAGGGCTGTAGCACAAAAGTAAAGGGTTACTGTGTGACAGTGGTACTGTCTACCACCTTTGGTAGCAGTTCTGAGTTAAAGATGCTGCTTCCTCTCTGATCACTCGGTCTCACAGCACAGCTCACTGATCAGAAAAGAAACTCGTGCTGGCACATGATGGAGGGCAGTGCCTGGCACCCAGGGAAAGGCAGCATTTCACAGGGCTGAAACTGAGCAGCAACTGCTCGTGCCAGTGAAGAATAATGTCTGCAGAAATGCACCTTCCATGGGTTATAATCAAAATAACAGACTCAAACGGAGAAAGTTTTTTTTGCATAGTTTGTCAAGGTGCTTAAGAACACATGGATTCAGGTCGCTTTTTTTTTTTTAATTAACCAAAAATGTATATACTTAGCTAATGTGATTTGGGTTTTTTCAGAGTCTGAGTCTCAGTTCAGAGTCTGAGGATATATTCATAAGGAGATGAAAGGAAACGAATAAATTCTAGACAGTTTGTTGTAAGTGCCAAAGAAAGTGACAGCTATCTACATGAGCAAAATTTCTAACAGTGCCTCACATCCACTGGAAAATGCTTAAGAGTCCACAAATAGAAAAAGGTTAAAAACTACTGACCTAAGTAATTGGTTCAATTTTCAAGACTGCTGAGCATCCAACTGTTCTCATTGATTATAAACAGATGATGATAACGAATAACAGCTCCCATAGTTGATGAAAGGCATCTTTTCTGGGGAACTTGTCCACAGATGCTTAGAAGAAGGATACATCTAATACAAGTCTTTGATAAGGAGGAACATTTCTTCCTTGGTTCCTATTCTGTATGCAGAGCATGAATAAAGACTTTTGCTTTCACACTGTCTTATGTTTCTTAGAACTCCGTTTAGAATTAAATTGTACCTGATATGAGGAGGGATAGGATAAGATTTTATTTTCATGTGTGAATTGTATGCTGCCTCATGCCTCAGTCCTGAAAGAGCTTCATATTTACTATATTGCTTGAACATCTTTTTAAATCTTAGTAAATTCAACATCCTATAATACAGAGAAGTTAGAAAAAATTATGAGTAATGTGTTACATTTTATACCAAGTTTAGATCTTTTTTTGGTTTCTGCATCCAACAGATTTTGTGTTTTGATTCCATATTGTTGTGGTAAATACAGAAGAGCTGTGTTGTTTACTAGGAGGAAAATTGTATCAAGTGGTATCAGGAGAAAATTGAAGTCTGCACTTTAATTTAAAATTCTGAACACTCTCCTTAAAGTTTTTCTTTTTGATGTTGTGATTCATATACTTCAGATCTCTTGGGTTTTAGAGCTTTGTTTTAATTAATCTTTTGAAAGTTCTTACAAGATTGATGCGGGCAGTGAATTTTGTCAGTCTTGTTTTGCAATACTAATGCTTGTGGCTGAGAAGAAGCTAAGCTGAAATTATATGAGGTTCTTTGGTCCAGGGGGATTGGAGAACATCTAGGCAGCCTTGAGATCCAAAAACCCATGGGCCCTGAGGGGCTGTGCCCGTGTGAGCGAGGCCCCTCACAATCATCTTTGAAAGGTCGTGGTGATCAGGAGAGGTGCCTGAGGACTGGAAAGAGAGCAAATATCACCCTGGAGCTCAAAAAGGGGAGAAGGAAGACACAGGGAACTACGGGCAAGTCACCTTCGCATCAATCCCTGGAAAGTTTATGGAGTGTCTCATTCTGGAGGCCATCTCTATCCACATGGATGACGAGAAGGTGATGGGGAGTGGTCAGCATGGATTCACTGAAGGTAAATCCTGCTTGTCCAACTTGATTGCCTTCTAGGATAGAACAACTTCCAAGGTGGATAAGGGGAGAGTAGAGGATGTTGTCTACCTTGAATTCAGTAGGGCTTTAGACCCTGTCTCTCACAATGTCGTTGTAGGCAAACTCAGTGGAAGTGTGGATTGGCTGAGTGGACAGTGAGGAGGATTGAGACCTGGCTGAGTGGCAGATCCCAGAAGATTTTAATCACTGCCACAGGATCTAGCTGGATGCCTGTCAGTAGAGGTGTCCCCCAAGGCTCAATGCTAGACCCAGTACTGTTTAACTTATCCATCAACGACTTGGATGAAGGGCTAGATGGCTCCTCAGCAAGTTTGCTGATGACACAAATTTTGGAGGAGTAGCCAATACCCCAGAAGGCCATGTAGCCCTTCAGAGGGAGCTGAAGGGGCTGGAGAGGTGGGCAGTGAGGAAGCATCTGAAACTCAGCAAAGGTAAATGCAGGGTCCTGCACCTGCACCTGGAGAATAATAACCCCAGGCACCAGGACAGGCTGGGTCCGTGTGTCCAGCAAGTGAATTAAGCCATACAAGGGGTGAAGGCAGTGACAGGTGTGCAGGTACTGCATTGGCTCTCAATGCACTTAAAATCATTCATTTCACATTGGGACTGAGTAGTTAAAGAGAACTTGTTTGATAAATATTTAAGATCATCCTCTCCATTCAGAAGAGGGAGCCAGAAAACCAAACTCAGGGAATCCTGGGGGTTGTAGAATCCTGGAAGGCTGCTGAGAACACACACATGCAAATGGCAAATTTGATTACATCGATGGGCTGTCTGCTTTGCAGCTCCTGGAAGCCCACCCTCAGCCATAAAAATGCAAAAATAGTGCAACAGGCAATGTGGCAGAACAGGGCTCGCTGTATTCATTCACAATTAGGTGTTCTATTCTGTTGTCACCAGATGCTGCCACGCACATTACACAACAGAAATGGGATTAGCAGGAATAACAAAAACCTGTCAAAGCACAAAACCATGGCCTAGTAGTCCTGACAAATTAAACAGCCTACAATGAGTGCCAGAGCATGAAAATCACTCACCCTTCCTCTACTATCTCTGAGAGGTAGGCAGTAAATGCCTTCTTAGAGGCAGGCCACCATGCAGCCAACACTAGATGTAGAAGGAAAAAGGCATTTTCATTTCTGATGGAGCGTAAATTAAGGACAAAGCACCTTAACATAACTAGCAAATATCTGAAAGATAGATGTTTCCTTCTGTTGAATATAGAATAATTTCACATGGTTTTGGCATGTCAAGTGGGCCATATTACAAACCCTGTTATACCTAACAATCCATTTGCACGCATAGGAACATCCATGGAGTGCTGTTAGTTTTATTTTTATTTGTGTAATGCAAGATAAAATAGGCCCAATAGCTATTGATGCCTTGAGAGGCTGAAGCAGAGGCGAGACAGAGTTAAAGGAATAAAGTGAATGTTTATTTGAGTGCCTTTCAGGCCTCACCCTGGCAGCACCAAAGCCACAGCAGTGACTTTGCCCATGTGGCTCCAAGATGGAAGCAAGAGGGTTAGTCACAAGATCTTACACTTTTTATACGTTCCAGTTCATTTGCATATAACAGTCAACTATCCAATCAATAACTCTGAATCACAAAACTTCATCCTGCTTGCTTGTCTCCTTTTTCACATTATTTATGCTTCGGACCTGGAGCTTGAAGAGAGTGTGC